>OX421359.1:68376565-68737565 GCA_949126925.1 Cheilosia vernalis
GTTTTTGAGCTTGAATGTCATATTGATAGCAAACTCATAGGAAAGATCCCTTTTTCGCAAGTCTTTTTTTGTTATTTTTGTAGAAAATATTTTTGTATCTGTTTGTGGTGACCTTCACTTGAGCCACAGATCAAGTGCGAAAAACATTTTATAATAATAAACGCATACAACCGCAGCAGTGGCACAGTGTCAAATTACATTTAAGCAAAAGATGCGAACCTTGGCTGTAATGAGATTTGATTGGCGTGGTCTGCATATGTCATATACCCGTGCAAAGTCATGTGAATTGGGACTAACTAGGGCGCATTGATGATGAGAGTATTTCCCGAACAACGTCAGTGTCAGATTGCAAAATGAAACAAACAAGTGACAGGTTAAAAATTCGTGTGAAAGTTCTTGTAAAAGTGCAATATCGAGAAGGAAAACTTCGCAGAGTCCGATGAAGTTTAGTGCTTGAACAAAAATCTGCTCTTGTTTTGACGTATAAACCAAAAAGATCTATGCTTTGTGAAATGATCTTTAGCTTTCGTTTTATTGGCACTTGTTTTGCCAAAACAACTGACTAAACCACTCTATAAATTTGTATTCACATCGAATAGTTTTCGATCAGTTCCTTATTGTTTTAA
Source organism: Cheilosia vernalis (assembly GCA_949126925.1). NCBI lineage: Eukaryota > Metazoa > Arthropoda > Insecta > Diptera > Syrphidae > Cheilosia > Cheilosia vernalis. The sequence goes on from OX421359.1 coordinate 68,377,192, forward strand.
ATTGCAGTCGTACTTCCGAAGCGTGAATAGCGTATTCAGGCATTGGTCGTCCGAGCACGTTTTGTTTTTAATTGTGGCTGCAGTTGTTATAATAAAGAAATTGTGCGAAACTATGTGGTACGAGCATGTCTTTTATATAAATTTTGGCAGCGGTTTATAGTAATCTGAAGTGGGTATCATCCCTGGTTAAGCACACAGTTTTGTATACGGAATTCCATACCCATCAAATGCACGTTTCATTTTGTTTAAGGAATTCCATACCCATCAAATGCACGTTTCATTTATTTCGCTCTTAAGATCCTTGATAGCGATTTGAACTAGAATTTGAACCTAGAATACAAAGTGGAAGATACCGCTATTGCTATTACTTATACAGTGGACTTTGCAGCACGAAATATAAACCTACAACTTAAAAAATGACATCACAGCGAAGCTCGTTCAACTTGTAATTAAATAAAATAAAACAAGAAAACCACTTCCTATGAAGTAATAAATGCGAATTTCATCGACTTACACCACTTGCTATATGCCATTGAAAAAAAGGGTTCACATAATCGACTCTTGTGCCGCCATAAAAACAAACGAGCGTCATACTGCAATTAAGTAAATTATCAGTATCGCAAGCAACAGTTGTTTTATCGGAAAATATATAACAATATAACAATTGATCATTTTATTATATCCACTTGAGATAAAACACAATTAGAGTGTCATAAGAATGTATATTGAATTCAAACGGAAACTTGAACTTGACTTTTGTGCAGTTGTTTTACAACTCAAAAATAACTTACTTTGGCAGTAAGTAAAAGTAGTAGATTTTATTGCCATGAATTTGTTTTGTTTCCAATTAGAGGGCGGCCGATTTACAGCAGTCATTTTTGTAGTACTAACTTGTATAATAAAATTACCCAATGATTGTGGAGGTTTGTTCTCTCCGGTCTTCTAAAATGGATCTTATAAGGCTAAGTTAAAAACGAAATTGCGTGTTATTATTTAAAGTAACATGGCTCAGTGTTACAGCCCTTCACTTTAGTTTATGCATTTGTTGTTATTTCTCTATCTGTAAAAAAAATGGCGTGTCTTATTCTATAATCGCAAATCTGATGCTAATATAGAAAATATCCAAGGACGATATTAAGGGTTAAGCCAGTATGACACAACACTTTAAATGAAACCAGATCAGTACGAAAAACGACTACGAAAACTCCCGGTAGGAGTGAGTGCGTACAACCTAATTAATGTGGAGATGTCAAAAAATGCATTGAAAATTTATTCAATTTACATTTGTAAGATGCTGGTAGCTTTTTTTTTTTTTTTTTTTTTTTTGACATTTCAACATTAAATATTATTCGCCTCCCGTCACTTTGAAGCTTGCGGTTATAAATTCGTTTAAAAATTTATATTTGCTTTGCAAACAATTGCTACCCCTTTCATAACACACATTTTGTCTCTTTTACACGGAGCTGACATTTCAACATGATTTAATGTGATCAAAATGAGAAAAAAATTAGTGAAAAATATAGTGTCATACAGCTCTTAAACAGATTGGACAAATATACAAAATATAAAGACTGTCTCCATTAGCATTGACGTCGCAAAGCACTCAATAAATAAATAAATAAATAAATAAAAATATTATACCCACTTCATCCGAACAAAATCGCAAAACTCATTAATCTGACAGATATACTTTCGTTGAGTTTTCTCACATGACGGAGCCCATCAATATTAATTTGCCGCCTTCTCTTACGCAAAATATAAATTAAAACCGCAAACACTTATCGCCGCGCCAACAAATTAATAAGATAGACAGATTCCTTGCCCTCTTTATGAGATTATAACCATTTTATTCGATGCCTTACTTTTCGCTTGTTTATATGCATAATAACAACAGAGATAAATGCGGTTACGTAATATCCATCTATTTTCGGGGGGCTCGTACACATTATAAAATGTCGCCACACCCATTACAACCAAGTTGAAGGTCAGTAAATTGCGGCTTGTCTGAATACATTTCAACCGCAGTGTATTTTCTAACACAAACAGATATCCGACACGAGTTCGCATTCATAGAGTAGGTAGGTATGCGTCGCCAAATTCATCTGCGTAGTTAAGTTATCCGCATAGACAAAGTAACCCTAACCCCAAAGTAAGCAATATGTAACTATGTATTTATAGAAATGCCGCCACACACAAAACTGTTGTTTTTCATTCGAAATTTTAAATGTTAGGATTTTGTTTACAAAATAATCGATTGCATTACTTTGTGGCCATATTTTCAGTAACAGTTTTCAAGTGGATCGATTTTGATGGGGGTATAAACTATGGGAGCACAAACAAACTATTTGATGTCAGAGCACCTAAGAACTGACATGCAGCTTGGTGTTTGTTTTCCATAAATAATTTTGTTTGTGTTTTGAATGCAATCTAAGGGTGAAGTGGACTTGGAACCTAGAACTGGCTCATTTTGTTTATCGTATATTTTGTTATTGCTAAAGTTGGTAGCACAGCAAAAATTATAAACATCGTGTGTCATTCTTTCTAATAGTTTATCGAGTTCGTAATTATTGAAGGTTGTTGTTTCTTGATTGTTTATATGTACTTTAAATAAAAATTATGAAGAAAAACATGCCAAAAGCGGATGTTTGGTTTTTTTTTTATGCTCTTAGGCCCATGTGGACAAGTGGACAACGCTTTAGGTCTCTTTCTCCCACCATTTGCGCTGATTCTACGTTTCTCTATACCCAAGTAACAGACGTAATAAATAGAAATTGCGGTTAGTTGCGTTGACTGTATGAAGAAGTAAATACAATCCATTCGGTCCAGAATTGATTTGTTTACCAAATGTCACATAACCTAAAAATCAAATAAAAAAATATCGTTCGAACTAAGCAACGAACTTCGATTTTCAACTGACAATTGACAGCTCAAAGTCGGGAATTTTAGCGCCCAGACGAAAAGGTGAATAAAAAGCCGATGCATTCACTTTTCACACCGACCAACAACTAGTTTTCATTTGACGTTTCAATTAGTTGTGAGACACTAGTCGTTAAACTTCGGTGCAAACTTTTTTGGTTACAAATTCCGATCGCATTAATTGACAAACAAAATGAATTTAGTACACATTTCAAAATAATATTAGTCCATTAATTAATTGTGGAAAATGATTTTAAGTTGTGAGTTGTGACATTTGTTCGGTCAGCCATTGTCCTGAATTTGCTGAATATTACAAAAGGTCTGTTTGTTTCAAAAACCCAACGATTGGAAGTCGTTTTCTCGGTGTTTTCGTGAAAAACTACTTTCAACGACTCATTTTGAAAAAAATATTGAAATATGTACGGGAAAACTTCTGTTTTCGTAGAAGTTTTCGAGTGTTTTCGCGAAAACCCGGTTTTTGGCTCGGTGTGAAAAGCTATAAGTCAAAAGTACCCATACGTCAACCACTAAGCCATGCGTATCGTGTGGATAGGTAGGTAATAATAACCCAAGAAGTTACATCGACGATCACTGTTCCGCTTGGCAGTTTGAAGCACTCCTTGTGACCCCTAACTGTTAATTTTTGCAATTTATTTTCATGACAACGAAAACGAAAACGATGACGACAATGTTGTTGTAAATTATAACGCACACTTACTACATACCGCAGAATGTGCCCCGCGCTGAATGACTAAATGCGGGCGACAACAACTGACTTAAGTCACCCTGTCAGAATACACATCTTGTCAAGATTAGGGTTGAAAACAAGCTCCACCTTGAAACAGAACTTCTACTCCACCTATTTCACAATACAAAAAGTGCTAGAAAATCTAAAACAGCTATAGAAACCTTTCGGTGCATTTTATTTCATTGAAGTTCGACAGTGAGTTTATGTTTTACGTTTTTGTTTACAGCGTTATAGCAACACGCATCCACCCATGTCGTAGCTCGTAGGTATCTAGTTCCCATTCATAGTTTTTCTATGGCTTTCTCTGGTTTGTGTATGGGAATGGGAAATATATCTGCCCTATTGTAAACACAAAAGTAATTTTACCAACCAAACAGGAAAACATAAACAGAGACTCGACCATGTGGCCAAGGGATATGTAACGGCTATAGAATTGCATCGACCCTTTTATGCGGTAACAATCCAATTTTATCATCAAATTCATATCTATACATATGTGTTTACATACACAGGCATCGGTATTATATAAAATCAGAAAATACCGACAAAATTAAAAGCCTAACAAAAGTAAACGTGCGGCCATTGATATTGGTACCTACTTATATACATAGTTGTAAATATACGAATGAAAATCACGCCATACCCATACGGAGCGACGGGCGACGGCAGAAACACGCGTTTTTCTTCTCTTTTAGAAATAGATAGAAACTCTACACAGGCACACTCATAAGAATGCGGAAAATATGTTTCGTTTGCTTCGCATCTCTGGGTTGGTGAGTGTAACTCGTATCTGCGAGTGTGTTAAGTCTGCCTAAGTACAAGTAGGTACTTCGAAGGGGGCTCGTCTCAAGAAGAATGTTCGATGTTTGTCTCGACCTTCTTTTCCTCCTCTTCAACATGATTTTCTTGTTTGTTGTTTGCTTTATCGAGTGCAAGCAACACACCCCCTCTGTGGGTAGTCACAGCACAGTTCGAGTTCCTCAATAACGAACGGTACTCTTTTGGAGCCGGTAAATTAATGCGAATTAAGTTTTCAGAGATTGTCCAAGTCATAGCAGAAATTTGACAGCGCGGCGTCCTTAAATTGAGGTCAATGGGTTGGTTCACCCTAAAATTTGATAAAAAAAAATTTAAATGAATTTTTTTTCTTATCAAAATTACGTAAAGCTCGCGTGTACTTACACCCAAGGACTAGAACAAATATAGAAATCTCACACGTGCGGATGCCGACCCCCGACGCAAGGGAAAGGGAGTTTGTCAGCCTTGAGATAAAAAATAGAACACAAAATATGTGTAGGTAGACCTATACGAAACACACCCACCAGTTGTTGTTGAAAGCAGCAGCTGGCAGTTGTGTACATTTTATTTATAAATATTTTTATTATGCAGGGAATTGTTTTATTCTTATGATGAGTTTTATATTTTGAACATCTTTGAACATCTTTGTGACATCTTAACGAAAGTCATCGAAGAAAATAGGTTTTACCTTTGGATAGTTACGGGTGACGTCTATAACGACGTGAAGTTAGAACCATTATCTGTTTCTTTCGACAAGAAGTCGTTTTCTTATCTATACGTTTCGCTATGAAAATTTAAATGTGGCAACGGCATGTGTTTCTTTCACTTATCCGTAGCGCGTCTGTTGTTTGGAACACGCGTGAAGTTGACTACTGGGCTTTTACAAGCGGAATTTACATCTAATTCAACGTTCGCCTAGTTGTAACTGCTTTCTAAAAGTGAATGACGCCTTAGGAAGTGCACAGGGCCCCAGTATAATAAGTCAACTGTCATCAAACTGAATTCGCTTTTTGACAGTTATGACCACAACAGACTAGATGTTATAAATTGTTTGACATCTCTGTGTTGAAACGTCTATCTATGAACGGTGGTAAAGGATATTGGCAATCAACGGTTTTTTTTTTTTGCTTTTAACTATTTTTATAACCTCAATAAATTTTCCCCGGACTACAGCATATTTTCCTAAAATAAACAGATACACACACATGCAGTTCCCAGTTGATAAAATCTAACCACCTGCATAAAGCAAGCTGATTAGAACGCCAGTATCAATACACATAACTGGCCAAGCCAAGGGGTCATTGTTTGATAATCAAAATTACGCATCAGTTGTACAAGGAACTCAAACAGCAAAATGCGTCGAAAATGTCAATCGCGCTCTCGTATACTTCATGCATTGAAATTCGTGTCAAGCTCAGCTCAGCTCCTTGACTAATGGCAAAACTGAAACAAAAAAAAAAAAAAAATAATTATAAGGAAAATAACAAGTTAATGGGTTTAAATAATAAAAAAAAAACCTACACAAATACAATGACTTTCGATTGACGTCATTTGATTCGCGGAGGAAGAGGCTTTACTCGGCTGTTCCCGCGCACCACTCCGCACAAGTGCTCTTTCGGTTTTGCGATAAGATTAAGGGTGAAACAAGAATCATTTCTTTTACCATCGCGCGAGTCTATAAACGAGTATAAGTATATATATTTTATTGTTTAAAATATACGCGGTTTTTGTTGCTCGGTTTTATTATCAATTTTCGCGAGCTATAGTTGAGCGGAGTGAGTATATAATTGGTCAACCAATGATACAGAATTACAAACGTATAGAAATTGCAAATCTATTTGAAAATAAATCAGAGCATGTCAACCTAATTAGCTATACGCTGGCGTATGCTTTGGTTGCGTGTGGCGAGAACCATGGGTCTGTTTGTAGGACTTTTCTCGTGTTGTTTACGTTATTATGTCAATTATAATGAGGAATAGAATCTTGGAGAGCGATTGATAGATAAAAAAGTTTTGTGCTGGTGATGTACGGCTTCCTGACACATGTGTCATTTGTTGCCTATTGACAGTACCAAATATTAAGCCCTTGTTGGGTTGTAATTAATAATATGTATTGGTATTCGTCGTCCAATTTTTCTCACTGAGTGTTGACAAACCAAAGCCACGTTTACATTCAACTGCTGTCACATATTAGGTCTGTTCCCTTACAATAATGCATTCGAATACATTCGAATACATTAGTCAAACTTTGTTCTCCTCTAACCAACTTTTGCGTAAGGGAACGAAGTTTGACTGATGTATTCGAATGCATTATCGTAAGGGAACAGACCTAATGATTGGAAAAGCAAATGCACCTACTACCTTACAGATTCAGTACTAAAATGTTTTGTCAAATGTCAGTCATTTGCTGTTTTTGCGTGAGTCTTATGAATGCCTTATATTTTTGACAGATAATAACAAAAGTCTACATGATTTCGATTATCGTGTAAAGTGGTTGAACAAAAGTCTTTTTTTTTTCTCACTGCTGCTCTACTTTAAGTCAGTTTGCTCATTTGCTGTTGACACCTGGAAATTAAGTCCGCAAGCAATGTGTTTTATGACGGAGCAGAATTATCTGTCAAATGACGGCTCATTTCTAACTTATTCATATTCACAATTGTCAGCTTTGGCAAATTGTAGGTTGTTCCGCTTTCCATGTTATTTTTCGTTCCGCTAAATGTCAAAAAAAAAAAACCCACAGAATAGCCCCATCAACCCATAACCTCAAGATACCTGAAAAGTATTTCCGCAAAATAATTGTTTTATTATTGCCCGTTATCATAATCTCGATTTATGAAAAATGAAGGTGAATTTACGAATCTGTTTTTGCGAACTTTAAAGCAGGACCCCCAGTAAGCGCGTGTAAACCTTATCTTTCAAGGTAACTAAGAAAATATTTGTCACTTTCACACACCACTTAGATAGCATTTCTAATTCATTCTTGTACTTTGCGTACAGTACCTAATAAAATTTATTTTTCGCAATACGTATTCGACCAACAATCATTTCCGTAAACAAAGTAAAAGTATGCCTACTCTTCTTATCCATTGGAACTACCCCCCTGATATGGCAAGTGCGCCTTATCTGTCAGTGTTGTTTTTTTAGCAAACTATAAAAAACAACAAAACAACTGCATGTTCACTCGTAGCTTTGACGCAGGAGTTAATTTTAATAGGGAAGTTGCTAAAAATGTTTTAAATTTGTTTTTTCCATTAATCTGTCAAATGTCATCGCAAGAACTGATAATAATTAAAGACAAAAGTCATTATCGCCTGTGCAACGTATGAGGACCACTTTTGCGTGTGCGTGTATTCAATCGCCACCCTTTGTGCTAATTTTTTTTCGTGCGGCACCCATTGACAGCAGCAGAGATAAGCGCGATGCTTCTTTATCAGTTTAGCAAAGGTCGAGCGATTCATTGAAACAAAAGTTGTATAATTGTAAAGGGGGCGACAGTTGGTGTACGGTTTCAACTACAAACAGCAGAGCGATCGTATGAGTTTGATTTTTATTTCGACCATTGAAGTCAAGTTACTTTAAAACTCGGCGAAAATGATTGGGAATGTAAATTCCGCAGCGAAATCTACTACATTTTTTTATATTTTTCATATTCCTTGCATATCTTTGGGAGTCTTACAAACTCTGTTGCATACGCTTAGGAACTTTTTGCTGATGTACAATATTTTTGTTATCATTTCAGGCAGCATGACTTCAGACTTCTTTCGTGTGGTGAACGAAGCCCGCCGCTACTCCCTGGGACCCTTCAGTCCATCGTTCAACATTCAGACATGTCTACTGGAAGGACTACAGAAACATTTACCCGAAGACGCCCACAAGAGAGTCAGTGGCCGGCTACACATCTCTTTAACTCGAGTTTACGATGGCAAAAACGTAATCGTTTCCGAATTCAAAAGTCGCGATGATGTCCTACAAGCATTGCTGTGTGCATGTTTCATTCCTGGTTTCTCGGGCATTTTACCACCGAAATTCCAAGGTGTACGCTACATGGACGGCGCATTCTCTGACAATCTACCAATTCTCGACGAGAACACCATTACAGTCAGTCCGTTCTGTGGGGAAAGTGACATTTGTCCACGAGATCAGAGCTCTCAGTTGTTCCATTTGAACTGGGCCAACACCAGTATTGAGATATCTCGCCAGAATATCAATCGTTTTGTGAGAATTCTCTTTCCGCCGAGGCCGGAGTTTTTGTCGAAATTCTGCCAACAAGGGTTCGATGATGCCTTGCAGTTTCTACACAGAAACAATCTAATTAACTGCACTCGTTGTGTTGCAGTGCAATCGACGTTTGTGGTGTCAGAGACTGTGGCACAGCCGCAGGACTTTGACCCAGAGTGCAGGGAGTGTAAGAAGCATCGTAAGGTAAGTTGACAGAAGTTTTTTGTTTATTTGGGAAGCGACTGTGCAACATGGCCATTGTTTGTTTTAGGATGCCCTGCGTGCTAATATGCCACAGACAGTGTTGGATGTTATACAGGACTACATTGAACAGGCGAACAAAGGTCTTGCCAATTGGATATTCAAACATCGTGGAATCAAGCTCTTGTCGTTGCCAGCTACCGTGCCAGTGGATTTCTTCTTGGCAACTGTCTCAAAGTGAGTATGAGTTTAATTTTAGTACATCTCAAAGTTTGTGTGTTGCCACAAGGAAACCCTACCACTCGCGAACCGAATATTTCATTTAATGACTTATTTATGTACCCACATACAAAATTTGTTTTCTATCTCTCTTTCCCACTCCAATAGTGATGACTCTAAACCCTGATTCTTAGTCAAATGTAAAATTACTGAAAACACTGGCACGCACGTTTTTTTTTTTTACTTTTAGAACCACCAAGCAGATTCCGTTGCCATTTGGGAAAACATTTGCAAGCGCCTAATTGTAAATCTGTCATTTTTTAATTACTAGTTTAATTTAATTGCAACGAAGTTGGTTACACTTCGTTTAAGTTGTCTGGCCTTCCAAAAACTGTAAGCAAAGTTCTTTAAAACGCCCAACATTCCATAGAAGCTTAATCGCAAGCCAAAGGGTGGAGTATCTATATTTATTTATTAGCTAGACACGTTTCTAAATTTCTTTCTTCATTTAAGGCAGAACTTTAATAGTCGAAAGTAAACGAAAGCTTATGTTCAGTTTTCTTGAGTGTTGTTCCTTTGAAAACTGAACTAAACCATAAGCCATCAAATTTGAACGATACCATTCCCTAATATTCGCACAGGTCCAATGAAGAAATTCTTCTATTACAGTTCAGCCTTTAGTCAATTTACCATTCTTAAAGTGTGCAACAATGATCTGAATACAATTACTTTTCTATTTAAAACTAAAATGTATTTATGTCAACCCTAGATTAGTTTCGGTAAAAATAAATAAATAAAAACAAATATAACGAGTTTCTTTCGAATTGATCCTGCCTCAAAAATCCTCCTCCAAAACGCCGCTGCAAATGTTTATCTCTTTGCTTTTTGGCAACTCTTTTGATTTATTAACCAAAATTACAAAGAAATCATTTTGGGAAATTCTTTCTTGCAGAATTACAACAATTACTCCAAAACTGACGCAACAAATGCGAGCAATAATTGAAGAAATGATCTCTCAATTGAATAATGCGGTTCAAGTGCGTGTGTTTAATAAATTTACTGTAAGTTCCTAAAGAAATTCCTCAAAAGAGAGATAATTATATGAAAAAAAAAAAAAAAAAAAAATAAACATTTGCAGCTCTGTGATCCTCCTCATTTTGACACAACTGGACTATTACATTCAAAGAGACTGTACGGACCAAGAGTGTCGATTTTAGTTGACGAATTGTAAGTTTATTGAATACGTTTAGGGTTTTGTTGTACTAAAATTGTATTTTTCTTTAGCGGAGCTCCATCTCTCGAAGCAGATGTGGATAATTACGAACATGTTCTTAAGGTGACAACACATAATGACGCATTATATGCGTACTACTACACAGATGACCAAACAAATAAGGTGAGTTTATCAATGAAGTTGCGAGTTGTAGAGCTACTTCTTCCCGAGATGTAAGGGTGCACCACCTTTTTGTTGGAAGCCGAACTGTCCATTAGTCTCTGTTCTTGTTTTTAGTTATACGTTTTATTGAAATTCTCTTATTATTCTTTTCTTATTTGTGCTGTCGTCCATTGAAGACAAATTAATGTGGAAATGTACGCAATGATTTTCATTTATTGTATCATATTGTTTATTGTATTACCTATTTGGTTAAACAATTTTAAATTGTGTTTTAGGTCAAGGTGACAGAAATCTTCGAAATGACTGAAGATGACAGTTTGGCAACCGATTTGAATATATTCGAAGGCTCCGTCGAAGATCATCCAAATCCACATCAACATCAACATTACGCGGTGGAGAGTGAATGGAATGGAATCGAATCAGGTAAATGCAATTTTCTTTTCGATTTCATCATGATGTATAATATACTTTGGGTCAAGGAGGTTCACATAAAGAAAGTTTGCTTGAATTACACTTAATAAATCGAATTTTATCAGATGTTTCATCACTTGTACTTAATTTATCATATTTGCAAAAGAAAAACTCATCTGATTTATTAGTTCATGACCTATTAGTCTGTCGTCATTTCTCCTCAAAACACTTGAAAGGCTTATCGACATCCATATAAGAAGCAAGTGTTGCAACGGAACTCTATGTAATGCTCAGCATGCATACTTGAAAGGTAAATCGGTAGAAACGGCTCTACACGAGGTAATAGGCAAAATAGAAGGCAGCCTTCACCAGTAAGAATTCGCATTAGCTGCCTTTTTGGACATTGAGGGTGCCTTTAATAACGTCAGGAAAGATGCAATAAAAAGTGCCTTGGAAAAGATAAATGTCGAGCAACGCATCACCAACTGCCTATGCGAAATGCTCTCGACGAGAAATATCAATTCCACTCTCGGAAACAGTTCGATAAGAAAATCTGTTACCAGAGGCACCCCACAAGGAGGGGTTATCTCTCCACTCCTTTGGGTGCTGATCATGGATGACATACTTAAAGAATTAAACAATGCAGGTTTCAAAGTCATCGCATATGCTGATGACATACTTATCATTGTTCAAGGAAAATTCCTGAACACGATGAGTGAACTTATGGAAACAGCCCTCAATAGGCTTAGATTATGGGCCGAAGGGTGTTTACTACGAGTCAACCCGGAGAAAACCGAACTCGTACTATTTAGTACAAAATACAAGATACCACCCTTCAACCTGCCCAGACTTGATGGAGAGAGCGCAAAATATCTAGGCACGGTATTAGACAGGAAACTAAATTGGAAACTTAACGTACAGGAAAGAGTCCGCAAAGCTTATGCTCTCTTCATATGCAAGAGAACAGCAGGAAAGAAATGGGGCATGAAGCCGTCAATCTTATATTGGCTATACAAAATGGTAGTAAGACCCATAATTACATATGGGGCTCTTGTCTGGTGGAAAGCCACAAACAAGAAGTATGTACGGGATATGTTGACCAGGGTACAAAGAACAGCCTGCATTGCCGTTACGGGTGCTTTACGTACCACACCAACGGCTGCACTGGAGGCGTTTATGAATCTTTTGCCACTGGACTTACAAATAAAATCAATTGCAGGAAATAGTGCGCTACGGATCACTAATATTGGGCTCTTTAAGAACAGTAGGATAGGACATTGCAGTATTTTGAAGGAATCATTCTCCGAAATACCAGAAAAGGCGGATGAAGGTCTTGGTACACTAGATTTTGACACACCGTATGATGTGTTGTACCCTGACAGAGAGGAGTGGTATAGGAACTTGGTGTCGAGGGTAAATGAGACCTCGATATATACTGACGGCTCCAAAACCAGTGAGGGCACAGGGTCTGGTGTATTCTCCAATGAACTGGACTTACATCTGGCCCTGAGACTTCCGGACACAAGCAGTGTGTTCCAGGCGGAGATTCTGGCAGTACTCAAAGCTGCGGAGGTACTTGAGATGAGATCGATATCCAATAAGAATATCGCCATCTACATTGATAGTCAGGCTGCGCTTAAAGCGCTAGAGTCACATACCACTAAATCTGAACTAGTAAGGAATTGCCGCACAATGCTCAAGGCATTATGTTCGCAGAACCGTGTCAGATTATGTTGGGTACCTAGGCATCGTAATATTGAAGGTAATGAAAAGGCCGACGCTCTGGCCAAGGAAGGAGCGGAGCTCCCACCTAACACCATGATTGAGGACATAAGACCACCAATGGCCGTGGCTAGAAGGGTTGCTTTTGAAAAAACTTCCCTGTTAGCAGCCACAAGATGGTCACAACTAGATGGTCACAGGGTCTCAAAAGCACTGTTGCCCATTTTAAACCGGAGAAAGTCTGAAGAATTAATCAACTTCAGTAGAACCAAACTAAGGCTAACGGTAGGAATACTCTCTGGACATTGCCTTCTAAGGAAGCATGCCATTAAAATAGGACTAGCTAGCTCGGACATATGAAGGTATTGTGAGGACCTACAAGTCACGGAAGACATCTTCCACATTTTATGTGAGTGTCAAGCAATCGCTCGGAGTAGAAGGAAGCACCTTGGCAGGTACTTCTTTAATCACTTAGAGGAGGTTGGTTCCTCAAACAATATTGGGACCATTATTAAATTCTGCAGGGAAATTGATTGTTTGGGCGATTTGGTTTAGGTTTTTAACCGTAACGGTTCCCTGGGGATGGCGATGGGCCCACTATGGTGCCTGGTCTTTTTGTGATGAACTCACAACCCCACTCAACCTAACCTAACCTAACCTATTAGTTCATGAGAAGGACGCTATGATTTTTATATAACGCCCAAACTTCATCAGAATTTCAAATTCCAATTGATCTATGTTTGCTTTTTGTGCACCTTCAACGAGTTATCGGTGACAGACTGGTAGACATATGAAAATGCAGAAGGATTCAGTGTGACAACCATCAGCTTATAAATTTACTGCTTTTAAATCCCAATTTAAATCGGAGGGCTGGCTTCCTTTAGAACTAACTCTAGAAACTAGAAGAAACTACACCAACAAACAGAAGTCTGAGTTTACACTCTTGCAAGTTGCGAATTCCGAAACCAGGGTTACAGAAAATTGTTAAATTCTGTCAATGGGCGGTGGTTACGGTGGGTTGTTGCAAGCTTTCCCTTCAAATTAGAGAATTCTTCAGTTTTTGCAATACCTTAGAATCGATTAAGAATTTAAAGAAATCTATTTTGCGACGTAGACATTTGTAACTCATATTTTAACGAGTTCAAGTAAATGCAAAGAACTTGTGCCGGAAATATTAGCCCAAAACAAAGTCATGTGCCAGGTTGCTCTCTACTCAAAAATTAGTAACGTACATGCAAAGGGAACGTAAAAGTAAACCGAATCGTCGGAGGCGTATATCTTCGGATCTTTATGGTAATCTAGTAACTGACCAAAGAGTTTTTATTTATTTATTAAATTTACATTCTATCCCTTTCATTCCTATCTTTTATGTGTGCATTTTTTTTAATTGGTTTTTCGTTCTAAATTTTTCCAGTCCAAGTTATTCCAACACCACCCGAATGTCGAACAGATATTTTTTAAAAAAACGTCCCGCTATAAAAAGAATCCACTTTTACACATATTTTTTTTATTTAGAAATAAAATAAAAGTACAAATCTTTTGAAAAAGGTAAAAAAAAAAAAACATTTCGAAAACTATTCTGTAGAAATTGAATTGCATGCCTCTTGGTAGTGGGTTTTATTTTAATCATTCATTTCTGTGTTTGTTTTGTTTTAACAATTTTCATTTTCCACCTCATGGTCGCCAATATCGTAGTCTACAATCTACTGATTTGTAGGAAAGTCAACTTCATCTTATTACTGTTGTTTTTTTAGATTTTTTCATCGACAAAACTCCCAGCGAGGTACAACAGCTACAAGAAATCTACGAAACAAACAATAATAGCTTAGAACACTTGAATAATAATAACAATTCTGAATCAACCATCACCAGAGAAAGCCTACTACAGCCCACTGAACATTCATCCTATGACATGGATGAACACGATGCAAACGTATTCAGTGATCCGGAAGTCGACCATCATCTAGCGATGGAAGCTAGACCAGAAGCTACACGAAAGACTGTTCATCGGAGTAGAAGTTTCACTCAAACTTTGTTGCCACCTACCTCTCAAGATATGGCAATAAATATCGAATAAGAGGTAGGATAAACCTTGTTAGAAAAAAAAAATATTGTATCTACGTAAACAGTGATCTAATTTAATCGTTATAAATATGTATAGTTTTTTGTATAGTAGTTTAAGTTTTCATTTGTGTTACAAGTGTGATTTTGGAGATTATTATAAAAGAAATGTATTAAAGAAGAACAAGAAATGAATAACCGAACGATAAACGAACAAAGTATTTAAACGAATAACATGTGCATTAATCTGAGTCTAAGCTCTTTGAAAGAGCTCTAAAACGGAAACAAAATATAATAATGAAAACGCTTTAAATGATTGCCGAGTATTTCTTTTCCTGTTTGTAAATATTATTATAAATTGTATATAATAAATAAATTTGTATTTTCCTCATGACATAATAGATAACTCATATGACATTCCTTACAAGAAATTTATACAAAACTACGAGCTTATTGGTTTATAAAACAAATTGAATTTTGTACCTATTTATAAAACAGAAAGTCCATAGTATGTTCAACTGTCATTGTAAAGAAACAATAATAAAATCATTTCTAATAAATAATCTAAAACTAATGGCTGTGCGCTTAAGCGACAAAGATATAACTAAACGTATAAATAAATCAAAAATATATAAAAACCAATCATGGAAAAAGAAAACACACACTTTGAAGTTTAAAACTTAATTGAAATGTTAAAAAAAAAAAACGTTTTCGCGTTCTAAACTCTTCGTTGCTTCTGTTTTGTCAATTAGCACGCATAGAAATAAATAAAATGTTGTACCACATTTCTAGCGTTAAGAATATTACCTATATGAAATTATATTATTATTTTTTATAAATATTTTAAGTTATTGAAATAAAATATAAATACATAAAACCAAAACAAATTTTGACAATTCTTTCGATTTTGTGCTAGTGCCGCGTGTATTTGAATGGGAATTAGACCAACTCCAATAAGAAGCCGAAGATCTTATTTTATACACACAGTCCCACATACTAACTTCGAAACAAATGCACGTGGATGTGCATCCTTTGAAGGCCATAGTACTCATTCTCAACAGAAAGAGCGCTGTAACATCGACTATGTGACATTATACCAAGGGGACTCGAAATAACTCGGGATTGGTGCAAGGAAGACACTAAATAAAGTGCAAAGACTGGCGTGCCTGTGTATTACAGGGGCTATGAGAACTTGCCCAACCGCAGCTATGGAAGTGCTATTGGAATTAACTCCATTGCACCCTATGGTTGAGCAATGTGCAAGTAAAACGATCCTAAGAATGGCCAAAGAAGGAATAGGAAGAGGAAAGTGCATCGCACTGAGACAGTTTGACGTACGACTCAAAAAACAACCACTATTAACCTTTCCTAGAGACGACATCATCAAAAGATTTGATTTTCAAAAGAACTTTGTTACTAAACTCAGCAATAAGAAGAAATGGAGCAATGAATCCACAATTCACAGACTGAGCAATCACACAACAAAGTGGTACACAGATGGGTCGAGAACTGATGAGGGAACTGGAGCGGGAGTATTTGGGCCTGGAACCAAATATTCTGAACCAATGGGCAAAAGTACCAGCATCTTTCAGGCTGCAATCTATGCCATAGACAGGTGTGTCCAAATTAACCTCGACAGAAACAGAGTCAACTGTGATATAGCTATATTGTCAGACAGCCAAGCTGCTATTATGGCACTTAACTCCTACATCATTAAATCCAAACTTGTATGGGAATGCCTACAAAAACTTAATGAACTTGGTAGGAGAAACAAAATAACTCTCTGCTGGGTGCCTGGCCATGTAGGAATAGAGGGGAATGAAATGGCCGACTCCCTAGCAAGAAAGGGAGCATCAGAAACTTTCATAGGTCCTGAACCATTCTGCGGAATAGGGGATCACACCCTCAAAGAAGAATTTAGGAAACTAGAGAAAGAAAACAGGGCAAGAACCTGGCATAACACTCAGGGCATGAGGCAGGCCAAGAAACTTCTGGGGCAATACAACCGGAAGAGATTCCAAGCTTGCATCGGCATGAGCAAAAGTATCCAAACGGGCTTCCTAACGGGGCACTGTAGACTCAAGGAACACCTTAGGAAACTGGGTATATCTAAAGAAGGTCTCTGCAGATTCTGCAATGAGTCCAGTGAAATCCCAGAACACTTGCTGGGATCATGTGGGGCACTGACCCACAAAAGACTGAAATACTTGGGCAAGTACCAACTACCTGATGAGGAAATACAGTCACTAGAGCCAGCTCTCATCCTTAGATTCAGGAAACTGGACTGGAGAGAGTGCTATAGGACGAATTTCTTCCGCCAAGGAGAAAGAAGAGTACTAAAACCTCTAAAATGATTTCGAAAGGAATTATACTATGAGGGGAACTCTTTTGAGGGAATAAACCACTCTGATGCGTAAGCAGGGGGTACAATAGATCAAAAGGTCGCAGTACAATAACCCCTCTCAAATAATAATAATAGAGGAGGGAAAACTCACCTTTGGCGAAGTCGAATGCTCACAGTAAAAGGTAGTGATTCTACGGCATTTGCCCGTTAATACACCTACATATTAGAGCAATGGTTGATTATTCCAACTTAATCTTTAAGATGGCAACTCCCTCCTCTCGGCAACCTTTAAAAAAACCTAGTTATCTTATGTCGACTAGAATTATGGGGACGTTCGGATTCGTATGTCGTTTTCCATTGGGCAAAAAGAAGCGTCCGGGAGAGTCCGGAATCGAAAAAATCACTTCTGAAACCGTTCCATTGGCACAAAAAATACTCTTCTGGTGATTCTGAGGAGAGAATTTCGCTTCTGGATTTGAAGTCAGAAACAGAATCCACTCAAGAAGCACTCACACAAGTGTAGTTTGTGTATTTTATACAAGTCAACTGACGGCTACCGTAGTTTATTTTTTGGCATTTCACCAATACTCTTGTGGATTCAATCAGAAGCAGTTTTCTTGTTCCATTGGACTACAGAATGAGTGGATCCCCGAGTGAAACCAATGGAAAACGACAGTAGTTTAGTAAGTCTGACAGCTGTCTGACTAGATGCGTCTCAGTTTTTATTGGCCCAGAGTGTTCACGTGTATAGTTTTTGCAGTTGACGTTTATGGAGGGGAAGCCGACCAATCTTGTCAAGAAAATCCTGCCTGCGTACTCAGTTGACATTTCGAAGAGTCAAATTTAAAATAAACAGAGTGGCCTTCGTAGAATATTGAGGAGTCGCAAAAAGGGGCGCTGAGAGAAAAAGGTCTAATTTCTAAGGCCACTCTGGTAATTTAGAATTTTCGCACGACATTTAACAACCATTAGTTCGCATAAGACTATAATAGTGTTGTGATAGGCAACCGTGTTACATTTTAAATGTACTTATTTGAAGACAACATTTTTTTAAAGATTTATGAATTGCCTTTTCCAAATAAAAAAGGGCAAAATCAAACAAAGGTAACGCTGACCGCGAGAATACACAATTTTTGACTAGATACGTGGGCTCCCTCTCCATAAACGTCAGCTGAAAAAGGATATATGTGACCGGTCTCGGTCTATGGCAATCAAACTGATGGCGTTTTCAATTGAAAAAAATAATATTGCTTTTTCTACCAAAGAATAAAATCTAGAACTGCTCTTTCAATAGGTTCATTCGGGTACTTTTTTGCAAACGTAAAATTATTAAAAATATTCTAAGAAACTGTGCGAATGCGAACTTATACCGAGAAAATTGACAAAAAATAGAAAGAATCCATTTTTAGGTAATTTTCTACTTGTCAAATCTCGACTCACTGGAAAATTAAAACTGACAACTAAGTGACAGCTCAAATGTTTGGCAATAAAACTCTATTTAACGATGTCGGAGGAAGAACTTGTAATTGAATGTTGTCCTAGAACATATTAGCGCATTTAAAATGGTGAGTTTTATGTATTTAGCTAATAAATCAATTCATTTCCAAACTATTTTGTCGGTGCTGCATTTAAAGAGAGCCTTGTCAAATGTCAAAATGACATTTCTTAAACTTTTCGTTGGAAAACCGGTCAGGTACTTCTCTTGAAATTGAGAGATTTCTCTCTCGATCTGTGAGATTGGACATTTTTCATTTTTCTATGCCGAAAGCTCACGAACGAACGAACCTTATGTATTCTATGTTTCATACCTATGTTTCATTAAAGAAAAAAGTGCACTTCAAGGTCAATTCTTGCAATAAACTCGCCAACACAAGCTAGCAAAACGTCAGATTGAAATGTTTTTTGTGTTGTTGGAAACAAATTTTGGGCTGTTTGTGATAAGAAAAAATGCAACTATGTGCATAATAGAAACATATTTATTTGGTCCATTAAAACATTCATTTTTTACAGTACCTAATCAAAAACAAAAACACGTAGCAACAGAAAACCATATCTCACATGCATATTATGGCCTGCGCAATATGGTGCCTACCACTATTATAAAAGCCTCCCAACGAATTTCATTGAAAAGAGCAATTCTGAGATCTGAGTTTGGGGGCAATTCTCTTGGATCTTCAATGGAAAACGCCATTAGTCACATCAAGCCAGCCAGCTGTCAGACTTACTCAGCTAGATACTTAGGTCTGTTCCCTTACTTTTGTAGTAAGAATGGAAAAGACAATTAAAATGGCAGTGGTGGGGATAAATTCTCTCACAGAGAGAGACACTTACGAAAAAGTTAGGGAACGCTTTTGTAGTGAACTATGAAAAATGACAGATAAATAATTCCATAAATTGCAGCAGTAAAGAATATTTTCAATACGATGGAATATTCGGGGAGAACATTCAATATTTATTTTGCCACCTGTTGATACCATTTTAATAGAACGCAAGAAATCAAAACAAATTCAATCGAATGTCAAATATGACAAGAAATGTAAAATCAGCTGTTAATTGTTTGGTGACTGACAGCCCTTCAAATTTCTTACACCAAGAAATTTGTTGAGTAAAAATTCGTAAGATTCTCAGTGGAGGGGTAATATCTTGATCTCTCGACGACACTCTCTTTTACGAATTTTTCGAGTTAAGGAACGGCATTGAGTAAAAATTCGTAAGAATTCGTAAAAATTCGTAAGATTTAAAAGTAAAGGAACAGACCTCATAGGTTATAGTACGTCCCCAATTTAATTTATTTCACCATGCAAAATGTTACGAGCAAATTCGTGTTGTCAAAATGACAGTCCGCGTTCACCAATTCCAAAGACGCCCACTGATTGAAAATTATGCTGTTTTTCTGAAACACCTTTTCCCCATCTCAATTTTTATAATGACCAATGTCGGTCTACGTATCTTATTTAGGCATTAGGCAAGGTACTCAAAAAACCAACTAGTTTATAGTGATCACGTGTCATGTCAATAGAACCGTGTCCACCTATGGAGTTCTGAAAATCTCCCAATTATTTGAGTACTCATTGCCAGTTCAATTAAAGCCGCCGTCACATCATCAAGCGACATGACAATAGAATTCCCTGAGCATAATTCTGAAAACCCAATCAATGACACGAAAAAAAATTCTGACAACTGGACCGGATACATTACTTATGATAACCACCGTAAGCCGTAACTCAATTCAGCGATATAAATAGCAATTTCTCGATATAAATATCTAACAGATCGTAAAAATAACAAAAATAAAAGTTCCGATGGAAAACACAACAAACGATCATTACGAGCTGTCAAAAAATGCCCGGACTACGCTCCATAGAACTTTTAACATCCTTGGGCAAATCCACTCCTCCACACAACTGGAATTACCCACAATCCGTCATCGGCGATTTGCTGTGTGTCAAAGCATTTCATTTGTAGGTATATTGTTGGTCCAAGTCGCGAAACCACTTTAGAAAACAAGTCCGCATCCAAATCCAGAAGTGTCAGTTCACACTTACATGCAGCGGTCATGATCTAGCCGACATCTCCATATCGATCGGCTCTATAATATGGAATACGAATATGAACCTATAATGCATCCACGTCCACTTTGCCATTGCATTTGAATTTGTTTTTGTGTTCTTAGTATTAATTAATATTTATTAAGCACGAGAGCGCGAATGGAATCCAAGCAACAAATCAACAAACGCGTTCAAACACTTTGTCTTATAGCGACAGGTGGGGGCGGGCATGGTGGCAGTGGTGACTTTATAGTTCTTCTGGAGATCTAGATCGTGTCGGTGTTGCCTCTGTTCAATTAGAATAAATTTGCATCTATGCTGGACTAATGTCGCGATCTGATTTAAATCTATATGTACGCAGTGTGCAGTTGCACCTTTTGTCTTATTGGCTCTTGTGCGCATGTGTGTCGAGGAAGGAGAACCCGCCTGATGTCCATGCCGATAGGGGATGGCCTTCAGGTGCGGGTAAATGGTAAACATGCCTCCAATACCGTATCTAGTTTGCATGCTGATGAAATGAGTTATTATGACACTTTGAGATCTGTAAATAAATCTTGAACTGCGCAGTTGGGCTTATTTTTTTTGAAAAATCAGTCGTTTCTTGACGACAAAGCATAATAGTGGCGATTGGAGAGGTCTACCTACGTTTACCATTGTAGTGGCTAGTGCAGGGTACAACGATGCTGCTGTGAGAAGTGTTGAGGAATTCATGTCGTGGTCGTGGTCTGCACTTGATCCGGTTCTTTGGCGTGATCCAAGTTAGGTAAACAAATTATTCTTCCAGGTTCGCATAATTTTTCAAGACACTGTCAGTTCTCATATAAATGTTATTCTGAATTATGCAAAGCCTCGATATTGGTAGCAGGTTGCCTTGGGACTTGGTAGTCTCTGAATTCAAAGCATGATTTTAGGAATTGACCAACGGATAAGCTGGCGGAGAGCTGCCAAATTTCGCAATTGTGAGCTTCCGTAAATTTAAAGTCGAGACTAAAATTTGTTATTAGTATACGGCGCTCTGTTTATTGCAATCAACAGAATTTGGTTAAACATCCATTGTTGACAGTTTAGGAACCCATCGACTTGGAAATAAACTTATGGGCAGAATGACAAGTGATGCAGTTGGATTGTTTAAGAACATTGCAGCAGGTTATTTCGTTCGAGCATTTTTTTAAAGCCCATGTAGAGTATGGCGCTCTTATACCGTTTGCTTTAAATGTATTAGGTGCGTCTGCATTTTTTTGTTTAGAAATAAGAAACTTGTCGTTTTCTATTGGGCAAAAAGAAGCGTCCGGGAGAGTACGGATTCGAAAAAATCACTTCTCAAACCTTTCCATTGGCACAAAAAATACTCTTTTCGATTTGAAGTCAGAATCCACTTAAGAAGTACTCACACAAGTGTACCTAATTTATGTATTTTATACAAGTCAGCTGACAGCTTCCATAGATTATTTTTTGGCATTTCACATTTCAATACTTTTGTGGATTCAATCAGAAGCGGTTTTCTTAATCCATTAGATTACAGAACGAGTGGATCCCCGAGTGAAACCAATGGAAAACGACATTATAGTTCTGGTTATGGGCGAACACGCGTTTATCTGTCAAAATCGGGGACCGCTCATAAAAACTTCATATGAAAAGACAACCCCTGACCTAATATTTAAAGGGTTTTTGTTGAGTTTTGATCTTATCAAATCAAGTAGGATTTTCAGCACGAAATTACAACAACTATTGCTAGTCTCGATTCTCGAAGTGTCAAGTAGAGATAGAGTAGTAGTTGTAATTGCGTGCTGACAATAATACTACTTTGCTGGGCTGAGATCGAAGCTCAACAAACAGGCCTTTAGAACGTCTATGTTCAAAATTCATTAGATCCTTTGAATTATTACATTTTTTGGTATGAATATCATTTCATTGCGCCCGAGTCTCGAACCACAGTAGAGGGCCATTTACAGTCACAAAAATTGCGAATACCACTGCGTTTCAAAAATGTATTACCGATAGCAAATTTAATCAAAAACGATACAAAACAGGACCCAAATATAAGTGGTTTCATAATTTTAATA
Source organism: Cheilosia vernalis (assembly GCA_949126925.1). NCBI lineage: Eukaryota > Metazoa > Arthropoda > Insecta > Diptera > Syrphidae > Cheilosia > Cheilosia vernalis. The sequence continues at coordinate 68,399,836 of OX421359.1, forward strand.
ATGTTATGGGTTTTAATCACATCAGAGAAAGCAAACACTTATCCCACACCCTCTACAGTTGACTTAAAATAAAAGTTCGCCCGAACTGATATACATAAAAATTGTTTAATTATGACCAGAAGCTTCTGGTGTGACATTTATACGATACCTAATGAATAAGAATTTATCGCCAGCTCTAGGATATTTATTTAGGAGTAAGTAGGTATACCACCTTAACTCAGTATCTTGTCATTGAAACGCATAAGACATGGAACATTACTTAAACAAAGATCGCTATCCATTGCGGTGAAGTTAGATCGACCAGTGCAATAACAAATTTTATTGAATAAGAGAAATTCACAAGTCAGTCGATACATTATTGCAATATGCAGATTAAGAATTTATTAATTTGTTGCTTATGAATTGCAAAATAAATAAATTATTTGAAAGCAAAGTTGGTGGGAAAAGCTTGACAAATATCCGCATATTTTGTTGTTTTTAGGGGCTAAAAACTTTATTGTTTGTATTTTTGTTAATTGGGAGGTATAGTTTTCTTGTTTTTCGAGCAGCTAAAGTTATGTACCGCAATACTTATAACGTTATGTCTAGGTAGGTAACTATGCTCATGAAATATAAAACTAAACAGTTGACAGTAGTTGTCATATTGGTTGTAGCTGGAAAAAGTGATTTCAACTCGAAATATAAATAAATAAAAACAACTTGATAACTTATTTATAGGTGTGTTTTTTTGAGCTTCGATCTCAGTAGGTAGTTGTTGTAATTGTGTGCTGAAAATCCTACATTAATGAGATCGAAGCTGAAAAAAACAAGGCTTATATTGGGCTACAATTAGAGGTGAACCCCTACGACTCAGGGAACAAGACTCTTCAGTAATGTCGTTTTTTTTTTCAGTTTCAGATCAGTTTTTCTGCTCTCCAAATCAGCTAGCTGTCAGATTTCATGTTTCATTGGCCACAATTTTGCGAATCTCGATTTCTGAGCGAGATTTACACCTACTTACTTTTTCATTTGTCAAACTTTAAAGTGTGTTATTATTGACGTTTTAAGACGACAAGTCTGTGAAAAATAGAAAAAAATTACCTACATTTAAATTGAATAGATTTTTATAAACACGAATTACAATTTAAGAACAGTTGACTTTTAAAACACACACCACCGCAAATGCAAAGGAAGAACTCGTTTTATGTTCCACTGGGCACGAAAAATCTGAAATCTGAGAGCAAAATCTGAAAATGTCAATGGAAAACGAAAACGACATAAGACAACTGCCTCCAGTTGTACCTACATTCAAGCGTGTGGACTGTGGAGACCAAAGATTATCATTCATCATTTTATTCATTCATCTCTGGTGGAGACCCTTTTCTACTTGTGATGCGTAGGCAACACTCAGAAAAAAAAGCTTGTTGAGCAAAGAAATTCGAAATTTTTAAAAAGATTGTAAGCTTGCTTTAACAATAATTTCTTATAAAAAGAACTCGTTTTTAAGCTTTCAAGAATCAAATATTCAGATTAAGAATACATACATAATATGCTTGCCATAATTATTTTCTAAAAATATTGCCAACAATATAATTCTTAAATCGAAACTTTTGATATTTGGGTTCATTTTAACCAACGAAAACTGTTGGCATAACAATTTTTTTTCTGAGTGAAGTACACTTCTGTCTGAGTATGATACTCTTACTTATAACAATGGTGCTCTGAAGTATTTATAAAATTGATCTAGTTACGCAGAAGTCTTCCCTCTTTGTCAGTGGTTCGTAACCAACAGCTTACCAACTATTACCAAATTCAGCACGAGAAATGATCTACCAAGAAGATAGCCATACCACTGGGGTATCATAGCCACAAAATCCCATCTATTGTTCTATCCATCCCAACCCCATCTACTTCACTATAATAACTGACCAAACCCCAACAGGTGGTGATACCATTTAGGCCGCCTTTTGTTTACATTCAGCCACAAGCAAAAATACCAAATCAATCAAAACAATAATAACGTCCGATCGAAAATCCAATTCAAACGTATAGCTTACGCAAATAATTCCGATACGCACATGATTTTCTTCATACAGAACTCAATATCATTACATACGAGGCGGCTCGCGTCACAAAAGTATTTCAAACAAACATATTCGCGAATCCAAAAGAGATAGTTGTTGTCTCCCAGTCCCAAGTCTCAAAGTCAACATACGTGCCTCTGTCCAGATACGTAGCCTACCACCACCACCACCACTACTCTGCCACCAACCAGTTCTCCAAAGCGTTCCCCATACGATCATCAGCGGCACTGGTAGCTCCTACGATCGGCCAACAATCTGCAACCACTCAATGCCGAGTAAAAAGCTGAAGTGATCGGACGAGCTTCTCCGTCTCGTGTAGTGGAGAGTTTTTCGAAATTTTATTTATTTTATTTATTTATTACTGCTTTCTCAATTTAAAAAAAAATCTATTAAAACGAAAAAAAAAATCCTACCCAGCCAAACAAATTGAAATGCAAAATCGAAACACACACACCAGCAACGGCGGCAATTGTCTTATCAATGTGAACAAATTTCAATCAAACGATACGCATATCAATCACTGTATGAACTATGTTCTCTGGAGTGACTTGTAAAAGTCTAATTTATTTATTTATTCAATCCAAGTGCTAATAATATCGAGTGCAAAATAACCATCGACCAAATAAAGCAAATACCTATGACATGAGTCGAATCTTATTTATCTCATGCAGACAGAGTGTTAGCGAAAAGCCCCAGTGTTATCATCAACAATGCAAAAGTATCAGCACTTGAGACCCAAACAAGAGTTAATCTGGTAAATGTGGTAACTCTCCAAAAGCACACAATATTTCGCCACCAAAAACGGACAACGATTTTCGACAGCAAAACAAGCGAGTATCTAGATATAGCAGTAGTGTGTATGTGAGTTTAAGAAAAGCAGCAAAAAGAGTGGTGGAAGAAGACCGTAGACCAAGACCAGTGAAAAGCAACACCTCTTCGGAGAAGAGTCTCTTTGGCAGACGACGAAACGTGGAAGACGAAAACTTAGCACAACAGAAACAAAAACAAAAACTCAAAATGGATTACCACAAAATGTACTTTCCAAAGACCGAGGTATGTGCCAACCATCAGATACTAAACGATACTTGTGAAAATATAATTATTGTTTTATTTTTGAAATTTCTGCCTTATCATCAAAATAGAGTTGGCGCTTTTTGAATGAATGTTTGCGCCACTCTTTATAATGAGCGTGTGCTGATGATGTCCTAAAATATGTTAGGTTATTTAATTTTTTTTTTTTGTTTTGTTGTCAATGATAACCCCGGCGGTGCAAACATTTAGTCTGCCTTGAGCGGTGGTGCTGGTGTTTGGAGGCGGGCTTTAGGAAGAAAAAACACAGATAAGACAGGGAAGATAGATCCGTTTTGACTATTGTTAGGGAGATATATTTTCAGTTAAAGTGAATCTTTGAACTGTATGTGATATGACATTCCAGACGTCAAAGCTGTGATAAGGAGTATAGTTTCGGCTTTTGCTATATGGGGGAAAGGGGTATTTGCCCTTGTGTTTGATTTGATAGTGGGTAATCCGTTTTTATGGAGTGTTCATTTCACAATAGCAATGGCAACGAATGAGATGAAGTTTGTGAACAGTTTGCTTTGCAATCACTTGGCGAACATGTGTTTAGAGGGCTTTGCCAATCTTTTTGGACTGACAATCTGGGCATATCGCATGGTCTGATCTTAATTGGGGTGTTTCGTCGGGATTAAGATTGGCGTGATTGATGTCAGTCACAGGGTGACAGTTGCACCTGTTCTTGTTCAGTTATCGCCGTCCATTGGTCGGAAGTACATATTTCTTGAACGACCTGGCTTGACAGACTCTATCTCTACAGACTTTACGTAAGCAAATATTTAACTCTTGCCGAACGGTGGTGACTATATTGATTCCACCTTTTATAAGCTTTTGCAGGTTGATTTTATATATTTGTTTTTCGAATCGGCAACACCTTTTCCATCGATAACGAATTTGACAGATGTGAGCTGACTTGAGCTCATTTATACGCGATACTAGCTGCTCGAAGAGCTTGTCGACTTAGACTTTAGATTTATTCTTTTTGGGACACAGCAGAAGGCTCTTAATTGCCGTAAGTTATATGCTAGAAGGGTCATGTCATGTGATTATCTATCTTTTTAATGAAGCCAACACCACGTTCATTGTCACTACCATGATCTACATTATGTTTGTTTTTTAATGATTGAAGGTTCTCGACCTCTAAGAAAACGGAGGCAAAAGTGCTCCCGATCTTAAAAATGAACATCTGGTGGTGATAAGCCGCAAGTCAAATTCCATTTAAAAAAGTAGGAATTTAACAATAGGCCTGTTTTTTGAGCTACGATCATATCAAAGCAAGGTCAAGTATAATTTTCAGTACGCAATTACAACAACTACGTTATACTTGAAACTTCGAGACTCGCAATACTTGTAGTAATTGCGTGCTGAAAATCATTCTTTACTTTGCTTTGCGGAGTATTTCACAAGCAGGAATGATTACACTTTTCTCTCGCTTATTTTGAAAGTTTCGCGCTGTCAAAATTAATACAATTGATATGGACTTTTCCACTCGACTTGCGTCAAAATTTTAAAGATCATAGGGGCGTTCAAGTAACTAGTTTAGAAAGTCTAATGGCTTCTGGATGACTTGATGCATTTCAGTTTCGATTGGCTTAGATCAGTCATAGTCATCAGTTTCCGTTGACGTTTATGGAGGGGCAGCCAACGAATTCGTCAATAAGAAGTGATTACTAAGTTGACAGTTTGTGTCTTTGACTGATGTAGGAAAAGTGACGTTCCCGACCAATGTAGTGCTTGCTATCGGGTCACATCTATTCCAGACCAATCTAGTCGACTTAAGATAAGTAGATTTTTGAATGTAAGTATTTTCTTGCGCGAATACGAGAACGGTGAGCAATCGTAAAACTATACTTTTATGTGTTCTTTGTGTTTATGTGTTCAACATTAACAACCTACGCTAAACAGGGGCATCATTCTAGTCACCGATAAAGGAAAACTTGTCAATCTAGTACAACAAAAAATAAGTAGTTCGAATTAAATGAAATAAAAAAACATTTTTTGCAATTTCACTTAACAAATTGCAATAAAAATCTTTTAGCACCAAAATAAAATGTTTGTTCAAACGTTGGAACATGTAAAAATTAAGCAATATAATAATAGTTTTAACAAGTTGCTTTACTTGTCTAGATCTGACAATAGAAAAATACTTATGACAAATGTTGTCAATGTATTAAACTGGTAATAAGTCGATTTATTGATTCTGCCTTCCATAGAAAAGAACACAAATACCTATAGTTACAGTTTTTGCGTTTAATCAGAAAAATGTCATCCGAAACTAGTACTTCTTGTGTCATTATTTGTTTTTTTCCTACTTTCGAGGTAAAACAGTCGAAATCAGCTGCCTTTCGATGAAAACTCAGTCCGCTCTTTGAAATTTGTTAAAATTTATTTTCAAAGTTGTTTTTAAAATTCTAAAGCTAAGACAAACTTAGCTGAAAGTTAACATAAATTTTGAAAGCGATTCTATTCAATGAAAACAACTTTGAAGTTTTTTTTTTAACTAATTTCAAAGAGCCGACTGAATTTTCATGAAGTTTAGAAAATTTAATTTTAATTGCCCAGTCCATCAGCAAATTGAAGCTGTGGTTTACATTCTGACAGTTCTTACCAACTTTCGCTGATCTGTCCCATAATATATGTTTCAAACAGACCCTATCTCACCTGTCAACATTTGATGAACTGAAAATTTGCCAGACAGAAGTGTCAATTGGTACAAATTTGTAAAATTTTTATGAAATAGAGCCCAGCTGCTGTTTTCCTCCTACATTTGGCATGTTTTTTTGAGCTTCGATCTAAAGCAAAACAACTACGCTATAATTGATACTTCGAGACTTGCAATAGTTGTTGTAATTGCGTGCTGAAAATTCTACTTTACTTTGCTTTGCGGAGAATTTCACAAGCAGAAATGATTACACTTTTCTCTCGATTATTCTGAAAGTTTCGCGCTGTCAAAATTAATACAATTGATATGGATTTTTCCACTCGACTTGCGTCAAAATTTTAAAAATCATAGGGGCGTTCAGGTAACTAGTTTAGAAAATCTGATGACATCTGGGTGACTTGATGTATTTCAGTTTCGATTGGCTTAGATCAGTCATAGTCATCAGTTTCCGTTGACGTTTATGGAGGTGCAGCCAACGATTTCGTCAATAAGAAGTGATTACTAAGTTGACAGTTTGTGTCTTTGACTGAAATAGGAAAAGTGACGTTCCCGACCAATGTAGTGCTTGCTATCGGGTCACATCTAGTCCAGACCAATCTAGTCGACTTAAGATAAGTAGATTTTTGAATGTAAGCATTTTCTTGCGCGAATACGAGAACGATGAGCAAGAGTAAAACTATATTTTTATGTGTTCTTTGTGTTTATGTGTTCAACATTAACAACCTACGCTAAACAGGGCAACGGGCATCATTCTAGTCACCGATAAAGGAAAACTTGTCAATCTAGTACAAAAAAAAGAAGTAGTTCGAATTAAATGAAATAAAAAAATATATTTTTCAATTTCTCTTAACAAATTGCAATAAAAATCTTTTAGCAACAAAATAAAATGTTTGTTCAAGCGTTCCTATGTGTGTAAAAATTAAGCAATAAAATAGTAGTTTTGACACGACGCTATAATTGACAATAGAAAAATACTTATGACTTATGACAAATGTTGTCAATGTATCAAAATGGAAATAGGTCGATTTATTGATTCTGCCTTCCATAGAAAAGAACACAAATACCTACAGTTACAAGTTTTTGCGTTTACTCAGAAAAATGTCAGCCGAAACTAGTACTTCTTGTTTCATTATTTGTTTTGTTCCTACTCTCGAGATAAAACAGTCTAAATCAGCTGCCTTTCGATGAAAATTCAGTCCGCTCTTTGAAATTTGTTACAATTAATTTTCAAAGTTGTTTTTAAAATTCTAAAGCTAAGACAAATTTAGCTGAAAGTTAACATAAATTTTGAAAGCGATTCTATTCAATGAAAACAACTTTGAAAATTTTTTTTAACTAATTTCAAAGAGCCGACTGAATTTTCATAAAGTTTAGAAAATTTAATTTTAATTGCCCATTCCAACAACAAATTGAAGCTGTGGTTTACATTCTGACAGTTCTTACCAACTTCCGCTGATCTGTCCTATATTATATGTTTCAAACAGACCCTATCTCACCTGTCAACATTTGATGAACTGAAAATTTGCCAGACAGAAAGAAGTGTCAATTGGTACAAATTTGTAAGAGGGTACCTAGCTTGTTAGTTTTCATGAAATAGAGCTTTCTTCCTACAATGCCGTCGTCAGTCGTCTGCCGTAGCCACTGTAGACAATACAACTGTTTTACTGGTAGGTACAACATCAATGACAACTGGTATTAGCCGAGTTTTTTTGAGCTTCGAACTCAGCAAAGCAAAGTAGAGTTATCTTTTCAGCACGCTAATTACAACAACTATTGCGAGTCTCGAAGTGTCAATTGGAATGTAGTTGTTGTAATTGCGTGCTGAAAAGCCTACTTTGCTTTGCTGAGATCAAAGCTCAAAAAAACACGCCTATTGTCGTAGAGTTCAGATATTCGTCAGCTATAAACTCGGATATTTTAATTAAAAAAAGAGTCCTTTGAATAGACTTCACTTCGCCTTCAGTTCTTCTGCAGACTACGGCGAAACTCGGTCTACATTCGTCTCACTAAATTCAAATGACAAACAAAATTATTCCTCCAAAAGTTGTCACAATAAACAAACATATTTAAAATTGAAACTGTCATAGTGACATTGAATTTAATCGAAATTGTTCGAATTTTGCCCCTGAAAATTGACTATCGATTTTTGTCACAAAATTTTCTTTCACTTGTGAGACTCGTTTGTAATAGTGTAGGTACCAATTTGTAGATGACGTGAATTATTGACAGAATAAAAATATTGTTAGCCTGTTGTATAGGTAAACCTAACACCTAATGGTTGTAATAAGGAACATGTTTCGTATTTGCATGAACAATTAACACTATTTCATTAGCGCAATACAAATGTCACTCAGAATACAAAACGCAACAGCTATAGAAATACTTTTTAATTACCTGAATACCTACCCGGCATCATTGCTTTTTTTAAAAGTCTCACCCCAGTATTAATAAACACTGCGTAAACGTTATCAACTCGTTACTCAGCAGTTACGTCACATTTCTGTTGCTATCTGACGTCTACCAGCTAACTTACTTGTGCACATAAGTTTATTGAAACCAAGGTCATTGTTTAAATAGCAACTTTTGAAAATGTTGCTTTGTGTCCACTTTAAAAAGAAATGACGTACAATTCGCTGGCCAATCCAAGCGTCTGAACAAAGAAGATTTCTTATGACAATTATGCTCTCGGAAGTTGGTCAGACTGCCGCTTATATAAACGTTAAAGAAATCCGACTAAACATTCTTGTAAACTTCCGGTGTACATTTTTGAATATTGCACAAATTGGAGAATTTCCCCGTAAGATTTTTTCAACCTAACCATACATTGTTACAAAACAGCCATACGGTCGCGCTAATCATTTATAAATAGCCTTCCATAACCTAGAAATAGAGATATTTTTACTAAGAAGCAGCTATCTGTGTTACTATGTACTGCTTAGACTACTTTTCCCATAAATAGTCGTTTGTTCTAATAAAAATAAGTCAAGTCATCTCTCGGAGAGACAAAAAAACAAACCCCATCATCCTGTCGATGATTTAATTATTTACTAATAGAAAAAGTTGTTTCTCATTTATATTGTGACTAACTTATACAACCTGCAGTGGAGCGTGTAGTTCTGGGCCCAGGCACAGGAAAAGGCACACTAGCAGCAGCCAGCCGGCAGCAACATCCGAGCTCAGACCATCATCAGTCGAGTTTAGCCTATAAAAAGAAAAGTAGGCCAATGGAGTAAGTATCTCAAGCGCGAGCGCACATAGATAGATAGATTTGCGCACAATCCAGCCAGCCAACCATTCAGTCGCCAACTTTACTAACAAGGAAACGACATCAGTATAAGATCATCATTATGGTCAAGATTGTGGTTCGTCTTCGTCGTCGTCATCATCATCATCATCATCATCGTATTGCTTGACCATTGTGTCCAAGAAGAAGTGGCGTAAGCCCGGTGGTTGTCTGTATTTTTTTCTTATTAATTGCGTACAACACTTGCTTGCTGGCCAGCGGAGCCTCTCTATCAAGGTTGTTATAGAGTAGATATAGACGTAGACGAACGAAATATTATTAAAGAGACATTCCATTCGCACCGTAGACACCTAAGAAAGTTTTACTACCACTTTTTGTTTCGCGCTCTCTTCTTCGTTATTTTCAGATTCAGATGGTTTTCATTTCGGTTTGTGGCGTTTGTGCCGTTCGAAAATAAAAATAAAAAAATTCACCAGCAAAAGAGACCAACAGTCGTCCGTCAAGGGATTGCTGCGGCTGCCACTACCCGATGAAACGTTGTTATTCTGTAATCGTTTCCCTCTCTCTCTCCTAATTGACCAAAAAGACAGTTTTTCTGACCACTTTATGGGCCGGTGATTATTTTATTGCAACACTCAAACACACATTCGTGCATTCATATGGCAAAAGAGTGCGAAATCAGATGAATGAGGTCTTGTTATGGAATTTTCCCCATTATTCCTTGGATCGGTCGCCCGATTTTCCTTTGTCTCGAGGAAAGGTGTGCCTCGCTGTACATTTTGTCTCCTTATTTGTCGTCGTCGTCGTCGTCACACCTCACACACCCTCCACCGACCGTCCCCACGTGCGTGGTCCTTTCAGCTTGAAACCTTTTCGTGATTAGAATAATTATTATATGAGGGCATAAATTGGAGGGGCTCTTGCGTTATGCGGCTCCGCAAAAGATAACTTTTCGTTGTTTTGTTTCTCATGGCTCTGATTGGTAATTCTAAGAAATCGTTTGAATAAAGTTGCAAGTTGCAACAGCTACTGGTTGGTAACTACCTGTACCTATAGCTATCTCTGTGAATTGTTATTTATTATGAAATCGGCATAAGGTAAAGAGAATATAGCTGCAGAGGCATTCGGAGATAGGATTTGTTGTGCGCCTGCAATAGGATTCGGAGATTGTAGACTTGCATCTTAAAGAGTTTATTCTGAGGAATTTGCAATAAATTTACAATAAATTTACAAGTGGAATTTATTGTCGCCTGATAGTGTAGACAATATTAATTTGATTTAGTTAAGGAAGAAGGTCTACCATCTAAGACACGTTGACGATTTTATTGTGAATTTTATTTATTGCAAATGGACGTCTTGTGGGTTGTTGTTTGAAATGTGTGTAGGAAATTGCCGGCGGTATTGACACTGACATCAGGTATAGAGATGAATGGGTTGGGTATGTAAGTTCATTGATCGTTGGTAAATGGAAGGATTGCGAAGGAAGTAGATAGGTATAGACTGAAATGCTTGCTTTGACGAAGGTAGACTATTGACTCTGAACATACAACTGATGAAAGGACACCCCTTCTCTGGGTACAAACAACAGAAACAGCAGAAACTTTTAACAATAAAGCTTCCTAGGTACGCTGCTCGAGCTAAATTTTCGCTCCCCTACAAAATTCTCTCCAAAACTTAGCTGAGCTTAAATTAAGCGTACCCATTTAGGCCCATTTTATTCACTCGTTGAACACAACTTAGGGATTTCTATATGGAAAACTCCCCGAGTTGTGTTCAACTTTCGAGTGAATAAAATGGACCTTAGCTAAGTGGTACGCTGCTAGAGCTAAAAAATTAAACTTTTGTTTCAGAATGTACATCGTGTACCTATATCTGTCAAAATTTAGCATGCCCATTTAAAGGGGCGGCACATTTTCTCAAGTTAAGCTTAGTACGCGGTTCGCGCTAAAATAAATTTTATCTGTTCTCCAACTTTTCTTTCCAAACATCAGCTAAAGTGATAACTAAATTTTGACATAGAGAGCGCTGTGGGTAAATATCACATGAAACAGCTGTTTTTTGAAAATGACTTACTTCAAAATTTCGACTCTTTCTAATTTAAACCATTTCCGAATCTAGTGTGAACAACATTTATGTTGCACTGCGCGAACTCGTCAAACGCCCTTGAAAGTCAGATACGAACTGCGATCTTAACTCAATACGTCTAACTCACTTGACGAGCTGCATTGTGCAGTCCTATACTAATACTACGACACCTTTAAGCAGGAGGGATTTCCCTGTTCAATGAAGCTACCTACCTACTTTACAGGTTAACACTAGGTTTACCTACTCCTCGTCGAGGAATTCAAAACTAAGCGCACCTATTTTAATGGGTCGGGACATTTTCTCACGCTAAATCTTGACAAATCGTTGTGTTTTGTTGTTTTGTTGCATTTTTGTATTGCGGATAGCGGTAGAAGGAAGCAGGATGAGTTTTTTAATGAATTCCTCGACGAAGCGTCTACCTACCTAGAAATGGAAATGGTTTAAATTAGAGAGAGTTGAATTTTTGAAGTCATTTATTTTCAAGCAATAGCTGTTTTTTGTGACATTTATCCACAGCGCTCTCTATGTTAAAATTTAGCCAGGACATTGGTTGATGTTTGAAGAGAAAAGTTGGAGACCAGATAAAATTTAGTTTAGCACGAGCAGCGTACTAAACTTAAATGATAAATGTGTAGATTAGATTAGATTAGATTTAGATTTTATTCAGTATTCTATATGTTGCTAACATTTTTGAGTTTTTTAATACAAATCTTATATGACATGGCAAAAGCCGTCTGTCAGATTAACAGTTTATTGATAATATACTTTATTAATAATTGTGTATTAGATGCATAAAAGTAACATTGTTATCTTTACTATACCAATAAATAAATAAATAGGATATTATAGTATTTGTCTTAGTTAAAATTCTTCTCTTAATATTTTGTTTCTATAACATAGAGCAGCTTTGACAAATTTATACAAAGCCATCCAATTTCTTCCATTGAGCCAATCAAGAACTTCATCCGTTGTATAAATGGCTTTTCCAAGATATAGTTTTCTAAGCTCTGTAAGCATTGGACAAACTCCTGTGAAGTGCATTATGTCTTCTCGGGCATTCATATTACAAACACTGCATTGGATTGGAAGATCTGGGCATGTAGTTTAACATCAAAAGCTCTCCTCTTGTTTTAAAAAGTGTTGATATTTGGTCAACTCCGGCGCTTACATCAAAATAGCTTATCTTGCTTGAGTCGTGTATCAATTTCGAGTAGTAACCTCTATAGATGGATGACCGCGCTTCCTCAATAAATGATTCGTGTAACTTTTCATCGAGCACCTTAAGGCCCATTTTATTCACTCGAAGTTGAACACAACTTGAGGATTTTTATATGGGAAACTTCCCAAGTTGTGTTCAACTTCGAGTGAATAAAATGGGCCTAAGTATTTTATACAATTAAGCTTTCATCTGCTGAGAATTTCCCACTACTAGATGTAGAGGACATTCAGTTCTTTCAGCCAGTTCCTTCCACTGTTCAAAACATGATAATTTTTTTTTTGAAGTACAATTGTTGCCACAATCCTAGGTAGTCGTGCAGCGTTCATATTAAGAACCTTAAGTATATAATCAAAGTTGAGTTTCAAAGTCGCAATGAACATCGTTGGGAGTCCTGTCTCAATGTGAAGCATGTACGTGGGTGTCGTCCTAGGAAGGTTGAGTATTCTCTTCATATGCATATAGCAGAATTGATCCGGATGTTGAATCAAAGATCTGGTACTTTGCCCGCAGACTTATGTTTTTATTTTGCATACATGGTTTCCAGGTTGTGTTTATAGGTGTTTTCGCGTTCTTCAGTTTTTCATCTAAATGGACCTTCATATTGGTTTTTGGGGTTATTGTTAACCCAAGATATTTATAGCGCCCCACTATCACAACTGGTTCTCTATCGTACTTCCACACATAATTTCCGTGTCGCATGTCGCTGCATCTTGCCTCTGCCAAATATCATTATTTGAGATTTACTCTGGTTTACTGTGAGGTTCCACATTTTGCAGTATTCTTCGAGTTTCGTGATCATCATCTGGAGCTTTATTGGTGTATCAGCTAACAGGACAATGTCATCAGCATACATCAGTATTTTTAATCTAAAATTACTCATTTCACTTCCTCCATTCAAATATGTAACAATATCATTCAAGAACAATGAAAATAGGAGCGTACTCAAAGTGCAACCCTGTCTTAGCCCCATAGATGTATAGTAGACGTTTCTTATATACTGCTCCCGTCCCATACTTTTGCAACACAGTTTTTATACAGTGTTTTTTTAAAGTTTTCAACATCTTGGTAGGTATTCCCAGGGCAGATAGTTTAAAAAACATTAATTCTCGATCCGCGCTATCGAGTAGGCATATATGTTTGTACCTTGTGAGCGGTTGATATCAATGACCGTACTAAGGGTAAAAATTTGGTCTACAGTATAGTAACCATGACGAAAACGTATATAAATGTGTTTAGAAATCTTTACAGAGCGGCCAAGACTTTTACTATTTAAGATTATTATGCTGTTCCAGGAAAGCTAAAATTAAGAGCCTCTCCAATGTTCCTCTCCACCACTTCGCTTAATTTCGACAGTGTAAGTTCCGTCAAAAAAAAAAAAAACGGTTTTGGCACAGCTGATTGACTTGGTCTGTTTCGTCACTTGGTACTTTACAAAGAAATTTCTCAATTCTAAAAGAAATTAAATTAACAACAATCAATTTCTTTGCGTTGAACTAACCATTCGCCATTGGTATTGTTTCGTTTGAAATTTTGTTACGAATAAAGATATTTTCTCTGATCTGTCAAAATTTAGCAATTAATTCTTGTTAGAAGAACTCGTTTTTAAGTTTTCAAGAATTAAATATTCAGATTAACAATAATATGCTTGCCATAACTATTTTCTAAGAATATTGCCAACAATATAATTCTTAAATAAAAAATTTTGATATTTGGGTTAATTTTAACCAACAAAATTGTTGGCATTACAATTTTTTTTTCTGTGTGATGAGTGATCTAGTCTAATCGAAACTGATGTCGTTTCCTTTGGGACCACGAGAAATCTTTTTCAGATCTCAGATTTTACGCGACCCACGGAACATGCAATAGATGGCAACTCAGTGTAATCAGCTGTCGATCGGAAAGCTGTTGCCAATTTGAAAAACGAATGCAAAGAATTATTTTTAAAAATGTAAGAAGGTATGTGAAAGACATTCTGCGGCTGCGGGCCTGGATGATACCTACTCTAAGTAAGGTTTCATATTTTTGCGATCAAAATGGCAAGACTTATATAATGATATGTCTATTGTCTAATGCCTGTTTCTTTAGAAGGGCATTTTCTGACACGCTCCCGTTAAAGACTAGTTCTTTTGCCGAAAGGCGAAGCAAAATAAATCTTCTACTAAATGCTATATTTAATAATAATAATAATTTTTGGCGCAACAGGTCCGTAGGGACCCTAGGCCTAGCTTCTCGCAACCATTCGTTTTGTGTGAGTTTTCATTTTTGGAACGAATGGAAGGGATCTACAATTTTATGCCGATTCCAAACGGCTAATTGAGAAGCTCTTTCATGACAGTTATACTCTCGGATGTTTGTCAGACGTTCGCGAGAGGTGGCGCAGTGAAAAAAACCCTGAGTTGGAAATTGGGTTTTTGCGGGATTCGAACCTGAACCCCTCGCTTAGTAGTCCAACACACTAACCACTAAGCCACTGCGCCCACTATAATGCTATATTTGTTTGTTAAAAATACATGCAAAGCAGTAACGCCATCTGCCTTACAGTGGGTAGACTATGAGACCAAGCGAAGCACATCTATTATTTCAGGAGTCTCCCTAAGACCCCTCCCCTTTTCACATTAATTTCTTTTAAATAACACACCACGTATAAGCTCAACTGCCTTGGTAACAAAAATAACTCAATCCACAATAAATCTCATCAAAATTAAGCCCACGAGGTAATTGAACCACACAGATCTGCCGCATTATTCATTCCTTCCAGAACAGTCGACAGATCTGCACAAGCCATCTGCTCTAAAAGCAAATTTTGCATATAAATAACCACCGATTTCTTACAGCACAACAAAATAAAAAAAAAACACCCACACGGCACACCTGGTGCCAAAAGGCACCTATCCTACCCAACGGAAGTATTATACCCAAATAATCTGGTTATCTCAAAGTTTCAAGTTCTACATTTCCTTCTTAAGACAACCACAGACCGAATTACTGCTCACGTGCCTCCTGCTATCTAACTAATCCTATTACCACCTACAAATCCTTGCCCTATCTCTGATCCATTAATCTTTTCGAAAAGCAAAGCACCAATCTCCCCATTAACACTTCTATCAATCATCATCATCTTGCGTAGAAAAAAAGCAATTACCCAGCTGTCATTTGCAAAAAAACGCAGCATTTCCTCATACCAATCTCTGCCACACAAAATATATGCAAAGGAGCCAGTAGATATTGTTATTATCATTTGTTCCCTACATTGCTGCCAATCAGGTATAGGTACCAGCTATATTTATCGAAATTAATTCTAGAAATTGTCGCGCGCTAATTAAATACCTACTTATACACCGGGTTGATGTCTTGTGGATTTCATCTTATCTCGCTCGAGTCGAGACAAATCATTTTCTAAAGCCTTTCACAACAACAACTGTAGCCGAGTAGAGAAACGAGAAAAACATAAAAAAATCAAACGCAAATTATGTAAAGTGTCCAGATACACGCGTATTCAAGTATCTGATCCAAATTACCACCCTGGGTAGAATATCACAACACCAAGAACAGACAAAACCAGTGTGGCAACATTTTATGTTGAGCTGTTTCAATATAATTCTACTCAAGGTCAGAATCAGACGATAAAATGAAAATACACTAGCATAGGACTGGGACGTCTCAAGACGCAAGGTTTGTAAAGGTTGGCATTCTAGAGAGGCTGGCTGGAGGCACTTTTCAAATTCAAACATGCGATATCTCCTTGTGTTACACAAATGCCAAAGGTATAAGCACAACAAAATGCCAATTGTTCATTTACCTATTTGTGCTGTGCCCTCCCAGTTCTAAACCGAGTTGCCACTCTCTTGAGGCGTTTAAATGTTCAATCGATCTGAATAGCTAAGTGAATTTACTTTAAATAATAAAAATTACTTTTATGCATGTGTATTTGATGGAAGAAATAGATATAATCTGCGCCAGACATTATCTAGCCGAAGGCGATTTTATTTTATGACAGCTGCACACTGATTTCTGGTTCTTATTCTCATCCAATGGACATCTGACAGCTGTCACCTTTCCCCTCTATGATTACGTTCGCTATTGTGTCTATTTGTGGATATTTTATATTATACATACTAAGTTTTTCTAGTCAATTTTAATTACTCCAGACACAATCGCCAAGGTTGACAAGTTCACTTTCTTTCTTTGTGTCTTGATCGTCGTTGCATATTGTTTTCTATGGCGTGTGTTGTTATTACTATTGAATGAGGGACTGGAGAATAGGCAGCTTCGATTGGGCTTTTGTTGACTTGAAAACAGCTTTAAGTTAATGGTAGGATTTACAATAGAAAAGCTTAGACAGTGTGACATTGGTTATCTGTTAATTTTATCGGTCATTAAAAGGGCGATGTATGAGGACTCCATTGATCATAATCATAATCATCTGAT
Organism: Cheilosia vernalis; assembly: GCA_949126925.1. Lineage (NCBI taxonomy): Eukaryota > Metazoa > Arthropoda > Insecta > Diptera > Syrphidae > Cheilosia > Cheilosia vernalis. Next base: position 68,416,611 of record OX421359.1, read on the forward strand.
GGTCTGAACGCAGTCACAAATAAAACTCGAATGACGGTTTCAGTGCGCTGCCTTTTCTTTAATTTTTATTATTAGCCGTGTTTTTTTAGCTTCGATCTTAGCAAAGCAAAGTAAAGGGTTTTACAGCACGCAATTATCAGAACTAGGTAGTAGGTACGCTAAACTTGACACTTCGAGACTCGCAATAGTTGTTTTAATTGCGTACGAAAAATCATACTTTACTTTTCTTTGCTGAGATCGAAGCCAAAAAAAAAACACACCTAATGTTAATCTTCCCCAAACTTGGTGATCGAGAAAACAAGTAATCTAGTACAAAAAAAAGTCAGAAGTACTTACATATATATATGAGGGGAGTTGTTTGTCATGCGGCGTATGGTTAGATGTTTCGCTTTTCTTAACATTCTCCGGCAGCATTTGACGTTTGTAAATTTGTCGACTATGAAATAGGCACTCGAACGCTTTTCCTATAAAAAAAATCCTCGAGACCGTTTAGGCTGTATTCCTGTGGAAGGACGGACAGACAGACAGACAGACAGACGGACAGCGACCGGACAGAATTTTGCGACCCACTTTTTTGAGTTCCTCTATCATTGTAATGTCAGAATTGATGAACATCTCGAATTCGAATTTTTGTACTATATAATGAAGAAAATAAGTTGTAGATATGGATAAAATTTAACAAACATATTATATTCATTTGATATTTTTATTGTGAATTTAAAAAAAAAAACATTCACGAACAGAAAGACAGAAACCTTCGCATCACTGCAAATAAGGTCTTTATTAAAACTTGTCTGACATTGGAATGAAGGCTTTTGTTCTTAAGGAAATTTTCATACGAAATTTTCTGACAGTAAGAATGACAGTGAGAAAGATTTATTTGTTCTCTTTAAATTTGGATACAAAATTTGATAATCACTAATTTAGCTTTCGAAGATGTCTAAATAAGTATGTTTTTTTTTTAGCTTCGAGTCCCGATTTGTCAATTATAGCGTAGTTGCTGTCATTGCGTACTGAAAATCCTACTTTACTTTGCTTTGCTGTGATCAAAGCTCAAAAAAACACACCTAATGTCAATCTAATGTAGTCCAGGCAAATCTAGTCGGCAACACAAGTTTGGTCATGGAGGTAAGCGTCGCAATAGTCTAGCTAAGACAGGCCTTGAAATGTTGCTCCAAAGATGCAAACATACCTACTATTACTCAAGGCGAACGTTTGCTTCCTAAAAATTTTATTTCAAAGTTCTAAGCCAACCCCACCAGAGTCGGAAATGATTCACTCCAAAAAACCAAATTCTATAAAAAAGAAAAAAATGTATTAAGGCGTGGCGCCTATAGCTTTAGACAGAATAAAGCGTCCAATCTGGCTCACAACTCCTACATTCATCACGCATCGAAATGGATTACACTTACAGTTCCATAAATCAAATTCAAGTATCAAATACTGCTAATCCAAACACCTCTTGTCTGACCGTTTATTAATAGCTTCAAGTTGCGATTTCCTCAATTCATCATTATTGTTTCTTAAGACCTTGCAATACAAAGCCATATAAACAAATACCACAAATATATATATCCACCAACCGAATCCAGTTGAAAATATATTCCATTGTCGCTCCCATTTTCAAATGGGCGCTCACGGCCCCCATTACCAATCGATATAGCGCCTGGCCATGCTAATGCTAATTGCCAGCAGCAAGTCACGTGTAGAATAGGTTCTTAAATCCACAAGGAATATTGTTATTTTCTGACAGCACCTCGCGCAAGTTTTTCTCTAGCAAGAGATCTAAATCAAACATACCCAAGCCCCTTTTTTCGAGGTAAACTAATCCGCACAAATAAAATCATAAAAAAAAATTATAAATTCATAAAACAAAGTCGTGTTGGTTGCGTTCCATGTCGGACAGCAGTCGGCAGCAGCTTTGGGAAAATACGAGACCAATGGCATTGATTCCTCATACCACTGACTGACGACAACAATGGCGTCGGTCGTCGTCGTCAGATTGTCCGCTGTTGACACGTGTAATGGCGAACCGACTTATGAGCAAAAAAAAAAACACTCGTACAGGACTTATTGGGCCAGAAAGGGGTGGGTGGGTTATAACAACACAAAATATAGCATTGCCTTATTTTGACAGAAGGTGTATGTGATGTCAACTGCTTCTTTTTTGACAAATGAACATGATATTCCACTTCTTAGGGCAATTTGCGTCGGACATATTTGGCAAATGTTTTCTATTTACTTTGGCAATTAATTTTTTTTTTTGGCTCTAAGGGAAATTATGAAAACATCTCCGATGATCGCATCGATCGCGTAGACGCATTTCTAATCGTCTGGCGATTTCGAAATTTTTATTTAAATGACTCTTACACTTGGCATATTGTTGTAGAAATAAAATGACGAAAAATAAAAATACAACTTTCCCATGAAGTGTCACCATATGACATGAAAGGTATTAACTATTCATTTTTGATTTGAATGTTTTTTATAAGCGTGGAGTGTCAGTGGCGTATGCCCCTTTGTTTGGACTGTGGAGGAACTTATGTAGTGAAGAGAAAATGTTTTTTATTTTTCAATGTTTATTCAAACAGTAATCAACACACAAATCCATAGACACAGGTTATACTGTCGCGCGCGCATAATTAAATCGCTGATCAAGATTTCTTTGTTAGGTGTTGCCTTGTGAAATCAATTATTTGGGTGTGTTTAGGAGTGCAGTTTTTACACGTGTTTTCAATTTGAAAAAATAAGCAGTTGGACCTTTAAACGGGGGGAACTGACAAACTCAACGTATTTGAGGTTAAATTGGGAATAACTACCCAGTAAAACTATTTTATTTGAACTACCTACTTGAATGCACTCAATAATTTATCGGTCATTGCAAAGCCTGGTGGTACATTCACAATGACCAATTATACAATATATATGCATGGTTACCAACAAGAAGTTGTTTGATCTTTATTTGGTTGAATGACCACAACCAAACCAATCAACGCGAAATCCTGTTTAATGATTCACGTCATGTTGTACGTAATTATTTAAATTTTGACCCAATGTGCGAAATGCATATACCTTTGTGTGGATGCGAATAACTCAAATTGACATAAGTATCAATAAGTAAACCACAAGATAATACCCAAGAACCGACTTGATGGTAAAAAGGAAATACTTTGAACTAACATTTTGAAACTTGGGAATTATTTTATTTTCTGTCGGAATGTAACTTTGTTCCCTCAACAAACTGAAACTGGTAATGGAGATAGCCTACGTAAAAGAGCGGTGACTTCTCTTCTTGGATGTGTCATCATATCACAAACTTGTATAAAATAATGATTTCTATCATCAGTTACTTGTAGTCAAACATTACAGACTACAAACATATACTAAACGCAGTTAAGCTAGCAAAAGCACTTGTCCAATGTGGGCGGACCCTACCCTTTAGTTCACAATTGCTATATCTAACAGACTTTTATTAAAATATTAATTTCGCTATTTTGAGCCTCCGTATGGTTAAACTTAAAGTAGAAAATATAATTTGTTATTAATACGGGGCAATAAATTAAAGAAGAAACCCAAAACTAATAAGTCGTCGGGCTTACTCAAGTTAACGTCAAAATACTTATTTTTGAGGTTAGGATTAGAGATCAAAAATTAAAAAAAAATTGTTATCTTAAGCTGAATAAATTGGTCTGGTCTAGATGTACCCTGAGGCCCGGACCCAGAAACTAGATTGATAGGTAACGTCACTTACGTCAGCCACATAGAACGAACTGTCAGCTTAGTGCTCAGTCACGAAATTCTTGACTAGATACTTCAGATAGCCATCAATATACGTCAACTGAAAAAAAAAAAAACTGTTCAAGTGTTCGATATAGGCAAAATCAGCCAGCTGTCAAACCTACTCAACTAGATACTTGAATGTGCCCACTTTCCGACTGTCATCTGACAGCCGAGTTCTTGTACAGAAAATTTTTTTTAACAATACATTGCAGAATTGATAAACTTGTATAATCCATCAACATTTATCTTTCCAAAGCACCCTGTGCTCAATTCAACAATAACTGTCACATATTCATGACCAGCGGCCAAGCGATCGTGAATGATGATTTTTATGTGCGATGAGTTTTATCTAAATTTAGAAAGATGCACTACTGCTGGTGCTGCCTCTCCATCGACACACAACAACAAACAATTTAATTTATGCGCTTGAGTAATGAAATTTTCACCTGAAAATGCATAAATAAATAAAAGAAAATGAGCACACTTGGCAAATATTCATACTACAGCCTGGCTACACACTGGCGCATCAGTGTTGAACTGGAGACTTGATCAAATGTGATCACGTGATGAAAACGCTAAACGATGATGAAAAGTACCGATGTTTTTTTTTTTGTAAAAAGTTTTACCCAGGGCCCATGTTCTGTAATTATCACATCGATATATTTATCACTAAAACGATATAAATTGAAAAACATGTTACTATGTTTTCGATGCGAAAATTTATCGCATGAGTTACAGAACATGGACACAGATTTTAGTTTTCCACATTAATTTGTTGACTTTTGTTTAGAGGTGTTCTTAAATATATTTTTTTCTTCTTCTTCTCGTTTCTTGAATGAAGTGGAGAAAAATCGTGTGAGAGGAAAAGTATTTGTTCATTAACGATGTAGATGAGAGATTCCATGAATGGCAACCGTAGAGGGAAAATATTGACGTTTTACGTAAGCTCATGAATGGATGTGATCATTATCATGATCATGATCACTGTCGATAGCAAAGAGTCGGGAAATTTTAGTGAGTATTACTAGAAGACTGTCATATGTTCATGCGTCATTATATTGAAAGGTACATTTTATTACCACGATATTTAAGTGGTAATTAAGATATTATTTTTCCGATTTTCTGGTAACAAGTTTTTTTCTTCTATGATTTAATTGTAGAAAGTGAATGGAATGAGAGAACAAGTCATTATATTGTAATTTTTATGGTCAGAGAGTTTTCCAGGTAATTTTGCGAGTTTTTCTAGAAATGTCATTGGTAGTGTCATTATTAGAAAATAGTAGGACTATCTGACATTTGACATTTGACAATTGACAATTGAATGGGGAAGCAAAAGCAAGTGAGTGGTTTCTTACTTGGAAGACAGTGATGGTGTGTAATGCGTATATGAGTTTACATTTACATTTCAGTTAGGTACATTTGTTTGTTTTCTGTGTACCTTTGGGATATTCTGACTTATTTGCTCCAAAATGTTCAACGCAGTTTGCAGCTCCTTCAAGCACTGTTTAAAACTAACAGGGGACTTTATTAATTTTCTCTTTCTGTCATTTTTTATGGGAATATATTTAAAGACTTTGTGCAAATCTGATCGAGCTACTTGGATTGCGTTCGATTCAAATGGTTGAACGGAGCTCATTTTACGAAGGTTTAGGTAAATTTAGTTGAGGGTGTTCAAAGTTTGTTAACCAGCGAAAAGAGTGAAAATTAACGTCGTCAGTGTAAACAAAGCCTTGGTTTACATTAAAACGAATGTAGGCAAAAGTTCTACTCATGTACATTTAGGCCCATTTTATTCACTCGAAGTTGAACACAACTTGGGGATTTTTATTTTCAACTTGAGAATTACTTTTATTCACTCAAAGTTGACTCGCTCAACTTTGGATATTCCGAAGTTGAGAAAACCGAAAGTTAATCAACTGTGGGTTTTCTCAACTCCCCGAAATAGTAGACGTTGTAGAGCAAACTTGGGATTTTTACGTCAAAAATGTCAGATTTTTGGTTCTCATTTGTACATCGGAGAGAGAGACCGCATGCGGGAGATAAGAGTCGACATTACAAATTTACAATAACACAAAACACATACACAATGCACAAGGAGATGTGTGCCTGCTGGCTGAACGGCATTGTTAATGGAGAGGTAGGATAGTACAGACGTGAAGAGCATTCATAATTATTGTTCTTTGTGTTTATTGCGTTAAACATTTCTGTGACTGTGCGAACTTCAAATCAAAATATTAATATTTGAAACTTAAACGATGTATCGTTCACACTATTTTTGGGAAGATTGGCCTTCGTCTGATTCGCGCACCGAAGAAGACGAGCGCAATTTCTGTTTTCCGTTTTATTATGCTTGCAATAACATCCGGAAATGTTTATGATCCTTTATATGGCTTTTTGTTTTGTCATCTTTAGATATTCTTCCTTTAATAACCTTTGCAAAAAGATCTAGAAATATTTATGATCCTTCATAATAACTTTTTCTTTTAGGTATATTTTGTATTTTCTGTTTTATGATGCTTGTAAAAGTATCTGGAAATGTTTATGATTATGATCCTTTTTAGTTGCTTTTTGTCTTATCTTTATTGTTGTTTATTTTCGCTAATATTAAGATAAAAACTTTTTGTTCAGAAATTATTTTTAATATAAATATTCTGTGGAAGACATAAACTAAATTATAAAATATGCTGTCACCATAGAGTGGTGCGATCATTACCACATGCTTTCCATCCACTGCTTCAATGCAGTTTCGAAATTGCCACAGTTCGTTAAATTTGGTAGCAACAGAATCCCAGGCCTCTGGTGTTTTCTGTGCATTGTGTACCTACATTGAATCAGGTATGGAAATGAATTTACCGAAAATTTGCCCCGATAGATAGGGGAAGCATTTCACCCGCTCCGACGCTGAAATGCTCGCCACTCAACCCTTCGTCCAAACACGCCGAAGTTTGTGTGTCTATTCATCTTCCTCTCTGCTTTCAAATACGTACGCGGCCAAAATAATCGCAATTGCATCTTTTTGTTGCATTTTTGCATTTTTATTGTTTTATTATTACGTGCTTCTTAATCAAGACTTCACCACCGAATGAAAACAAAAAAAAAAACTACTAACTGAACATACCTAGCTTAAGATTTAAAAATAAAAGAACAGACCTATTGTGTGTCATCTGTCACAAATATCCCAGGGATATTTTAGAAACTGCAAGTAGACCAACTTTTGAAATTCAACAGCGGAGTTGAGAATTAAAGTAGTGAATAAAAACAATTTTCAACTTGCCGCTCAACTCTCTCTTTCAAATCAACTCCGAAGTTGATCAACCTCGGAGTCATCGGCAAGTTGAACGATAGTGAATAAAATGGGCCTAAGCCAACTCATATGAAAGTGATAGAACGAATTAACAGAACGTGAACGAATCACTTGATTTTTACACACAAAATCGGCACATTTTACTTTTCTAAGAGTAGGATACAAGAATACATCGAAATGGATTGAGAAAACTAGTTTAAACGAGTTTAAATAACAAAATTCCTTATTCGAAAGTGTTTCCAGCATATTAGGCGTGTATTTTTGAGCTTCGATCGCAGCAAAGCAGAGTAAAGTAGGATTTTCAGCACGCAATTACCACAACTACTATCTACTTGACACTTCGAAACTCGTTGTTGTAATTGCGTGCTGAAAATCCTACTTCACTTTGCTTTGCTGAAATCGAAGCTCAAAAAAACAGAGCTATTGTCACAGAATTTACAATCCACAACATTAAAACACGTTCCATAAAGCAACGAATACAAATTCGTTTGAACTTAACCTCAAAATCGAAAAATCATATTGCAATTTATTTGTAATTCAAATTCAATTGGTTCGCGTAAATGGACTATCAAAGCCAACGAAGTTTCGTTGGTTCGTATTCGTAGATATTATAGTTCCTCGCTCTCATAAGAATATTCCTTTGGATACCTACTCGTATGTGCCAGTAAAATGCGTTTTGCATTGACATTTCTTGACATACTTTAGTGAAATGACTTATACGATACCTAACTTAAATTTATTTTAGCTTGTTCAAGCTTCTATCATTATTTTCCTTGAAGAACTGTTTGCTTCCTTAAATTATGAAGAAATCAAACAGGAAAAGGCTCATGCCAAGCACAATTTCTTTGGATTAGGAGCGATGTAAATTATTATTTTTTGATCCCTGCGCTGTCACCCAAAAACATCAAATGATGGTGAGATAAGCCAGGTCATAAGCGACGCAATTATTTTCTGACATTTGAAAATCGAGTAAGACCAGTTGTGTTCTGGTGAGTTCTGGTTAAGCAACTTATTTGGCACAGAAGCGTAGAGGTGGTAACAGTGACGGGAACTTGGTCAATGGATAACAAATTTTAAATGAATTTGAGTTGGGCACTAAAACTCCGTGTAAAAATTGAAATGGAGCCATATAACCACTTAGTATTACCCGAAGTGGGCCTGGGCATATTTAACGATAACAGCAATTCACAACTTTGTATGCATATTATTGTACTAGTCCCTTATGAATATTTACTCCAATCACCAAAGGTTCAAAACCAATTATGGCGCAGATTAAAACTCGCTCACAAACTAATCTATTACGTCAGCTTTCCAATTAAATCTGTACAAAACTGTCTCAACTCATCCGATCAAAATCAAAGTATACAAGTGGCCCCCTCCCGTAATTGCGTGACCTGCTTAAATCCTAAACTCAAAATCTATCATGAATCTAAAAACAAAAACAAACATATCTATAGCTACCGTGTTACGCGTGGCGCGAATTTTAAATTAACTTCTGAGAAATCCATCATTTCACGATAAGAGCATTTAATTGCAATATCGTATATACGTGATTGATGCTACCGATCGAAAAGTTAGCAGCATACAACAAATAAAATATAATAAAACAAATCGAATGGCGAATAAAAAAAAAATACAACAAACCACTACAACAACACAATACTCGCAGAGAAAAGAGTTAAAACGACCTTGAGGCAAACAGTTTGAGGAATTTCATTTTAAGACCACAAAACAAAATAATAAAAATACAACAAAAAAAAATAATAATATAGTCACTTAACAAGTTTTTCTACACCTTTTTGTTTTGGAGAACGAGAACAACAACAACGACAAAAAGAACTGAAATACGAAAAAAATCATAATAATAATACTACACCACAACATTCGCTTATAATATGAATGATCGGATCACTCGCGCCACAGTGGATAACACAACTGCCAACAGAGTTTGGACAAAAGATTTACAGAAAGAAAGAACAACAGAAAAAAAAACCTGCTGACAGTCGTAGTGGTTTTGCTTTTCGTAGTAGATGATGATGGGATTGTTTTAGGAAAGAAATTCGAAATGGCCAAATAAGAAGTGGCGATTTGAAGTGACTTTCAAGAGGGGGAGAGACAGCCATCGTATGTAGATGAGGATTGAATTTGTTTCTCTCTGCTCCACCAATTGAGTTTATTAATTGTTTTTGTTGTATGTAATTGACACCAACGAGAAACGAGTGTGTCAAGCTGCGAAATAATGTCACTTATCGATGACTTTTGACAGCCACGGACTCGTGTCGATGTTGGTAAGTCAATTTTCGATAATTTGTAATCTTGTGGTTGTTTTGATCCAGCAACAACAAACTTTCTGATCAGCGATAAGACTGAACAGCGCAAAGCTGCAAACAAGTTTTAACGACGAATTTAGAAAGGTTCTTACATAATCAGATCAGTTATCGAATTTATGGGGGTTTCTCTTTATTTATTGACCTTAAGAATAGATCGATTTAACGACACAAATTTTTGCAGAAAGATCTATCAGGCTCGAAGATAGACACTACAAGATTTGTTTAGCTTTTTTGTTTGCGGTTTCTGTTGAGTACATTGAACTAACTCCTACACAACACAGACGCATGATTTTTATCCAAATTTCGTTGTTGTTCGAAGAAGCTTTTGTTAAATATAATAGGAGCGTCAACAATTGGCCATCGGAATTGCAGAAAGCGGGACTAGGTTAGCGAACTTTTTCGACCTTATGTAATTGCATTTTCACTTTTCCTGTACGATTTTTAGATTATAAAATAAAAGTAAGGTGAGAAGAGGATTCAGTTGTCTATAGCCTTCCTTCTGAGGATGAGAAAAATATTCAAGACTTCGTATTCTGAGCATAAGCTTAACTAAACGACTAGCGTCCTAGTAAAGGGTGTGTTTTTTTTAGAGGTATAGAACTTTGAGTTGGCAGCACTATTTTACTGGCGGCCATTTTGTCAGCTGTCAAGTGAATTATTTAGGGCTATCGCAAATAAGTTCCGATGGAAACACTTCCTTGTCAACAATGTAAATAAGATTGCTGAATACGAAACATTCCGGGTGAAATGTTATTCCCGATAGGGGTGATTTTTAGTTTGGTTGGGATTTCAACATGAATAGACTGACGCCTGAACAACGCTTCCAAATTGTGCAAATTTATTTTGAAAATCATGGTTCTGTTCGAAATCAATTTTCATAAGCGAAACTGACATGACTGCGCCTAGCCATGTCTGTTCCTTATTACGATTGTTTTAAGTCAAACTTTATGGCGTGTAAAGAAGACAATTTAGAAGACCCATACACGACTGTTTCTTCACCATGATTCACGGTCTTCATCTTCACCCTTTTTTCTGGGGTACCCCAAGGCAGCCATCTTGCCCCCTCAATGTTGGTTCAAACAGTAATTGGTCAAGTAAAAGATATGTAGGTGCTAAATGTAAAAACGAATTTAATGTTCACACATTGACATACATGCTCTTTATTTTAGCTACATTTGTTTTCTTAAATTTAAGAACCTAACCAACAATTGGATTAAGTATTTCTTAACACACATTTTTTCTTTTTCTTTCTAGGTAAGTTAATCTTGATTCACGTAACTGTACGTTTTTAGCAAATTTAATGGTAAGTGGCATTTAATAACTTTTCTGTGAAAGATGTAATCAAGGTTTTCGTCAAATTCTTTCTGTCATAATGACGGGCCGAGATAATGTAGACTGTTAACGTTAAAAAAAAATGTTATTGTAAATAAGATTCCCAAAATAAATTCTAGTACCTACATTCTAACGTCAATATATTCCGTAGCTATAAAGTTCTAATCCGAAAAACGGCTTACAATTCCCACGGTACATCTCGTCCTCTTTCTACTCCACTGGCTCGAGTTTTCACAACGAGTCATTTGCACTCGTTTTCCACGAAAACGACTTCCAATCGTTGGGTTATTGGAACAAACACACCTTTTGCAATATTCAGCAAATTTGGCAAAATGGCTGTCACAACTCACAAATTAAAATCATTTTCCACAAATAGTTGGTGGGCTAATTTTTTAAATGCACTAAATTCATTTTGTTTGTTAATTAATGCGATTGAAATTTGTAACCACAAAAGTTTGCACAGAAGTTTAACGACTAGTGTCTCACAGCTGATTGAAATGTCAAACGAAAACGAGTTGGTGGTCGCAGTGAGTGCATTGACGAGTTTTCGAGGAAAACGCGGTTTTGGGCTTGGTGTGAAAAACCTATTACAGTTCAAAAGTCAACTTTATATAGCAACAGCTCATAAGAGAAGGCGTTTTTTTTTTGTTTTGAATTGTCACTTCATATTTAAAAATCCATTCACCTCACAAATGCTTCCTTGAGTTGTTTGACTATCCCCAAGCAATTTGCAACACTGCCATACAGAGCAACAGTCATGTCCAGTTCTGCAGGTGTTCAAGAATCTAGAACTTTCCCATGACTTTCAGCGACCGTCAATTTCATATTCAAACAGACCCCTTTTTGACAAGCAAAATAATTAAAATGCACTACCTCAGCTACTGGTTCTGCCTACTCTCCGCGCACAACCACCGACCAGTTTAGCGCAAACGAATTATTCTAATGCAGAGCCGCTCGTCCACCGTTTACTTAATATTCACCACCGAAATCCAAAATACTCGTACTATAATAAACATTGAAACAAAACGTTGCAAAAAAACAAAAACCCACAAACAGTCAAATCGTTTAATCAAAACTAGATTCTGAATGCCAAGCGTACCGGTTACAAGAGCCGCCACACACAACATCTCTTGCATATCATTAGAACGCTTACACCTTACAACGCAAGCTTGCGCATAATCGTCCACCACCTCCTCCGCTAGCAAACAAAAACAAACATACTGCCATCTAGTGACCGATCATATGCATAATGTGCTGACCAGTGACAACGACCGTCATTGGCAGCTATTCCAATCCAATTTAATTAATATCCACTATTCAGTATCCACTCAGCGCAAAAATCTCTGTGAAAGCAAAGGTTGGTAAGCGCTCAAACCCCGAAAGAAAAACAGAAATAACCTCTCACAAATTGCGATGTCAGATCACGCTCCTCTGCCGCAGTCAGTTTCGGACTGTCACACTGACGATGATGAAGAGACAAACAGACAATCGGACAAATTGTCGTCTTTTTAGACCCTTGCAGCTGTAAGTAGGAACCTATACTAGTAAGTAGCAGCTTTGGAACAACCATAGCCACACACTACATGCTGGTAGGTACAATTTATGGTTTACAATTTCAAGCAAGGGCCGCCATGTTCGCGCCACCATGAATATTCAGTGCGTTTTGTCGACGACACAGAGGCAATATTTGCGCGATTGCATTCAAACTTGCGACGACTCCCGACTCCCGACTCTCGACTCCCGTGTCGATGAAAGGTACTTATGTGGGCAGCACATTGCATTTATAGTGCATCCATTGATTTGTCTCTGTGGCCAGAAAACTTTCATATTTTGTTTTTATTTTTGCTTTTTAGTTGTTCTTGGAAAATGAACGGCGACGTGACACATGACAGTTGTGTTTCGTTTGTCATTATGACAGCACAACACGTTTGCATATTTCGAATGCAAATTCTGTGTGGCGATTGTGAATGCATATGAGTATATGATTTGCATTTGATGCCAAAAGAATAGTAATTGTTCTTGGACATTTTTCTTTTATTTTTTTGAAGTATATGTACCTACTCGTAATTCCTAAGTTCAATGAACATTATTATGCAATGGGATGTTAGCGTTATCCAAATGTTTAGACGTTTTGTTTATATAATCTGTTGGTTTCGTGGAAATCATTAAATTAATTTGATTCTCACCTAATTCCAGGTACTAGTTTCTACCGATTTAATGGTTCTAAAACGTTTTGAGTGTTTTTCTTGGAATGATTTCGATATTTGAAGCGAAACAAGTTATCTGTCAAAGAGAAAAAAAAAACGTTTAAAATCATAATGGCTAATAAATTGGATCAGTTTTACCAGCTTGAGCAATTCGTATTGTTTCCCTAGTTTATGTAAAAAGTTAACTACATTGGCGTGGACCGGTATACGAACGCGTTATCTAGTCAACTTGAATTCTTTTTGCATTCTCGCGGTTTATTTTGAATTTGACACTTCGAAATGTCAACTGAGGCAGGATTTTCTGGAGTAGATTTTTCGGCTACAAATAAGTTTCAACTGCAAAAATACAATTCACGTGACCAATTTTTTGAGACAGTAAAAACTGAAACACCTCAAGTATGTCAGCTGTCAGACATACTAAACTAGAAATCTGAACGTCCACTATTTCTGACCATATTCCTTCCACAGCTTAAATAAAGTGCACGAATGGGTGGCAAGAAACTTTCTCTATCACTTCAAGTTCCTTTTGATTCGTTGGCTTTTAATTCAAATCGTTTAAGCTGTATCGAGAAAAATGTATGTTCAGTACTGGCGCGGGGGTTTGGGTCCCAATTTGTTGCTTAAAATAAAGGTTATGCAAGTAAATTGCTGTATTAAATATAAACTTCCATCAATGCTTCATAAATCGCAAATGTGTGAAAAATGTGACCAAACCAACCGCTGTACAATTTTTTAAGGAAATTGTTTCTAAACGAAGCCTTACTCAGTTACTTAACTATTTTTAACAACACTGAAAGAAAAACACTACCCAAACGAAAGAATACTACTAACAAACATACAGCACCCTGCTTCTCTCGTTTTCTTCTCCTTCCTCTCCTAAGTAAACTTAACGATTCTATTCCCTTTTATGCCCTCCTGCAACCGCATGGATTTTTCATAGATTTTTAACTGCAAGAAGAAAGCTAGCTTAAAATAATCTGTAATCTTCGATTGTGTAGGTCACAATGGATAATTTTATATGCAGTTTCGCAAATGTGAAAATGCTGAAAAATAAAAAATAATTATAAATGCGCCTCCACTTTCTGACACTGCCGTCATTTCTGTCATTTCCAAAAATAACAAATAATATAATATAAATTGTGAACACTTTACAAGGGTAACCACACTGACAGATCTTCCCCAAACAGATCATTCCCTATGATACACGCTCAGCGCGATACTAATAATCATTTTTAGTTGCCAGAGATTTTACGAATTCACAATGGCAAAATTTTCCATACAAAATTAGCCATTGTGACGCACAAAATATTCCGCGATACTAATAATCATTTTTAGTGTCCAGGCTAAGTTTTTCGAGCTCACAATGGCGAAATTTTCTATACAAAATTGCATATTGTGACCTACGACATGTTTAGTGTGATGGTTAAAAACGATTATTGGTAAGGCCCATTTAGTATAAAGGTTTTAAATGATTATTAGTAATTGATAATCTCTAACTCAAAACGTTTTAACAAATTTTAGTCACGACATTAGATTTACGGAAGTTCACAATTGCAAAATTTGTATGGAAAATACAGCCACTGTGAATTTAAATTCGAGACGAAAATTTTTTGATGGTATGACGTATGACCCATAGGAATCCTAACCAACAAAGTTTCGATTCCAAATTATTCAGTTCACAATAGGAGTATTTTAAATACAAAATTTCTCATTTTGAGCTTTCGTCAATTTTATTGAACCTGATCTTATTAACGAAAGCAAATAACAACCACTTGGTGTGGATGTGGACCGGTATACGAACGCGTTGTCTAGTCAACTTGAATTGTTTTTGTATTGTCATTTTGAATTTGACACTTCGAAATGTCAACTGAGGCAACATTTTCTGGGGCCAATTTTTCGGCTTCCAAGTTTGTATATCAAAGACCTACGGCTTTGCTCGGAAAATAAAAACAGAAGAAACAATAAAAAGCTTCTTGAAATTTGTATACCAATAGTATCCCACTGAGAGCGTCATTAATATACTGTTGACATCAGTTGTCAAATGTATCGTCATGGGTGGCAAAGCAACATATTTATTCTGACAATATTTTAGCCTATGTCATAAAACAACCTTTCAACAAATTAAACACAAATTCATTTAGTTTGACATTGCTAGCTAAGGCGAGCAAAAATCTGCAAGTCAAATTCACATCAGACACATTCCTGCGAGTTGTGTTAACTATGGTTCTATAACTCACATGACATTCCTCGGAGGAAAAATCAACAAAATCCGCTTTGCCGCTTGAAATACACAAAACAACTAATCTTTTGTTAACCGATCACAGGGAAATCCCAATATCCCGTAAGACATGTATAGTTATCAAATAATAATAATAAAACACTAAAAACAGGCAAAATTCCTTCCAACTGACAACCTAATCCAGTTTTGTAGCTATACCCTTTCCATGTTCCTCTGTCACTTCACAATTCAATTTGTGTGTGGGTATAGCATAAGCATTCAGTCGTGTCGAGTACTTTATCGCACACATGGCGCATTAGTTTATTAATCAATTGATTTGTCACTCTTTTTCGTACGTATATGCACGTCGTCACGGCGCTATAGATAGATCTCAATCTCAACTACCTCAAATTAAAATTGATTCAGTTCATTATTTTATTTCTAACAATAGTTCATAGGAAATCCCAAGGTGATCTAATTTTTTCTCCCCGCCTAACATATCACCGAACATGTCTTCTACATGTTCAGTTAAACTAGCTCCAATTGTAGGTATATAAATCGCACATAATAATAAAACAGAAAACGCCAATACAACTTGATGAACAGATAAACAGATGGATACGCTGAATGCTAAGCAGGTAAAATTAGTGATTACGTCGCTTTTACGAAAACGATTCTAATGCGTCTTCGTCTTCGGTTTACAATGTTATTTTCTGTTTGTATTATAATATTTTTATTTTTTTTTTCTGTCCAACAATATACGAAATACGAGTTCGGTAGTCGTTCTTAACAAGAAATCGTTTTCAGTTCTTGTATGTATGCCACTTGAGAATTGAGATTTATGATGGAAGTTCGATGGCTAGAAGCATGCCGTGCGCGTTGTCGTCGTAAACAAAAGAGTCGATGTGCGAACTAAGCAGATCATGGAGTAAATGTTTTGTATTGGCGGTTTTTTGGTATAGGATTAGGTTTTGTCTACAAAAAAAAAAATAAAGACCACATAATAGATGTAGTTCCATTTAATGAAATTTGATTTAGACGGGGAAACAAATCACAATATTGACACTGACAGAGCTGGTCTCTGGTTATGGTATAATCTTTTAAGCCTTTTGGGGAGTTTTTGCGATTGTCCCAAGTCCCACTGGCTGGGATAACCATGGCCTGCTGAACTATTGAAATTAATTATTTTTTTTTAAGGATTTACTAAGACTAAGTAACAAAGTTCATTGGGTGCGAAGCTTTAAATGGAAATCGAGCTTCGGTATAAATGCAATTCGACTGTCTGAACTGTCAACTGATTACCAGCTGGTGTTGTGTAGGTTGTATTGTGTTAATTTTGATTCACCAAAGTGTGGCACAATGGTCTGAGCCTGAGCACGAATACCGTGTTAACATTTGCATTTCACTACATAGTCGCAATCATAATCGGGAAAGACAATCACTCCAACATATTAGCGGTTGAAAACTTTAAATAACTCTGTGTCAAGTTATTTTACTTGCAATTTTATTTAAAACCTCCGAATAAAGTTAAAATTAATCGACAGAGGTGAGAAGCCAGAGATTAAAGTGTATAAACCATTAAACTGCCCGCAGGAAGACGTCAATGAAAGTAAAATATAATAAAATCTTGATAAGCTATAAATCAATCACGAGTTTCTTGATGAACTTCGAATCCATTTAATAGGAGAAACGTGAATACCATCCGAAATTTTAATTAATTGTTCCATTTGCCAGCCTGTTTTTCTTGTATACTATACCTAGTTATTTAATAAATAATTTTTTTTTTAAAGCAATCTACTCTATTCATTGAAGAATTTATATAATGGTGGATTCATTAGTTTCAGTGTAACAGGGTCATCCATTTTGTTTTTTTAAAAATAATATTTCATGCTAGAGAGTTGTGATGGAGGTTTTTTGACGTTTTGCGACGTCTTTTAAGACGAATTTTCATGTGAAAATAGAGGTGCAGGTAAAGGTTTTTGTGGGAGCAAATTCTAGGTTAGAACTGACGGTCTTCTTCTTAAAGTTGGGGGTTCTCAGTTCTTTATTGAAGGAAATAGAAGATTGCGACATTGTTTCTACTTTCCATTTCAAATATTCTTTGTATGTGCAAAAAAAAAGACATAGTAGAGAGAGAGAAAGCATCAACATGTACATTAACAATTCCGCCACAAGCGCTTTGCATTTTCTCCTCCTCTGTCCAAATACGTCACAGCAATATGAAATAACCACGTCAAAATTACGTTCTCATTCCAGAGTTGGAAAGTTGTCAATTTTTGCGGAAATAAAATTTAGTTTACTCTATTTTGAAGTTGTCTAAATGGGTTTTTGACGAAACAAATAAATAAGTAAAAAAGAAAGAAAATTTCCATTTACTGTCTCATCGATTTTTACTGACCGACGCGACGCGACGTTTCCTCTAAAAGTATGTGGACCTCCTATTTCTGTTTATAAGAAGTCCGGTGTGAATTGCAATTAACTTCCGTCTTAACACTTTGGTACGCATTGTTCCACGTATTTTTGACGGCCTCATTACACAGCTACTCTTTTATATGTAGCTTGCAATAATAGACGAGTTTAAAACTAAACATAACCTCACTATTTAGAACAATCCATTAAATCTTTACTTGCTTGACTTAAAATAAATGCAGCCACATGCGCATCTCAGTCTAGGAAGTAGATCTTTCCCTCTTCCACTAATTACAGCCAAAATAAGAAGAATTCAGTTCAAATCCCCTTCACCTCTATACTCAGCAAGTCAGCATCTTGAGCTACTTCCTAGATATGAATCAGTGCACTTTTGACGAAACTGCCATCCAGAGTATTCACTGATTCACCGATCTGCAAATCAGGTTAATTAGAGTCCATTTATAAGCACAACCTCAGAGTGTTACCTTCAAACGCATAGTCGTAGGTGAATTCTCTTTTCAACAATCTCCCGCTTGTTTCACGACTCAAGGAAATATTCTTGGAATTTCCACTCGCTCCGCACCAATAAAGCCTCTGTACGATCTCCGTTCAATAAAAGAACACGGAAATTGACTGTCTTACCGTGACGCAGTTTGCAATAGATCAATCAAATATCACAGAGCCTAACAAAGCCTTCAATCGGGTTAGTTTCTCAGCTAAAGCAAAGAACGAAAAACAAAAGAGTCCAACAGCGAACTGGACTTTTCGTCGATTAATTCTTATTTATTTTTATTTTTTTTTTCCAAAACTCAACCAATTCTGACACCTTTTGCAGACATTTTCCCAAATAATTCAACCTTAAATCGATTTAAATCGATTTGAATGGACTTAGAAGCAAGCAAAACCACAGCCCAGGCATGGAAAAGAATAACAAAATCAACACCTATACGCTGTGGTAACAGTTAATTTAAAAAAAAAAAAGTGCAAAGCACTATCATGAATTATTCATAACATTCGATTTAATTTCAAATAAATTGCAAAACAAAACAGAAAGAACAAAAAAAAAAACACTTCTCTCTACATATGTGTGGGGGTATGAACGAGTGTATGTTGTGCTCGCAGAACGACGTGAAACTCACCTCGAATCATACTCGTAGTAATAACGTCATAGATTCATACCGATCAAGAGAACTGTTTAATTCGCGCGACGTAATTCGCTGATGTCGATCCTTCTTCAGCAAACAGAAAATAACTTTTAAAGCTTCTAAGTCGTACAAATCGTGACATGGCTAGATACCCATATATACATACACTGCCAACATTTGCAGACTTTTATTTTTTATTTTTCCTGTCTTCCTTGTTGGATTGCAACAACAAAAATATTTTATTACTTGTACGTAGGTATATCGCATGCGAAATGTTGAAACCCACCGCTGGCAACATTCAGCCAGACAACGAACAACGGCCATACGTTCAGATTCAGATTGAGACTTGAGAATAAGTAAATGTATGGTTAAAAGAAAAAGAAACAAAAAACATGCCCAACCGGTGTTGTTGGGAAATTCCCAAACACAAATTGAGTATAAGCCGAGAGATAGATGGCAATAGAGAGATACTATTGTAGATATTAAGTGTAACTTAAAGCTTTACTTTTTAATGTGCCGCGAGAGTTTGAAACGTTCAGAGTAATCATACACTTAGCGTCGCGATTGTGTGCTGTTTCGCGCGGAGTAACGAAATACAAAATTTATTTTTAAAAAAAATAACAAATAAAAAAATACGTGCAAATTGAGGTTTTTTTCCGTTGGATTGGATAAGAGTTTTGGTGGGGATAGAACTATGCTAAGCTGATTGTGTTGATTTAAACCAAAGAAAAAAAAAAAACAGCAAGAAATAGTAAGTTGAGATCATAATTTCACCACTAATCGTGCTGGAAAGTGGCACTGGTCCTAAGCTAGTTAAAGTCTAAGTCGGTGATTTGTTACTTGTTGTAAAATGTAAATCGAAAAATATCCCATCTAAGGATTAACTGAGGAATAGCAATCGAAGGATCTTTCACAGTTTTGTTGACTTTTTTTTTTGTGCTTTAGTGGGTAGGTATCAAATTATACCGGTGAAGAGGAATCTCTTTATTTTTTGTGACTTTTTTATATATAGTGGGTTAAACGTTTTTAAACGAGCAAAGCTCACAAATTAAATGTCATTCAGTGGAGATACAAGTGGTTTTTGTTTATGTGCGTTTTTCGTTTGGCATTAGAAATGGTTTTGAAGTTTGACCGAGCCATCGGTGGTGAGAGATGAAAGAGACTTTGACCTCTTATGCAGAGTGGTGATTGAGTTCGTTGGAGTTTTGCTATAAGTTCTTAGTTTAACTGTGAATTTTCTCCGCATGGAAATATAAAAGTAGAATAAAGTGACTTGGTAGGAAGACTCCTTTTAAAAACGTTTTAAAAACAAATGTGGACCTAAGGTCTTCCATTTCGAGTCAAGTCTTCTCACAAATCCGACTTTATAGAAAAAGTCATCGTTTAACAGTTTGTCATAGTTCGAAGAAATCATTTGAGTGTCCGAGTTTTATTTTTATACATTTAAGGGGCCTAAAGTTTTACCTAAATGTCGGAAAACTTGATTTGAGAAACTTTATTCTAAGTTTATTAGATGTTGGGTATTGGTCCAGTCAACAAAATGCCGACGCCTTCTATAAATCAGTCCTTCCAATTACAAGTTCAACGAACCAACTTCTAAGCCATTATTGTTTGATTTTACATGAGAGACTTATAATTGGTTATTGTCACTACTTTTTGTGACCAAGGATTTTTAAAAGAAACAGATTTTAAGCCTTAATTAATTATTTTATTGCAACCAGGTTTTTGTGGTGAGATTCTCTACATTTGTTCAAGGTTTAATCTTTGCGGCGCTTCTCGTCGTTTTTTGACTTTCCAGTAACAATACGAATACAAATATTTATAGAAAACGGTTTCGAAATCAAATGGCAGCAGCCAGACTGAGAAGTTGAGCTGTTTGTTTTAATGGACGCATCCAAAGTACCATAGTCTTTGAGTGTGTTTTAAGCTTTTTATGACAGTTATTGTTTATTTTACATACGTGGAACCGATTTCTGTCAGAATCCAACCAACAAACATGGCTGACCTGACCGTATGCAATGGAAATAAAATGCAACTTGCGCGTTGTTGCGTTTTACTGACAGCTATGTTTATAGTAGACATTTGTCAAAAGTTCCCGCTCGATTCCTACTGAAATTTTATTTTTTTTTGAAATCCTCTCAGAAGTCGAAAATCCTAATCAAGAGACTGTTTGTGATTTTAAAAGGAAACACAACAAATGTAGTAAAAGAGGAACATAGTGCGCCGTACCTACTAATAACAATTTTCTAGTCTCGACTTTAAATTTGCGGAAGCTCACAATTGCGAAATTTTCTATGTCTACTGTGAACTTCAAAAACTTAGAGTCGAAACTAAAAATATTTATTGATAAGTCACTTTTGAAGCTTGACGTTAAAAGTCAGGGTCGGCATTCTGGAAGGCGAAATGTTAAAACGATTTTCTTCTGCAACTTATAGCAAAACATTCGTGCGGACTAAAACGTTTCAACTTGGTCTTACAGGAACCCAGTTTTTCGCAATATTGGAATCTCCACAACTGTTTTGTTGTAATATTAGCCAACTGTGGCTTGTGCTAAAAACCCTAATTTACCAGTTTAGACTCGGATTTGATGAAAATATTGCAAAAAAAATGTCCTCTCTCCTCCGTACGGGGAAAAACATTTAAATGTTTGACACTGCATCTTTTTGCCTCTGCGACAGAAACACTTTCCTTTTTTATACTGATCATACGCTTTAAAATCATGACGTCCTTTTCGCCTCGAAACTTATCTACTTATTAATTTAAGCTGATTTACACTTCGCGGTAAATCAAAGGCAAGCACATTCAAACGTATAGTCATCTCAAGTCGACTCAATTTGACTTGATTTGGACTAGATTTACTTAATGCAGAAACTATAGATTAGTCGTTAACGTCACTTTTACTAAACATAGATAAAAATCGAAATGTCAGCGCCTAGCGCTTCATAAACGTCAACTGAGAATACTGGTGACAAGATAAATCTAAGCCGATAAAAAGGCAGACACATCACGTCAGTCAGCTGTCAGGCTTTGTAAAATAGAGTTTTTAAAGTACCTACCCATTTGTTTAACAGAAAAAAAAGTTAAAACTAAATTTGTTCTGACAAAGTAACAGAGACGGTCGTTTTTTTTTTCAAAAAGTCAAAACAATTTTTGAACCCACGCGTAAAATATAAACCACCTTCGCGGTAAGCTTTTAAGCTTTTCATTTATTTTAAGTACAAAAATTGATTTAAGCCTACACAAGGACGCATTTGACACATGGATCAAACGTCTCCTTTTATTGTTTAGATGTATTTTTAAGTAATTTTGTGCAGTTATCGTTTCAGTTTATTCTCTTACATTGGATCTTAATTCAGTAAACTCTTGGGCGATTGTAGTGCAAGCGAATTGGTATTCCGAACTTGGGATATTTTTGCTTGTAAATGTACTAGTTGGCAAAGTGCTAGGAACATACAGAAAACAACTACTTAATAATGAATTGCAGACTCTGTAGAGTGTAGATGTACTCCGAAAACAATATTGAAGAATCATAATATTCCATTTACCAGAACCTACTAAATCTAGTACACAGTTCGAAAGGAATTACGTTTTTGTCAGGCTCCCAAACACTAATCAACAACTCTTTTGTGTCGCAGCGAATCTTGATTTGCAAGGTCGAGTAAAAGGTTTATTTTTGCGCTTTTGTGGAACGCGTAGAAAACTTTTCGATCCTCAGTAAAATCTGACAGTTTCTTATCTCTCTTAGTAAAAATTCGGTCAAAATTTAATTCGCCCTCAAAATACTACTACAATTTTTGACATTTCATTTGCTTGAACTAACTTTTTGATCGCAATAAATTGCAAATGCCAGCTGTCTCTTTCTATCAAAGCAATTTCATATACATAAGTATAGATTTAAGTCGAGTGGTTTTGTGGATCTTGTTGACAAATAATGAACGAACGATATACGATGAGAAAACCGATTAGAAAATCGCCAACAGAGATGTTCAATAAGCAGGGCTTATAAAGCTAGATTGTTTATTTTCCTTCACTGAGATACTAATAATCATTTTAAGTGTCCAGGCTAAATTTTTTCGTACTCACAATGGTGACATGTGAAGTTTTGAAATGATTATAAGTAACGAACAGCAGTCATTCTCCGATTACATCGAAATTGTTAGTCATAAACAAAATACGCTTATACTGCCACAACTTTTGACCAAACTTGTGTGCATAAGTCCGCATAATCCTGTCTAAGCGAACACTTAACAAACCATCCATTTCTCATTCAATTCATAATTTGTTCAACTCCATGAAGAGCCAGTCAATAAACTCATTTGTAATCTTTGCAACTAAAATATTCGCGTTAGATAATAATATAGTTAAAAACTTTCTAACAGGTTGTCACACTTTTCTTTTATTTGCAGATGTCGCAACTTACACCTCCGCTCAATTCGTTTACAGACGACCCATACTCTGCTTATGCTGATAATTTTGATCTCTCATTGCTGCCAAATGAAACAGAATTTCCATTGAGTCGTCAATCGGATTTCTCCTCATCTTCCTCTATAAACCCATCATCATCATCAGCGGCAGCATTGCCGTCGTTGTCTGCGTCGTCAGCATCCTCAACATCATCATCCCCGTCCTCCACGAGTGACTCTCTACTGTCACACTCTGCCAGCCAATCACCACACGTCTCTCTGGAGTATATTCCTACGACAATTTACCATGACCAAACGGTGACGCAGATCAAAGTCGAAAAGCCCTGGGCTGATGATACCCCAGCAGCACAGCATTCTTCCACCACTCTTAACCAGACCAATTCTCTTCTGCTCGAAGAACTCCAACTGCACTACAAAATCTATCCATCACCGGAACCATCTCCGCCGCTGCCGGATAACTCCAAATCCACATACATCTACCATCCACCATCACCTTGCCCTTCGATTGATGCCAATTCGCCATATTCCAGCCACCACCAGCACCACCAAATCAAACAGGAGTACCACTTCCTGCCACCATCACCGCCCGAGTCCAGCTGCGGAGTACCCTCGCCGCACTCATTTACCGACATCAAGCAGGAACCCGATGAGACCTTCATCGATATAGACTCCATGCTGGAGAAGTCACTCAGCGGTCTGCGACAAGACTGTACCACAGCTGATTCCAAGCCGCCACTCCCGGTCACCATTAGCCATCAAGCACAACAGCAGACCCAGAACTTGCCGGGCCATCAGCTGCTAAGGGAATACCTTGAAGACACCACATTCCAAAAGCGTCACAACCTGAAGCCCCTGGCTCTGGAGTCGCTGTTCGGTGGCTTTTGTGTGCGCGGCGATATTGAGCCAGTCATCTCGTTGGCGTTGGAACATGCCAAGCGTGAAGCCGAGGCGACGTGCACCAAATTGCAAATATCAGCAGGTGAGTCAGCGCTAACATTTATACTTCCACCACCACCCCATCGCGCACCTGTTCACCCAATTTCGAGTGCTGCCAAGTTGGTGTCGAAACAAGCCAGTCGAATATGACTAAGTGGGGAAAACTGGGTTATTTTCCAACTTCCAAGCTACCCTTCGAGGTCCGGCAATTAGCAAAATGAAAATTTAAATGAAATTTACTTTTCAAATTGTGTACAGTTGGTTTGTGGTGAATATCAATTCATTAAGATTGCCACAGAGAGCGAGCGACGTGCTTTGCGTTTCCGATTTAGTTGGTAGGTCAATGCGCATAGAGCGGCAGCTATCTATTGTCTTGAGCGGGAAAATGGTGGCAATTGTCTCTTTCGTTAAGTCGTGTTATTTCATTTGTTGTTATTAATTTGTGTTCGCCCTGATGTTACACAACTGCTGAGATTTATTTGCTTAGCTTAATTGAACATTAAACATCGGGAAGCGAGAACAAGTGGATGACATAAGTTAGAAAGACTTTGCTAATGTGATCACTGATCAAGGTGTGAGTGTGTTTGATCAGTTTAGGGAGTTAGATGTATATTCTTAAAAGTTCTATTTGATGGAATGAAGATGGAAAAGATTACTTCTGACGGAATGTAACTCGATCGGTTTTGGGGAATCCCAAGAACCCATTTTGCCGAATGTATTTTTACCGAGTTACTAGTAGGTACGAATACCTGTTGGGTCATATTACCGATGAATCAGTCTTAACTATTTTTAGATATTTATGGCATTCTCTGAGATGTGCCCGGCTGAGTCAATACGACATTTGGCAGGTCTATGATGCATCTACAGGCGATTTATTAAAGAGCGTAATCAAGTTAACTACAGTTGATTTTATTTTGTTTAATTTTTTATTTTGTGAGTGCAGCTACTTTTGACAAAGCGCATTTGAGGGGTTTAATTTTCGACCACGCTTACGAATATTTTTGGAACAATTTGAAAATGTTTGCAAATAAGAAAGCGACAGCCTAAATGCCTAAATTTTTATTGACTTCACTTTCTTAGGTCCCGTAAGTGTTGTACACAGAAAACGAGCCACTAGGGCCTAACATAGTTGTAGCCATACGTAAAACGAAATCATAAAAATGTTCTCTTGCTTTTTGAAACCACTTAATCCTAATGGTTGAACTCAATCTTGATTTTAAAATGTTGCTTATGAATTATTAAAAGTAAGTCTATCAAAAAAAAAATTCCAGAAACATTATTTATTCATTGTTCCGTACGAAAAACTATTTCCGATCTACTTCTCAGTTAATTCCACAACATAAAACCAGATCATTCCACTGAAATATTTCATTTATTTACTGTTCCATCTGTCAGGAATTTTTTTTTTCTGATGGAATCCAATCAGTGGTGGTTGATTTGTTATAATTGATTTCGTAGGGACAAATTTTTCTGACGTAAACGAAAAAAAAAAATCATTTTAATACTGTTCCACCTTTTTCTGTTGCATTTTACGTATGGCTATAACCAGGACATTATTATACTGAGCGCAAATTTTATTTTTATTGCGAAGAATTTGCTACCAATTAACGAAGAAGAAAAGTCTGGAAAAGGCGTCATTTAAACAAAAGTTTCCACCAGCAAACTGGTGTTTGTTTCAATTTAAGCATCCAGCGAAATATACGTGCCGAAAGAATGGAAAACCAGACCGAACGAAAAGCCCTTAGGTGGATATTCCAGTAAATGGAAATTATTCTAAGGAAGGTCCTCAAGTACCTGGGAGAGGTGTCTCTTTGAAGCTATATCAAAAGAGGCAGTAAAAGACATTTGCGTGACATCTACAAAAAAACTACATAAGTGAACTTCCAAGGGACAATAGGTTGCAACAAAAATACCCTTGATCTATCGGCAGGGGTTTTGAGGCTTTAGAATCGAAATGTGTAGATTCCTATCAAGGACTACGTACTTTACTGCAATTGTCTGATCAATTATAATCTTGTGGTAATATTTTTTTTGGGTATTCAGAAGTCGCCTCCACCTTCTGTTTGTGTTGTTTTGACACCAGATATTTGTGTTCGAGTTGCCCTTGCCAGAACTAAATTTAACTTAGTTGCTGCTGGCGCTCGTAACTTCTTTGTGTCTCAATAGTTATCATTTTAAACATTCGGCTTGAATATATTAAACTATAGTATATCTTAAACGTCACTATAAATACGATCGTTTCGTTCCTGGGCAGTTCCATTCGCTTACCAATATTCATGTCAAAGTGCTATACTGTTTGATTTCTTTCACAATGTCAACACGCAATTTTTTTAAACTGAAACGTATTCCCCATACTCACCACTTTTGTTGGATAATTCAACTTTCAACAAGATGTTAGTATAATCATCTGCAGATGTAGCATCACCCACTTCTTTCTCTCTTTAAAAGAGAACTCTTAAAATGTCTGTAAAGTGACACTTGTCTATAAGATTGTTTGTCTTTATAAGGCGATTAAGGCCCGTTTTGCTGATACTAAGCATGGCGATTTAAGTTATACTTAAATAAATACCTAATGGACTACTTCCTCTAAGCCATAAACTGTCACATAAGATTTGAAGTGGAACTTAAATCGTATCAGCAAATGGGCCTAAATGTTTTTGAAATGTTTCCTTTAGAATGTGAAACAGAAGTTTCGATTTAATTTTTCGCCAGCCCAATTGTTGCTGTTTTTAGGTCAAAAGCCGTTGTGAAAATGTTGTTTTGCTTTAAATATATGTGGCTTAAAAATTAAGAAACTCTGCTTTCAATGAACAGTTCACCTGTTAAACTATTATCAATCATTTGGTAGACGGGCGCTTTTTTAATAACCAGAGGGCAGCAAAAGTTCTTCTTGGAGGGAATTCTGTGTCTATCCATTCAGTTTTTTTATATATATTTTTTTTATGAGCATCCTATGTCAGTAGTAGACGTTTCTCTCGCTTATTCAGAGTTAAATATACTCGTAGAATTAATGATTTTGGCGCTTCTATGTCCGCGGTCATTAGGCCTGTTTTTTGAGCTTCGATCTCAGCAAAGCAAAGTAAAGTAGGATTTACAGCACGCTTATGGCAACAACTACGCTATATTTGACACTTCGAGACTCGCAATAGTTTATGCAATTGGCGTGCTGAAAAAACACACCTGTTATATATTAAAAATGCTGTCAGAAGCAAAGCCTGAAGTTCAAAACATGTCTGCTGACGGTTCTTAGAATTTAATGATTTCTCCGATAGATAGAGTAGTAGGATAGGGGAGAATACGGCAGCATTTATAAATGTCGTTCATATGCCAAAATAAATCTCTTAACGTTCAGTAAAAATACTAATTAACAAATTTTGTTGCTAAATTTCGTCACCTTAAACGTGGTGTAATACGCAACCTCATTTCGAATTGAGGTTAAGTTTCTTATGTTTTAAGATCACTATAACAACCGCAAATCGAAATTAGCAAAAGCTGTCAACGTTAGGTTTTTCTTCACAAATTAGAAAAAAGCGACAAATTTGCTGGTGGTATCAAAAATATAAATTTCTTAAAGCAATTTTTAGGAAATTTTAAGGCGGTTTGTTTGTGTAAGCTTTATCTTTCGAATGAATGGAAGTATTTGCCTTAGAGTGCCTAGTAAAATGCAAAAGAAAATCCTCCATTCACGTTTCATATTTTCTCTCGTTTTTTGCCAGAAAAATAACCAACACGAGTCGAAGAAGTTGTTTATGACGCATTAAGCTTACACGCTCGTTTTTACGTAGTTACAGGGTGTATAGTATATCTCTGTTGTCATAACGTGTTAATTTGTTCCACTTAATTTCTGTCAGCTTCTGGGTAAAGCCAAGCCATTTGCACGTCAGATTCTGCGTATCAATGAACTGATTGTTTTTTTTTGCTAATATTTCTGGCATTTTGTTAAACACGAGACTTTAATTAATCGTTTGCCAAAGGTGTCAATTTGATAATACCGGCCAACAAGACCAATATCAACGAACTTGAAAACAAAATTAATGACAACTTCAGCAGAATGCTTACTAAAACATTTTGTGCGGAAATTAATATTTGAAACAAAAGTCAACTGATGTCCATTTTGGGTGAAAGGTCTGTTTCTTTTCTAGCTGTACTTGCAGTACCGATTTAATGGCCCACATAAACTGCTTAACGATTTGTAATATTTTTTTAACCACCTTGTGATCAAATTGATAAATTCCATCGAGCAGTTGGGTTAATTTTTCACGCATTTGAAATGTTAAGTAACTCCTAATGCTCAAGCTCAATTAGTGGAGCAACTCAGTAACAAAAGCCTTCTCCCTCCCGTCGCCATTTAAATCAGTTCTGCCCGACTGGTTTATGCTTATAGAGATACTTTTTTCTTTCTGTTCAATATAATTGCATGTAAACAAGATTATATTATTCAACGGCACATTATGACGAAGATATTTCAAGGTCCACGAGAAAACGCTGAGAACACTGGTTAAGGCACCTGCGTATATCTTTTGAATCAGCAGCAACCAGCAACAATGGCCGCTGCAGCAATACAAAGAGAACAATCTGTGTCGGATCATTTTCTGACGCCGAAAGTCCACAAAGTTTCTATCTATTACTATGGCTAAGACTGAAATAAGTCCGCCGCAGTGCTGTTACAATCGAATAACTTTTTTTTTGTGTATTTCTTTCTTATGTGTTTAGCGATTTTTCGAATGCGTGAAACTGGAAATCAAGTTGTGTCATTTTGCTTAGTCATAGTATTTTTTAGATGTTTATAGTGTTCTTTATTGGAGAATTATACTTATGGCGGCGAGGAGTAGGTTTTTTTATATTTATGCAAATTAATGGTGATTGCGATTTTACACATGTGCGAAAAATTATTTTATTGATTTCTTTGACAGTTCTTAGTTGGTTCTTAAAACTAAGTCCATTTTACAACGTCTGTCCCAATATTTGCAAATGTAGGTATCAGTACCAGGTAACAGCAAAAATATTGTTAACGGTGTTAATGTATGCAAATGAGTTCACTGCTTACATAGGTGGCGCCACATACCTCGTTGGGGGATATATTTTGGTGTAAGTACCACCGCATTTGCACCACCCTGAACACTGTTTAAAAATAATGATAGCTGACCGAAGTTCAAAACATGACGATACTTCGAATTCAATGCGTCCCCCGAGAGATGGGGTAGTTGGTTGGACAGGGGAGAATACGGCAGCTTTTTTCAATGTCGTTAAATATGTCAAAAAAATCTCTTAAAGTTACGTAAAAGTACAAATTACACAAATCTTGTTGCTAAATTTCGTCACCGGAAACATGCGGTGTAATAGGCAACCAAGAGTTGAAATTTAACAAACAAACATACCTAATTCACTCTCAGTGCAAACGCACTTTTCCTAATTTTGTTTTTGCTTCCCGTGCGAATGAAGTTTGCTTATCTGCAACTGTTGATACATTTAACTCTTACATCTTACCAGAGTGTAAAGAAAATATTTCCAGAGTGCAATGGAACGCAAAAAGTTGATCGCCCGTTCAAGTCTTTAACTCATGAGCGAAATTCAAGCCCACACCAGTATTGTTACAAAACAAAATCCAATTTCGCAACATCATGCCCATCTCTTAGCGTATAAATACGAAAAATACAAATATTACTCACATCTGCAGATTTATATACGAGTATTTATATTTTTCCGTGAATTTATAATCACATTTAGCACCTGGGACCAACTGGTACCAATCGAATTCGTCACTACATCCAACTTCGCTTGTTCAATCAAACGCATTTTTCTTTTTTTTTTTTTTCTTTTCTTTTGATATTCTGTTAATTTATCTCTCGGTATCTTAATTGTATTTATCCCACATGTTTGTTTGTGTTTTCCTTTTAGATCCACAAAAATGGAGCCCACCTCAAGTACACGCATGGCTACGATCCACCGTGGATCAGTTCAAGTTGCCAACAATCGATGATTTGGAATTGAAGTTTTCTGAAGATGGTACGACCTTGTCATTACTCACCGAAGAGGAATTCATACGCAGAGCACCTGAGGTGAGTTCAAAATCAAAACACTACACCAATGCACAAGCACACAAACACATCGCAAAAGGCACAGCTTAAATGACGTCACGGTGTATAATGTTGAGAAGGAGAGCAAACACAAACGCTATTAGCCTAAAAGAAAAGTCTTATATTTTTTTTATTTTTTTATTTTTTTTATTTTTTGAGAATGGCAATGGCGGTTAGTGGTAACACTGCGGTACCAGTCGGTTGCGGTTGACTCTCTGCTATCCCACTCTTATGAAAGAAAGTAGGTTTCGTTTTTGTTGTTGCTGATGGTAGCGCCGCGCGCCGTTGCTCAGTGGTAGTGGTGAATGTTTTTGTTGTGGCTTAAAAGTCACTTTCACCTTGCAATGCCGTTTCTTTTCTTTAATGGCTTCCATGTTGCTTTTTTTGGCTTATATTACATTATAACTTCGACGAGTGTATAGTTTCCCTCCCAAGTCCCAACCTTCGGCAACATTCCTTCAACTTTGTCAAATTTACCGGCGGCGCGTAGAGTGGAACAGTGGAAGAAAGAAAATATGAAAGACTGACGCTCACGTTTGCTTACATTGGCTATGGCCATGGCTAATGTCAGTTGTCATTATCAAATTTTTGTTTTCTTTTTTTTTTCTTGCTGCTGTCGGAATTCTCGTAATAATGATGAAATTGAATAATTGACAATCATTGATATTTGGTTGTAAGCGAACGAAGATGGGACAAAAGGTAGGTACAACACACGTCTTGACCGGGAAATTAAACTGACGTTTCGATATTAGATATGGTTAGTTTTTGGCAGCTCCAAATAAGTAATTGGTTGCATAATGCGCAGACGGTTTCATTTATTTGGTGTTTATGACACAAAATTGATGTTTTTGAGTGAGCACAATGCAACGAAAAGTTAACTAGAGCATTGAGGTGTAGAATTTGGCACTATGATGCAATTGGTTTTGTATTGGAATTAGACCGTTAGGTAATGGAGTTTATTTTCGATTTGCTTTTGGCGTACGCAAGTGATACTGTTGTCATAGTGACAGTAGGTAACACATTCAATTAGTTAGGATAACCATTTCGTAAAACAGATTACGTTTTTAATTGGTTTGAAGTAAACATTTGAAAGGTGTTACAATATGATTGGCTTTACTGTTCGCTTTGTTGATGTACGACTTATTGTTGGTTAAGAACTGATGTAACACAACGTAAATCGGCTGATTTTTTATACAAGTGTTGCTTTGAAAATCTGTGCTACAGTTAAGATTTTGACTTACACCTATTCCTAGGTTTTTTATGTTCACTTCCACCTTACCTTTTTGACAGTTTATTGTCAAGTGTCACCCTAAATAGCACGCGGTCGTATTGGAAAATTGAGAACCCGAGGAAAGATATATTTAAATAAAGTTGGTGCAATTAAGCTGCCATTTTATCCTGTTTATCACTGCGGCAGAACTTTTGAGTTGACGTTTGCCCAGTGCTGCCCAGTGGTTCATTTTACTTTATGCTGGCGATAAGTATTTTGATTCGTGCCTAACGAGGCAGAGTCCTCGTTAATTCTTACGGCCTTTTTCGGGCTTTTCGACATAAGGTCCATTTTAACACCATCCATTCGTTGCTGTAACATTGGTGTTACTTTATTGATAGCGAAAGAGCTGTCAGTGTCAATCTTACATGTAATCTAGAAAGTACCCATCAGCAGGTAACCCTCTTTGTATTTATACGTCCATTACAAAAGTGCCCTCAAGAGCAAAGTCAAATAACACCTTATAACCTTCAACTAACACTTCAAGTTGTTAGACAGACTGTAAAAATAAGTTTTAACGTGCACAGTCATTTCTCCAAAAGGAAATTTAGCATTATTATGTGATACTGCTGTAAACACAAATCCCAGACCGTTTATTATTCCTTCACAGAACATTAAATAAGTTTACTGCCACTCTGTTGTCATAAAGCCAAAACTTTAATAATTTCCAAGAACTTAACACAAAAAGTACTTAAACATAACCTAACCACACAATTATGTCATATCTCCCCTCTAAAGCAGCACGACTACCAATTCGACAGCGAATTTGCTTACGCAATCAGACAAGTCTATATGGCTTACAAACAAAAGCGATTCTTAATTGCAATTTACAATTGCAACGACAGCCTTAATCCAAGCACACCAACACCACCGCCACACTACTTTACTCGTGTTGACATGACAATCCATTATACCACTGAAGTTGGTGGAGTTGCAAAATTATGCGCATAAAACATTAAAAATAAATAAATAATTTTCTTAGGCAATCTGAACAATTTTTTAAGGACAATCTGGTCATGTATATGCAGATGTATGTCATGCAGCGGTATAGTTAGCGGGGGTATGCCTCTAGCGAACAACAATGTCGTGACGACGTTTCTATATAACTTGATTTTTTTTCCAGAGGTTTCCCTACTGTCTGAGTGGAAAATTCTTGCTATTTTTGCAAAAATCGTGAGAAACTCTAAACAATTAATTTGATGATGAATATCGCGCGTTTTTTTTTTTTTTTTTGTTTTGCTTCCTTCACCTTTGTCACTGCATAAATCATTATTTAGTTATAAATCAGCTTAAAACGATTGTGAAACTTTTCATGTGACAGGTGTCGAAATAAAAATGTGTGCGATCAAATCGCTGTGTCGACCAAGGTGCATGAACCTTGACGACAAGTGGGTAGTTCCGGTACTTGAACAAGAATACCCAATTTGATGTGGTGATCGTCTTGTCTTTCTTGTTTGCGTCTCGTATGTGTATCGTATGCTTAGACTCCTTACCACTGGTGGGGGGCAGTCTTGGCTTGAATACAATTTAAATGCTGGAACTGTTGGAATGGTAATAACCATCTCTTTATTGAGTCAATTTCTTATATACTAACATATTTGATTACCTAAACAGAATGAACAATTAAATAATTGATTACCTAAACAGAATGAACAATTAAAATATGATTGGGAAATAGTGCTGACATCGCATGAGGAAACAATTAGTAAAGGGTGAATGAAATTGGTGAGCAAGAATGCTTTGTCAGCAAAAGCATAAGGTGGAGTGAATTTAAATTATATTATTGGGTGTGTGCTGATAAATGTGAAATATTATGTAGGTCAGGAAAAGGTAAACGATCGGAATCTTATAACTATGTGTGCGGGTACTGACTGCCTGGGAAGTAACATTCTCCCCGCCTTGAACTACTGTTCAAATGTGGACGGTGAAGGCATCTTGGTGTTGAGCCCGAGGGGCTGGTGTTGGAGTGCCTTTTAGTCGACGTCTGCGGAAATATATTCTTGTGGATATGAAGAAGCCGAGGATTATTATGATGCAGACGATGGAAAGGTAACTAATGATAAACTGATGTGTATTGTTGGTTTTTACTTGCTCCAGTGTTTCTTCCAGTTGCTGCTGCTTTATATCCTTCTGTAGTGAGTCCAAGTCATTTAAATTTCTTCGAAATGTTGTTGAATGGTGAATTAGTTGCGCTGAGTTCGGGACGCAATTAATAACCTCTGATAAATTACTTGCTGGGATGAATGATGCTCGTGCGTTGCTAGTGAATATTTTATGTCCTTGAATGGTGAATATGTCTTGTTTCAAGGTGCACCCGGCTGGGACCGTCAAGATGCCCGAGCTATGTAGGTGGATTTGCGTGAGGTTTCCTTCACAAACAACGTTGATCCATACTTGTCCTCGAAGCGAGTATATCCATTGATTTGATTGATGCAATGGTGCCCAATATTGTTCCCCTGTGAAGATCTCGAGTTGACAGGAGGACTGGTCCGTGACTTGGTTCATCAGATTAAACTCGCAGAGACTGACATTTGATCCCTTTTGGTACAGCGGGTGCCTTTGGTGGCACATGAAGTCTCCTTTCAAAACCGATAAGCATGAACTAAGCGCTTCTTCGCTCAGGGGGTAATACTGCGTTCTGTGCAGATTTATCATCATATACTCGGAAGATGGTCGTATTGCAATAAAAGAGTTATTAATCAATACAGGCACTGGTGTTATTTTGTATAACTCGTAATTCTCGGTTGTAACAAGCGGCAGGGTGAGTTTAAAGAGTATGGTTGAGTCAATAATGCGTCCTTCTGCTGTCATCAGTTTATATAACAATGCTATGTTATCGTTTGTTTCTGGAACACGTAGTGCTGGTGGTAAGTGGGCCTTTATCGTTGCCATCTCTCTTCGTAATTGCATAGGGTGGATCAAATTGGCACTCATTTTCCCGTGATGAACGTCTGTGATCAGGTCCAACAGTAGGGATTGCGTTTTTTGAAGGTTTGCAGTACTGAGAGACAATTGGAAGTACTGGAGTAGCATCAATTGGGAGAGTCGCAGCTGATGATTCTGGCTGTTTGTGTTGTTGAGTTCCTCGATGATGGTGGTAATCTCCGTTTCCAGGGCCTGAAACTGTTTTTCAAATCGTCCTTCGCTGGCGCGAATTATTTTTGCCGTCGAGTCTATGAGAGTTGTTTGATTTTTTATCAAGTGCCTTAGATGATCTTCATTGGCATCAATCGTCGATATAATTTGCGACATGTGCTGGGCGTACTCGGAATCCAAGACTCCGAACAACGAGTTGGCCAGGTTTCCGACTATGTTAATAGCGCCGCGTTTTGAACGGGCGGGAGCCTGTCGTAGTAGCTCATCACTGTCGTAAAGTTCTTGTAACAGCTGTTGAAAGTGCTGCATATAGGAGAAACAGGGGTCGTTTTGTGGCATTTCTTGACACACCTGCTTTAGCTTGCTGTTGGTTACGTTGGCCCATTTCAATTCCTTCCAGTAGTGCCGTAACTCATAGTACACTACTATGTCCCATTGGTCGGAGATGATGTGTGCCGTTCCTAAGTTTTCAAAATGTATCCCTGGGTTTGATTTGAATGATGATGTGTTAACTTTGGCACTCATGGCCAAGGGTAGTAATAGTAGGAGTATTAGTATTGTCGAGGTAGCGACCTTGAAGGGATTGTACTTCCTTTTTCTGGGAGGGGGACTTGCATCGTCCTCTGAGTTAATTTCGCCATCTTCAAGACCATCCTGCGTTGGCTGATGGGATGCAATCGGCATATCGCTGTTGACTTCCTGCTCTTCTGGCTCAATTGGCAGGGGTGCCAGTCTGTGAACTGGTCTGCGTAATATGCTGGTGGCTGTTTGAATCTCGGCAACTCTAACGACTCCATCTGCTCCTGGAAAGGTCTGGATTACTCTGCCAAGTGGCCATTTCATGACCGGGCAATTGTCTTCTTTGATGATGACCATGGTTCCTGGTAGCAGGTTTTCACGTTTTTGCTGCCATTTGTGCCTCTGCTGTAATTCGCTGAGGTATTCCTTCTGCCATCTTTTCCAGAAGTCTTGCTTGATGTTCGTGATGATCTGAAGTTTGGCCGGAAGGTTTGCCCTTAGGACTTCGGTTGTTGGGTCGGTAGAGTTGGTCAGTGGCTCGCCTATGAGGAAATGTCCTGGTGTAAGTGCCATTAAGTCGTTTGGATTGCTCGACATTGGAGTGAGAGGCCTGGAGTTCAGAACTGCTTCGATTTCGATGATGACGGTTTCAAGTTCTTCGTACGTCAGTGAAGCTGAGCCTATGCACCGTTGTAACAGGTATTTTGCTGATTTCACTGCTGCCTCCCAAAGTCCTCCAAAGTGTGGTGCTCTTGGCGGTATGAAATGAAATTCGATGCCCCTTGCCGCCACTGTGTTTTGAATTTGTTCCTGCGCTGCTTCTGTATGTATGTGATTTTTTAGTTGGTTGCTGGCACCAACGAAATTAGTCGCGTTGTCGCAATATAAGTGTTGGCAGTTGCCTCGCCTTCCCACGAAACGTTGTATTGCAGCGATGAAACCGTTGGTCGATAAGTCTGTCACGAGCTCTAAGTGTACCGCCTTTGTGGAGAAGCAGCAGAATACGGCTATGTAGGTCTTTTGAGGATGCTTTCCTCTGACCTTGTAATGAGTTTTGATGGGTCCGCAGAAATCAACCCCCGCATTGATGAACGGGCGTGCGGGTTGTACTCTGTGAGCTGGGAGATTACCCATGATTTGAGTGATTAGTCTGGGTTTGGCTCTCACACATCGCACGCACTGCTGGACTACCGACCTCGCGATTGTTTTTCCCTTAATGGGCCAAAATTTCTGCTTTGTGGTTGCTAGTAGCGCTTGGGGCCCGCAATGAAGATTTTCTCTATGGATTGACGTCATCAGCATTTTTGTGTGTGGATGCGTGTAAGGCAGCAGTAAGGGATGTTTGGCTTCGTATGGTATGGTTGACGCTTCAAGGCGCCCTCCGACCCTGATCGTTCCTTCTTCGTCGATGAATGGCGTTAGACTGGAAATCGGGCTGTCTTTCGGTGTTTCAGCAAAACGTTGAAGGTGTTCGATGTCCCCTTTGAATTCTTCGATTTGCATGTTTTTGACTAAGAGGCTGAGCGCCTTGTGTAGTTCGGTGGGTTTGAGGGCGCCATATTTCCTGATGAGTTCCCTTTTTGTTGCCGCCTTCAAGTTATGAATGAAGCGTTGTACATATGCAACAACTCGCTGTAGTCGTCTGAAGTTGTTATGGTGTTCAATGTCGTAGATAAAATTTGTTGTTTGGTTGACAGCGGACAAGACTTGGGCGGTATTTTTTCTTTCTATTTCACATTCTCCCCCCCTTGTATAAGGTGGGGGCCAGACGGATTCCTTTCCATGAAGGAAGAGAGGTCCATAGAACCATAGATTGCATGTTGCTAATCTTTCTGCAGGTATTCCGCGAGATAATAGGTCAGCCGGATTGTCACTAGAGCGAACGTGCCGCCAGTGTTTGATATCGGTCAGTCTCTGGATGGTCGAGATTCTGTTGGCCACGAATGTGTGGAATGATGACGAAGTTGCGTTGATCCATCCTAGCACAATCTCTGAATCTGTCCACATGTACTTCTCGCAGTCTTCTAACTGCAGATCTCTGTTAACTCGGTGTGCCAATTCTGCTGCTAACATTGCGGCACACAGCTCTAGTCGTGGTATTGAGAGTGTTTTTAATGGAGATCCACATGTACTTCTCGCAGTCTTCTAACTGCAGATCTCTGTTAACTCGGTGTGCCAATTCTGCTGCTAACATTGCGGCACACAGCTCTAGTCGTGGTATTGAGAGTGTTTTTAATGGAGCTACTCTAGATTTAGCGCAGAGCAGCCGAACAGTAAAGGTTTTGTCTTTATTGACCGCTCGTAAATATATTGCAGCCCCATATGCCCTTTCGGAAGCGTCTGCAAATGCATGAAGTTGTATGGATTGAGGAATTCTGTGTGAGAAGATATGTCGGTCAACCTTGACATCCTGTAAGTGCTTCAAATTTTCTCGGAAGCTTCTCCACTCTGATTGAAGTTCTTCGGGAAGTGGAGTGTCCCAGTCGAAGCCATTGGTCCAGAGTTTCTGCATAAACACTTTAGCCGTGATTATGACTGGTCCTAGAAACCCAAGCGGATCGAATAGTTGGGCTATGTCAGAAAGAGCCGTTCGTTTGCTGATTCTCTTTTGACTCGTGAGTTTTAGGTAGACCGCAAACTTATCCGTGTTTGGCAGCCAGCCTTGGCCAAGTGTCTTAATGTGGGTCGTGTTGTTGATGTCGAGATCGAGTTGGAGTGCAACATCACTAGCCGGTATGTTTTTCAGCAGGTTTTTGTCGTTTGCACACCATTTCCTTAGGGTGAATCCGGCCGTCTGTAGTAATTCATTTAGCTGCCCTTGCATGTTGATAGCCGTAGCTAAATTGTCCGATCCCGTCATGACATCATCCACGTAAAAATGTTTTTTCAACACTTCTGCACCTTGCGGAAATCGTCTTGCACCTTCGAGAGCCAACCTCTGTAGGCATTTGGTGGCTAAATACGGCGCTGATGTTGTGCCGTATGTGACTGTGTTGAGTTGGTATGCTTGGAGTTCGTCTGATGGATCATCTCTCCACAAAATTAGTTGAAATTGTCGATCATCTTGATCGACCAGTATCTGTCTATACATTTTTTCGATGTCTGCTGTAAATACATATCTGTGTAGGCGAAATCGGAGAAGCGTGGTCAGTAGTTCCTCTTGAATGGTAGGTCCGGTTGATAAGATATCGTTAAGAGACACATTCGTTGTCGTCTTTGCGGAGGCATCGAACACTACTCGCAGTTTTGTGGTTGTACTATCTGGCTTAAGTACGCAATGGTGAGGAAGGAAGTAGTGCGGTCCTTGGATCTCACTTAAGTTGATGGGTTCCATGTGACCAAGTCGTTTATACTCCGTCATGAATTGAGTATATTGTGCCTTGAGATCGCTATTCTTTGCTAGTCTTCTTTCCAGTGATGTGAATCTTTGAAGGGCAATTTCCTTAAATTTTCCCAATTCATTGGTTGTGGCCTTGAAGGGAAGTCGAACCACAAAGCGTCCTTCTGGATTTCTGATGGCTGTTTCGGCGAAGTGATTTTCACATTTTCTTTCTTCAAGTGTGTGCGACTGGTTGGCTTCTTGAACTTCTTCCACCTTCCAAAATTTCTCCATATCCTGAGTAAGCTGATCTTCAATGGAGATACCGCAAATTGCCGACTGTGGGGATGTGCCACCTGCCTTGCCCGCAATTATCCATCCAAGATGCGTGTTTTGTAGTATTGGTAGGCCTTCTCCGATATTAAGCTGTCCGACTTTCAAGAGCTGATGATATAGTTCCGCTCCAATCAATAAGTCGATTTGTCCAGGTTCGCCAAAGTGGGGGTCTGCCAATCTTAAGTCGGTTGGGATGTTCCAATCAGCGGTGTTAATCCTCTGAGTTGGCTGATTAGGAG
This sequence comes from Cheilosia vernalis, assembly GCA_949126925.1. Classification (NCBI taxonomy): domain Eukaryota; kingdom Metazoa; phylum Arthropoda; class Insecta; order Diptera; family Syrphidae; genus Cheilosia; species Cheilosia vernalis. Next base: position 68,455,552 of record OX421359.1, read on the forward strand.
TGATTTGTCGTAGGACGAAGGCCTCTAGATTGATGTTAAATTCTGAAGTTCTCGATTTTAATGCAAGGTTCACTCTCTTCGTTGCTTGCCTTGTGCCCTCTCCTATTCCCAGAATCCTCATTGTTTCGGCGAATTCTGGGACCTTCAATCTTCTCGACAGCTTCTCGGTGATGAAGTTTAGCTGTGACCCGGAGTCTAGCAATGCTCGACAAATTACCGGGTTGCCTGCGCTGTCCTCTAGATTGATGATCACTGTACTAAGAAAAACATAGCCCTTACTTTTTGGAGCGACTGCTGAAGCTGAAATGATGGGGGCTACTGCTGGTGCTGAAGTAGTCGAGGTCGAAGCCGCTGCTGTACTTGATGGCCTTCCAATTTCCAAGTTCTGGGTGGTGGTCCGGTCTTGTTGGCGATTTTCTCTGTCCATAGTGTTTCTTGATGATCTCTCCATATGTAGTAGAGTATTGTGCCTTCCTGAGCATTTTGTGCAATTTCGAGCTGAACAATTGGAGGCTACGTGTCCCGAGTTGAGGCAGTTGATGCATAATTTGAGTCTTTTTACCACTGGTAGGCGCCCATCTGGTGTAAGTCGCAAGAACTTTGGGCATGCATATAGCTTATGTTCACTGTTGTTACAGTAGGGGCAGTTAAGGTTGGTTGGTTTGCTTGCGACTACTGACGTGAAAGATCGTGCTGTTGGTTTTCGTGTCTGTTCTTCCACACTACGACCTTTATTCCCAAGTGTCTCTAAAGATTGAAACCTGATTTCTAAAAAGTTAAGGAATTCGTTGAGCGATGGCAACGCTCTTGGGTGTTTTAAAGACTGCTCATAGAGCACGTGAGTCGAGCGATCCAGCTTCTTCATTAAGAGGTGAACTATAAGCGGATCCCAGCTGCTGGTATCTAATCCAAGGTTCTTGAGACCTTGGAGGCACTCCTTGGTTGTGTCGTGTAGTGCCTTAATGCTGTTGGCGGATTCTGTTGAACTGCCCGGTTGCTGAAGCAAACGATTGAAGAATGCGGTTGTCAATAGTCTGGTATTGTTGTATCGATCTTGCAGCATCTGCCATGCTGAAGTATAGTTGTCTTCGGTGAGCGGTAGATGGCGAATGAGTTTTTCAGCGTCTCCAGTCAGATTGGTTTTTAGATACCACATCTTTTGGCACTTAGGCATTTGCTGATTGTCGACCATCTGTGTAAATAGGTCGAAAAATTGTCTCCAACTTAAGTAGTCGCCGTCAAACTTCGGGAGTACGATTTTGGGTAGACTGAATTGAGTGTTGTAATTGTGGTTGCTATCTGAGCTACTGTGACGTGGGGATTGTTGCGGACCGGTACAATCTTGGATTTCCGCCGCGCACCTTTCCAGCATTCTGCGGACTGTGTCCTCCATTTGGATGTGTGTGGAGTTGTCCTCGCTAGTTGTCGACGAGTCGCTAAGCTCCACCAAATTCATTTGGGTCGCCTCAATTTGTGCCCAATACTTGTTGATTGTGTTGCAGCTGAGTTCCCAAAAGTGTTTGGAACCCACTGGTGTTGTTTCAACGTTGTCCAGGGTGCGTTGCAGCGTCTCTCTCAAGTATTGCTGACGCCGCTTTACTTGAGCTATGCTAATGTTGTCGCTTGTTTGATCACCGTCGGTGTCCCTTGCAGGGAGAGGTACTGACGGGAGAGGTTTGTCGTCCGTCTTCGATGCGACGGGCTGTACCTGCTGTTGCAAGTGTTCGATTTCATCCTCGAAGAGGAACTTGTGCCGTTTATATATCGTCCTCACGGCATCATAGTATCCCTTTGCAAAATAAGGGTGATCGAGTTGATCAGAGTGTGTTTCTCTGATTTCACTGTCAGTGGCGTCGAAATGTTCCCACTGCTCCTCCAATCTTCGTAGGCGCTCTTGATAGTACTCGAGCGTCTTTCTGCTGACTGGATCCTTCTTGAAATTGGCGATGATTCGCTCGATTTCGGATCCAGTTTCTTGCTGTAATTTTGCCTGTTGATCCATGGTGCAGGATTCGTGTATTGAAAACTTGATGTCGATGATAGATAAGTACAAGAAACAACAAGAGAAAACACAAGAACTGTGATCACCAAATCACGTCGGGGTCACCAAAATGTGCGATCAAATCGCTGTGTCGACCAAGGTGCATGAACCTTGACGACAAGTGGGTAGTTCCGGTACTTGAACAAGAATACCCAATTTGATGTGGTGATCGTCTTGTCTTTCTTGTTTGCGTCTCGTATGTGTATCGTATGCTTAGACTCCTTACCACTGGTGGGGGGCAGTCTTGGCTTGAATACAATTTAAATGCTGGAACTGTTGGAATGGTAATAACCATCTCTTTATTGAGTCAATTTCTTATATACTAACATATTTGATTACCTAAACAGAATGAACAATTAAATAATTGATTACCTAAACAGAATGAACAATTAAAATATGATTGGGAAATAGTGCTGACATCGCATGAGGAAACAATTAGTAAAGGGTGAATGAAATTGGTGAGCAAGAATGCTTTGTCAGCAAAAGCATAAGGTGGAGTGAATTTAAATTATATTATTGGGTGTGTGCTGATAAATGTGAAATATTATGTAGGTCAGGAAAAGGTAAACGATCGGAATCTTATAACTATGTGTGCGGGTACTGACTGCCTGGGAAGTAACAAATGATATTTATTTTACTTAAATATTTTATTTTAATTTTATTTCACAGGCTGGTGGTACAATTCATGCTCAGTTAGAAATTTGGAAATTAGCATGTAGTGATAATTTTTCGAATGACTTTAACGCAAATCCGACAACAACAACGCCATCTGTTGCATCGGACATTTGGAGCACTGATTGTATTCAAAAGATCGACATCGACATGGACGTCAGTGATGGTAAGTTGTGCGATGTTACTATCATTAAAATGATTGATTATATTTAAGTAGAAAACGGCGCGTGTCAACACTGACGTATTATGTCAGATTCATTCAGATGAGAGTAGAAAATAGAAATCCCCACGTTATTTTACTTGATCACTCTGTGTAAACAATGATCTATTTGCTGATGTAAGTGGATAAAAATATATTTCCACGAAATTGCAGTCGATTTATAGAGAGTTTTGTTTTTAGAATGATATTTTTTGTGGTTATTTTGTTTGTAATAGCTGGGAAAAAATACTCTCAAGAAAAACTAATTAAGTGAACCTTTGTCCGAATAGAAGAGAAGCACCTACTGGCGTACGAATACGATAATTAAAATTTGTTAATTATATCACTGCTATTTTTGTGAGCTCGGTTGGAGAGTATTTTTGACACTTTAATATGAAATCATAAATGTTGCGGTTGTACCATTTACCATTTAGTGACGGAAATTGTCGCACGTTATTTGCTTTTAGAAGGGATAACTGTAGATTTTTGGTTGATCGCAGTGGCCCTTCCAATAAGAACAACTTTTAATTTTAAGTGGCCTTTTGAAACGATGAAATTTTGAGGGTATTGTAAAAAGTGACAGCTCGCATGTATCAGATTGGGGAAGTTCAAGTATCTATTTTAGTAAGTCTGACAGCTGGCTGACTTAGGCCCATTTTATTCATTCGAAATTGAACACAACTCGGGGAGTTTTCCATATAAAAATCCCCAAGTTTTGTTCAACTTTGAGTGAATAAAATGGGCCTTAATAGGTTTGTTTGAAGTGGGTCCTAATGCGCACTGGGTAAACCGTAATAGCACTGAACTCGACCTGGTATTGAAAGCCTGTGTTTGACATGGCTTCAAAATTCTAATTGTGCCCTGACTCTGACCCCAGTTAATTTGTGGGGGCCAGAATTCAGTGCTGAGTTTCGCTGTCATTTCGCTGGCTGTCATTTATTTTTTAAGATATCTGACTGAGAGACTTCAGGGCAGCATATTTTGCGTTCTATAAAGTAGGCGAATTTTTTGGATTGTGCAGGATTTTTGACAGAAAATTAGCTGACACATCTCAGTGGGTACTAGTGGGTACTAGTGCTAACCAAGTCAAACACACCTAATGTGTTCGAGTTTAACTGGCGAGGGTTGATCACGTTTTTTTTTTAGTTGACGTCTAGGTATAAAAGGGTAGACGAGGAATCTAGTCAAGAATTTCGTTGCTGAGTTGACAGTTCGTATATATGTGGCTGACTGAATTCAGATAACAAGGTTTTTGAATCTGCTAATTTAAAATTCCGCAAAGTATTTCGTATTTCAAGTTTAGTTTGACGCTTGTCATAGATTATTTTAGGCTTCTATAAAAAAGTTCACCCAATGTTTCCATTTCCAATGCCCTTGTCTAAATTTTTAAGGTTTTATTTTCAAATATTTTCCCAGTCTAACAATATTTTTACCTCTTTTTTCCAGATGAAGACGAAGATATCATTCCACCCGGTACTGTCAACAGTACTCCAGCAATGGCATCAACCGGCACTAGTGCTGCTCCCTCGGCGGTACTCACACCCGCTGCTACAAAGCCTCCAACTGGACGCACTGGTGGCTCACACATCCATCTGTGGCAATTCCTCAAGGAACTGCTAGCCACTCCGCATGTGAATGGTACAGCAATCCGTTGGATCGATCGAAGCAAGGGAGTCTTCAAAATCGAAGACTCTGTTCGTGTGGCTAAGCTCTGGGGTCGTCGCAAGAATCGGCCCGCAATGAATTACGACAAACTCTCGCGCTCAATCAGGCAATACTACAAAAAGGGAATCATGAAGAAGACAGAACGTTCACAGCGTCTTGTCTATCAATTCTGTCATCCGTACTGTTTGTAGATGGTAACCAGAGATGGTAACAAAAAGTGGTGTCAACCGACGCTGTTGACATTGAAATATTTATTTATTTATTAAAATGAAACAAACAAAAAGAACAACAATAATTTATATAATTTATTTATTTATATATGTACACAATATTTGATATTCAAAAATGTTATTTAAAAGAAAATGTTCTTATAATTATTATGGTGTGAATGTTGAATGAATGCGCGCGCATTTTTTTTTTTTTTTTTTTGTTAGATTTAAAATATAAAACAAAAACTAAAACTAAGTTCTTAACTTTATACGGGGTACTCTTTGATATTTTTCTCACATTTTCAATGAAAAATATCACAAGAAGTATAGGAATTCATCACAAAATGAAAAAAAAAAAAAAAAATTAAACAAAACACATACAATCCACCTAAGACGCATTGACAGGAGCGTTTTGTTGTCCTTTTGGTAACTTTTTCAAGCGATGAAAAAGTGTCCAAATCGACCATCGCCCACCTGGCAAATGCATGCAAACATTAATTAATATTATATATTTATTTTGCTTATATTGTTGCAGGGCAAGAGCTGGCTTTACACAGACTCTTAGCCTTTATTTATTCAACAAAAAGGTATGCGGCACGCCGTTCGGATCTTGTCGGAGGAGCTAATTATGTACAATGTACAACTCCGTACACCTTCAAGGTCTGCCGGTGGCGTATTATTTTTTTTGTTCCCGAACCCATATATCTATGATATATAGAAGTACGTTCTATGAACACACATTATTAGTCAACTAAGTTTTATAGTCTTCAATTTTTTACAGAAGAAAAAATATTTCATATATATCTATATTATGTATACTTATGGTATGCTAGCTTTAAGTGAATAACATTGTTAGAGAAGGTAACTTGAGCAACATGTTGCTTAAACGATAATACATGGGTACTCTTGTGTTTAATTCAATTTTATTTTTAAATTGAAAAGCTAGCGTAAGCCCAATGGGCTTCATTGGAAGAATTCAGGAAATAACAAGAAAAAACAAAAACTGAAAGAAAAATATTTATTTATTTATTGAAAAAGAATAAAACGAAAGCACTTACTATAAAGAAAACAAGACAAATAACTATTTATTTTTATTTATTGCGAGCTCAAAACTATGATTTTTTCCAATAAACCCTATTGGAAAAGCTACGATATATTTATATTAAACAAAAGCAGAAGAAAACCAATCTTAAGAAAATATTTACACATATTTTTGTTCCCCCCCATTCCTTTCCCCAGTTAATTTATTTAATAAAACTATTTATATATTTATACGATGGGTGTTGGTAATTTATTCGATTATTTAATTATTTTTTGTGTCGGGTACTTTATAAAAGAAATGAACAAATTAGAGAAAGAAAATCAAGTTTTTTTTTATTTTCATATATTATGAATATATTTGAAAGATTTATTTAAACATGGAAATATTCGAATAATATGCAAAACATAAATGTGATTTAAGTGCCTTTTTTTCTGAAATAATTATCTAGTTGATTGCAAAGCAAAGAATATGAAAATGTAAACATTTTACGTTAAATACTTTATGTTTTGAAAACATTTTAATAATTTATTTATTTATTTAATTTTTAAGGCTTGAGGTACCTCAACAATAAGTACATTTGATAATAATGGAAGATACATATGAATGTTAAACATTTTTCTTTTCTTTTTCTAAATAATTAAACCAACACATGAAATGAAATAAGAAACAAAACGAATATATTTATTTATATAATATTTATTTTTTTTTGTATTTATTGCAATCTATTTATTTTGAATAAATATATGAAAATAAAATTGGCTTTTTAATGGAGTGGTTTTAGTTAATATATAAAGGGCGGTTTTATTTACTATTGTTCATCTTCCTTCAATTTCTCAAGTTGAAAATAAAAATCCCCAAGTTGTGTTTAACTTCGAGTGAATAAAACGAGCCTAATGTCGATTTCCATAGGTTTCACTTGGGGCTCCACTCATTCTCTAATCCAATGGAACCAGAAAACTGCTTCCGGTTAAATCCACAAGAGTATTGGTGATATGCCACAAAAATAATCTACTTGTATAAAATACATAAACTACACTTGTGTGAATGCTTCTTGAGTGGATTCAGACTTCAAATCGAGGAAATTCTCACCTCAGAATCACCAGAAGAGTATTTTTTGTGCCAATGGAACGGTTTGAGAAGTGATTTTTCCGATTCCGGAATTCGGACTCTCCCGGACGCTTCTTTTTACCCAATGAAAAACGGTGAGTGTCTCCTCATCGTACTGGTGGTTAGATTACTAGGTGACTGACGTAAATCTGACAATTGCAACAGTTGGGCTTCCTTGTATAGGTTATTCTGACAAACGTCTGACAAAAATCCAAGAGTAAAACTGTCATGAAAGATTTGCTGAATAAGCCGGACCCGGCCTTCACAAATTATCCCTTCCATTATTTGTCTGATAAACTAGGCACACGAACCTATTGCACCATCTATTTATATAAACGGAGGAAGTTTTGACTTTCATCGATAGACACAGCTACAAATTTTTAGTTACAAACGCTCTCCCCCGTATTTATAAAAACAAATGACCAAAGCTAGTATGTAATATAGTTAACAGAGGTCAGTTTGTCACAATAGCAACCAAACAAAGAATTATGCAAATGTTAAAAGGGGGCGTTAAAGAATCTAGTATCTATTTTTGTAAGTCTGACGGCTGACTGGTTTGATGTGTTTCAGTTTCTTGTTGGCCAAGATTGATCACCAGGACGCCAATTCTCAAATTACGCATAGGATAATTCGTATACGAGCAAAACCGTCTAAAATTTTAGCATAGCAAAATATCTGCCATTCTCAATTTTTTTTTTTCAACTGGGCGAAAATTATATTCACCTCGCTCAAATGAGGTAGAATTTAACAGTCGTGATCGGAAAAAGACGTTCGTACGGAATAATTAATAAATTCTTCTTCTAGAAGACAAATTCAAGGATAATTTGCCTTTTTTTTATTATTTGATAAACAAACTTCATAAGTCATAGGGATTTTTTTACGACCGAGATTGAAGTTCAACAATCATGTTTAAGTTAAAGAGCAAAAGAACAATTTTACGGTTTCGTTTTACGTATATTGTTATAACTGGGGCCTAATTTATGCGTGTTTAACGAATATTTATGGGCTTGCGCAGTGGCTACTTTGGGCGATATGAGCTCAGCATTTCTTCGATTCTCAATGAAGCAGTTAGGCGAAATCGAAATAGGTATACCGATCTATCCGAGAGCCCCCAAAACAGCTTTGAATGAATGGCACTATTTCCGAAAATCACCCCTATCGAGGTATTCGTTCGGAAAAACAAAAAATCCCGATACGAAAGTCAAATTGGAACAATTGCTTTCGAAGTATCCGTTTCGGAACAAAATAAATGAAGCATGTAAACGCGTTTATTTTAACATTCAAATATTCCGCAGCAAATAGTTGTTGTCGGAGAACTTCGAAAAAAATTTGTCAAGTAGCTGTCAAAAGTAAGTGGTATAACGCGGTTCCACGCAATGCGACAAGGTGCGCTGTATATCATCGGAGAATTTTCCCAAAAGTCGTATCAGAACAGAACGGATATCTCGAATGGAATTTCTCCGATTTCGTACGGATCGGAGAAAATTCTGTTCCGAACGGATACCTCGATAGGGGTGAATATTTATGTCAATGCGAAGGGATGTCATTCAATAAGTGCTTTCATTTAAATTGTTTGATTTATTTTAATTTGACTGTTATATTCTCACATTAAACTTATAGTTCCCTATGCGAGATGTAAATCCGCATGAAATACGTAGACGAGTACCTATCCTAGGTAACATTCGAAGAGAAATTCTCGTATGCGGATTTTGACAGATAAACGTAAACGTATGCGAGAGTTTTTGAAAATTGGGGCCCAGAACGATTTTATTCTGTTGACGTTCATGCAGGACTGGCCAACAATAATGTAGGTAGTCAAGAAGTTCTTGACTTAGTACCAAGTTCATATTTTGTATAAATGTAGCTGACGTGTGAAAAGTGACGTCGGGGTACATTTTGTACGAACCAATATCGTCAACTCCATATTACTAGATTTTTGAATGTACTACTCACTACTATTGTATTTCTTCATGAGTAGGTAGCTCCACTCCTGTCCCGCGTTGCTTTTGCTCTCTGTGTTGCCGCCGTGTCAAAAATTGTAGTACAGCAAAAATAAACCACTCTTTTTTTTTTGGATATATTATTTTATTAATTAATTATTCTATAATGATTTTTTGTTTTTGTTTTTAATTTAATTAATGGATAATGTTAACAAAGAATTAATTTAATGAATTTTTATTATAAATAAAAATGTTTGTTTTTTTTTTTTTTTTTTTGTTTTACCGATCAATTTGAAAGCCATTTCCACATATTTGCCTATTCCTATTAATTTTCGCCACATAATCGCTGTATATTAATTCGTTTTTTGGATATTAGCGTTTTATTAACTGAACAAAAACAATAAAAATATACAGAAAGGGGAGGAAAACATGACAAGTGACAATCACTCAAGATAAATACAATTTGATAAAATTACACACCGAGAGACAGCTAAAGTTAGATCATTCCCAATTTCGTTTGCTTCACCTTTTAATTGTCGCAATTAATGCCTAGCTCCCCTGACAATTGTTTTATTTAAGAAAAAAATGTTAAATTTGTTTATACTTCAGCGGCGCCTGAGTTTCCTCACTTCCAATTACGTCCCAGTGTGTTACCAATTAGTTCTTAATGAAGGGAATTCATTGCTTTGTGTATTATTAAAAATTAATTTCTTTTGGGTTGAATGTTAAGTGTTTGTATCCAAATGTTGGTGGCAATATTGCAGCGTGTTCAGTCGCGTATGGTTTGCTTATTGAGGTATCCCATTAAAGCTTGCAGTCGCTTCTTGATATTCTTTTGGTCGTCCAGGGTGCAGCCGAGCAGTGCGCATTCGAATTTCTTATCAACTATGACGTCTTGGCCGAGACCGTGCTCAGCAAATGAGCCCATACTGCTGCCATCGGATGAACTGCAAGCGTTGAGGTATTGCTGGCATCGTTGCCGTGAAAGAACTGGATCGCCCATGGTGATCATCATATCGATTAGCATGTTAATTTGACTGAGCGAATCCTCCTGCGAAGTGTCCCGAACCGTGCGAACGTTCAACTCGACTGTGGATAGACGGGAATTGACGCGCTGAATGTAGCATGAGATTTCTTCCCGTTCAGCTGCAAATATATGAAAGTAACAAACAGAATTAAATGGATGTCATTGATAAAAAGGAGAAAATGATGAATATTATAGATACACTCGTCCAGACCGCAGGATGCCAAAGGAAAGTGCTGAATGGAGACTTGGACATTCCTCGGTTGCCAACCATGCAAACACTCGATTGACTTCCTATATAAAAACCGGCATCATGATGCTTTTCTCATGCGCCCTTTCATATTGGAGATTTTGCTGGTTTCAAAGACCAACCAACGAAACACTTTCCCCCGAAAAACTACTACTTACATTCACTCATTCCCTGAAGCAAATCATTGGTCTTGATTAGATCAATAGACATCAGCAAAAAGTCGCGCTTCTCCTGCAGTCCCAGAGCATCCTTTCGAAACTTCTCCACCCTGGCGTCCAGCTGATCTAGAACGCCGACAAATCTGCAAGGCGAAACACAAGAACATTAATAAGACTCCGCTGCTTCGCGTCGGCAAATACAAACACACATCTAGTGCAACGAATTACCTCTCATTCAAATTAAAAGGTCTGCAGCACATGTGCAAACGTAGGAGTAGGACAAAATATGTATTTAAAACGAAATGAAACGAAACAAAGAAGAACGAGAAACAACAAATCAAAATTTGGTTACTTTTGCCTACGGAAATGCATTACAAATTGGAAAAAAAACTTAAGAAATTATAAGGTAACGAGTGTTCTGTTTTGAATTTTGTTTGGTTAAACATAAATATTAACCTGTCCACAGCTCTATCGTCGACATACGCATAACTGCTAGAGCCTGATCCTTTGCGGAATGAAGACGGTGCCGCTGATGACGATGTGTCCATGCCACTGTAGGCCGGACTTGAATGCAAACTCGACAAGTAGTCGAAATTCATTGATGACTCAGAATGTTGCTGTTGGAATGGACTGTCGGAATACTCTTGTGGCGGTGGCACTGGGGCGGAATCAATTTCCATTGCTTCAATGTGTTGGGCGAGTAGTTGCGTTTGCTGCAACGGCTGCTGATAGCGACGGTTGTTGTTGGAGCGCCGATTGGGGTTCTCTGACTCCAGTTTTATTAACAGAACACACACAAATGTTACGTTTTGAAAGACCTCTTACACTAGATATTCGCTGGAAAAAAAAGAGAAAAAAGCACAAAAAATGCTTCTTCAGCATAGTCGCCATCGGCATTTACCTATCTGTTGTCGCCAATTGACGAGTATTGAGAAGTAGCAGATCTGAATCGGAATCGTTTATTTGCATTTGGGCGTACTCGTAGTCACTTAGCACAGTTCTGAGGCTCGGATGAGGAGACGGTGACTGTGACTCTGACTGTGTTTGTCGCCGACTAGTCCCCGGCTCCCCATCGACCCGACGACGTTTTCTAAGCATACCCAGAAAACTTTCAAACATTTTGTGGGTAATTTTTCGTTTTTTTCTCGCTATTGTGGTTGTCTTGTGGTTTTTCTCCCCCTACACTTTGTTTATGTGAAATGGAATTATACACTCGTTCAACTACGCAGAATTAAATTACGTTTTATCGCGAGTTCTATTTGATTAGTTTGTTTTCGGCAGACCACAGCACAACAACAGCAACAATAGAAACGAACAAAAAAAAAGTTGAATATCTTGTTTTTTCCACAGAAGAAAGGCGATTTTCTCGATTTTCTTGTGGTTATTTGGTCACAAATAAAATTTCATCCGATTCAAATCTATTAATAACAACTTTTTTCAAGGATTATCGAGGAGCTAACACGCACTAGGTTAACAAATAGATTTTACCTGATTCGACCAGAAGGTTCGGGTGTTTTTTTTTTCTCGTTATCGTCGGTTTTCTTGGTGTTTTCTAGTCACTTGAAAGATCAAACCCAAATTTCCTGTTTTTCTTTTGTAGTTGGTAATGGAGTTTATATAGTCATTTTTCCGAGTCTCGAATGTCAGTTTGAGAAGAGAAATGTCAACAAATAATGGGGACGTTCGGATACCTAGTTTATGTAAAACGTCAACTAGATTGGTCGTGACTATGAATGAGCACGTTCAAGTATCTAGTTTAGTAAGTCTGACAGCTCTCTGACTAGATCTATCTCGATTTTTATTGGCCCAGAAGGGTCGCGTGCTTAGTTTTGGCAGTTGACGTTTATGGAGGGGTAGCCGACGAATCTAGTCAAGAAATTCCCGACTTAGTACTAAGTTGACGTTTATTTTGCTGTCATCGTGAGCAAAGAGTAAGGTCTCTCTCGCTCTTTTTTTTTCCTGTCTGAGAATACATGGAACTTTTTCAAAAGAAAACAATTTGTAATTGAATTTATAACAATAAATGCAAAGGGAATAAATGTTGGATATGCTTTTCTAGATAGCTTTACTTGTTTTGTATCCATTTTAGATCCCAAAAAGTATTCATCCATTCACATTTCAGGTTTTTTTTAGTTTTCTTTACATGAAAAATATTTTTTACAGCAGAATTCATGCAATTACATTTGGGAGTTTGTTCAAAAAATAGGTTAATACCATGTGAGTTAAGCCCATGTGTTCACTAGGCAAGTGATTTTTTTTATAAATATTCCTGAACTTTTCATAAATTTCTATTAATTGGTGGGTGTTTTCAACTTGGTTTTTTTTAGCGCCATATCTGTTTAAAATCAAAATATGATTGGGAATTCTATTAATTTTAATAAGAGTCAACAGTTTTGATGTTACTTAGGAATACTAAAAATGCAAGTTTTTTTCATATAAAAAAAAGTGGTAATTCTCGGAACGTAAATTCGTAAAAATGAGAACATATGATTGAACTCCTAACAAAAATAAAATGTGCTATTTAATTCTGCGATTTGATCCGATTTCAGATTTTGCATATTTAATCGAACAGGAATCCAAATTGTTTTGTTATTTATTGTTCGCATGTTCTATTTCGTTTTCTATAGATACTTTCTTTAGCAAATTTAATAACATTGAATTTTGAAATGTCCACTAATATTTTTATAAAAGCCTCTCTAAATTATAAATTAACAATAGCCGTGTTTTTTTGAGCTTCTATCTCAGCAAAGCAAAGTAAAGTAGGATTTTCGACACGCAAATACAACAACTATTGCGAGTCTCGAAGTGTCAAGTTAGTATATCGTAATTGTTGTAATTAGCGTGCTGAAAATCCTACTTTACTTTGCTTTGCTGAGTTCGAAGCTCAAAAAACAGGCCTAATAATAAGTGAACTTATTGCGTGCTAGAAATCCTATTTTGTTTTGCTGACATCGAAGCCAAAAAAAAAGAAGCCTATTATGGGATTTACCAGAAAATGGAAAAAAATATCGAATTTAACAAAATAATGCATACTTGCATACGTTATTGTTCAAGTATGCATTTTACGTACCATTTACAGATTATAAATGTTACAAATTATGCTAATACAAAAATATCTTTTTCTACACAGCATGAAAAACAAGGGTTCTCCAAACTGTGTTAAAATACCTATTTTGTTTCAAAATGACTTCGAAATAAAAGCTTGAAGTTACAAAATATCTTAAGTGCAGAGACCGTTAAAGTTCATTTTATTTTCAGATGGATTTTTGCTAGATGATTTTATTAAGGTATTTGGTATTGTGACGAATTTATATCAGCAATTCCATTTTACAATAATTTCATAAACTATAAAAACTTTCAAACTGAACTGCGATGTGAACGTCGTGTAACTAATGGGCACCAAATTGCCGAACACAGTCGCTCTACTTAAACCCCACGTCAAAAAGTGACGTTCCCGACCAATCTAGTTAGTTTTTGCGTTCAGGTTATTTCTTATCCAGACCAATCTAGTCGACTTAAGTCAACTAGATACTTGAATGCGGCCAATCCGAACGCGTTAACTAAGCAAGTTGAATTGTTTTTGTATTCTCGCGGTCAGCGTTACCTTTGTTTGAATTTGCAATTTTTTATTTGGAAAAGCCCCTTCATTATTTTTTAATAAATTGTTATTTTCAAATAAGTACATTTAAAATGTAACACGGCTGACAATCACTACACTTTTAAAGTGTTATGCGAACTAATGGTTGTTAAATATCATGTGAAAATTCTAAATTACCAGAGTGGCCTTAGAAATCACACCTTTTTCTCTCATCCCGCCTTTTTTCGACTCCTCAGAATTCTGCAACGGCCACTCTGTTTATTTTAAATTTGACTCTTCGAAATGTCAACTGAGTACGCAGGCAGGATTTTCTTGACTAGATTGGTCGGCTTCCCCTCCATAAACGTCAACTGCAAAAACTATACACGTGAACACTCTGGGCCAATAAAAACTGAGACGCATCTAGTCAGACAGCTGTCAGACTTACTAAACTACGAATACGAACGTCCCCAATATTCGCTCGAATCGAATGACTTGCAAGGGTTTTTCCGAGGGTCGATACAAGTTGGGTACCTTTCTGTAAAATCGGTGTCAGTGAAATGCTTTGGCAGATATATTATGCAAGTAAAGAACATCACAGTATACAAGTTTGTCGATTAAAAGCAAACCTTTGAACAATACCCGTGTTTTTTTTTTTAGCTTCGATCTCAGCAAAGCAAAGTAAAGTAAGATTTTCATCACGCAATTACAACGCAATTAGTTTGCTGAAAATCTTGCTTTACTTTGCTTTGCTGAGATCGAAGCTCAAAAAAACAGGCCTAATTTGAAAAATAAAATCTTTTCGACATTCCATCGTAATAGGGAATGCAGAAGCGAAAAAAAAGAAACTAAACAAAATTTTGAAACAAATAAAATAAGCAAAAATGAAACAGACTTCTCATAAATTGCAATTATTATTTCTGTGTTCATTTTTAGATTTTAATTTTCTATTCATTTTTTATTTTATTTTCCAGCTTTGGATTTTTCATGTACATATGTCAGACAGTGTGATTCTGTATTTTCCATTTACACAGATCATTATTTCGCTTTTAATTTACAACATCCATTCGTCAATTACGGACCTTCCTATAGACCTATAGACACGAAAATCGTGCGATGTAAGCTTACCATAGGTAGTTTTCTCTTTGGACTTTCGAACATAGCCCCATCGCTTAGCTGACAGCCGTCACTCGTACCATTTTATTTCACACGTGCATAGTTGTTGATAGAATTCGCCAATTCGCTTCAATTACTTTTGATTCAGTTTTATACTAATTTTGGTGATAACTTTTAAAATAACTTACAAAAATGGGTAAAAAGACCAAAGTTGGAAAGGCCCGAAAGGATAAGTTCTACAAATTGGCCAAAGAAACCGGTAAGTTTGACAAAACCAACTACCCAATCCCATCGTTTCTTATGCATTTCGGTTTTGGTTATTCTCCCTTTGCTAGGTTTCCGTTCACGTGCCGCCTTCAAATTGATTCAGTTGAATCGGAAATTTGGATTCCTCCAGGAGTCGCAAGTATGTATCGATTTGTGCGCTGCCCCCGGTGGCTGGATGCAAGTTGCCAAACAGAACATGCCAGTGTCGTCCATCGTAGTCGGTGTGGATTTGTATCCCATTCGGCAAATTCCGGGATGCATTGGATTAGTGGAAGACATAACGACTGAGAAGTGTAAGACTTCATTGAGCAAAGAGCTGCAGACGTGGAAGGCAGACGTCGTTCTACACGATGGTGCACCAAATGTTGGCAAGAACTGGTTGCACGATGCCTATCAACAGATTTGCTTGACGTTGAGCGCGTTGAAGTTGTCCACACATTTCCTGCGAAGTGGCGGTTGGTTTGTGACAAAGGTTTTCAGATCAAAGGACTACAACGCTTTGTTGTGGGTGCTGAAGCAGCTTTTTAAGAAGGTTCACGCGACAAAGCCGAGTGCTTCCCGTAAGGAATCGGCTGAGATATTCATTGTCTGTCAAGGGTATCTGGCGCCTGACAAGATCGATGGACGCCTGTTAGACCCCAAGTATGTATTTGAAGAACTCGATCTGGAGGGAAAGAAGAAGAGCAGTTTGCTTCACCCAGACAAGCAGAAACGTATCAAGGCTGAGGGATACACCGAACAGGAAGTTGCTTTGAGAAACGACATGTCGGTAAAAGACTTCATGGAGAGTGCAAGTGGATTGTCAGCGCTTCAGGGGATCGGCAGCATAACAATTGACGATGAGGCCGTGCTGAATCATCCTCGGACGACGACGGAGATTATTGAATGTTGTAAGGACATTAAGGTGCTGGGAAGGAAAGATATCAAGGGAATCCTCGCCTGGTGGAAGGCGGTCAAGGAGGATCTATTCAAGAAACCTGAAATGGAGGAAACTACAGCCATTGAAGATGAGGCACCGGCGAAACCACTTACAGAGGAGGAGATCAATGAACTCGACATGGAGCAGTTGGACAAGCTGGTGTCTGCCCTCGCCGAAGAGGAGAAGAAGGACTTGAAACGGAAGAAGAAAAAAACGCTGAAAGCCAAGTCCAAGTTGAACGAGAAAATGAACCTCAATATGGTCATCAAAGGAGACGAAGGACCGCGAGAAGAATTTGAAGAAGATGTCTTCGATTTGAAGCAGATCAAGACCACTGAGGAGCTGGACGCTATGCTGGATGTCACCCCTGACTTTGATGTCGAAGGGCCCGATGTAGAAAGAGAGAAACTGCCGAAGTACAAGAAATACGAGAAGGACGACCAGCGCCTCAACGACGATGCTCAGTATGAGAACGACAGTGAAGCGGACGTCTCCCAGTCGGACGCAGAAAGTGACTATGAGAAGGATGGTCTTGGTCTGAGTGGAGATGAGGACGGAGCAGGTGCGGGGAAGTCCAAGAAATCCTCAAAGAAGAAGAAGCGCGACGAGCACCCTCTCATTAAGTCCGGTGACTTCCGTGACAAGGACACCAAACGGCAGCAGCGCGTGCAACTGTGGTTCGAGAAGGAAAACTTACAGAAAGTGGACTCCGACGATGACGAGGACTACGACTTGGATCGTCTGGCAAGCGAATTTAAGGCCAAGGGTGTGTCAGTCCTGGGAAACGACGCAGAACCAGTAGAAAGCGCCACAATGCCGCTGGGAAAGAAAGCCAAACGCAAGGCGAAGTACGCAGCTGAGAAAGAGTCTTCGTCCAGCGATAGCTCTGACACAGATGATGAAGTAGAGGCAAAAGATAAGGAAAAGGTGAACGGCGATATGAGCAAGGGTAAGTCTTGACACAAAGTGACCCTTTTGGCGAACCCTATTTAATTTGATTCCATTTCAGAACCAAAAGCGAAAAAAATCCGTCTGTCCGAAGAAGAACTCGCTCTCGGTGCCATGATGATCAAGGGCAAGAAGACCAGGCGCGATCTAATCGATGGTGCATGGAACCGGTACGCATTCAACGATGAGAATTTGCCGCATTGGTTCGCCCAGGATGAGGACCTTCACATGCGCAAGCCGATTCCAGTGCCCAAGCACCTGCAAGAGGAGTACGAGCGCAAGGTGCAGGACTTGAACGCCCGTCCAATCAAAAAGGTGATGGAAGCCAAGGCGCGAAAGAAGCGTCGTGCTGTCAAGCGACTGGAGAAGGCAAAGAAGAATGCCGAAAAAATTATGGAGAATGCCGATTCAAGTGCACAGGAGAAGATGCGACAGCTGAAGAAAATCTACAAGAAGGCAGAGGAGAAGAAGAAGGAGGTGACCTACGTAGTCGCGCGGAAGAGCCTATCAGCGAAGAGAGCACGACGACCGGCCGGTGTAAAGGGACGCTATCGTGTCGTCGATCCACGCCAAAAGAAGGACAAGCGAGCATTGAAGGTGAAGGCGAAACGAGAGAAGAAGAGGAAATGAGCGGACTTGTAGTTAGTTGTGGTTATTTTGTAGAAATATATTTGTGAAGGACTCCATTTTATGTCTTAGGAAATAAGTTCTGTGTTTTATTGCAATCTTCGCGCAGGTTCTAGTGGTCATCCAAATTCTCCTGAGCCCGGATCAATCAATTTCAACGATCAAACACTACCACAAATGGTTCAGCTTTATTTATAAATACCTCAAGTAGTCACCTTCACACTATCTACCAACCGATGACAATGATCATTGGCAAAAATGGGTGTTTCACTTGCCAGCCAAACTGATCCCTGCATTCCGAAGAATATCTGATTTATCGGCAACGAACTCAGCGATATGATTTCGTTGCCCTCGGCGGAAAGGCCACTCCTTGGCAGACACCTTATCACAGCTCCAAACTTCGACACCAAATAGTACATTGTTCCTGCGGCGTCGACCACCATTCCACTGGGCGACCCTATAAGATCGCCCAGATATTCCGCCCGAATTTCGGTTCCATTGAATCTCGAACTCGACAAAAACAATTTCCCTGACGGCTCAGCGACGAACAGTTGACTGCCATACCCGAAGGCGATATCTTGAGGCTGCACTGGGAAGACCTGCTCAATGTTGTCATACTGGCGACTGGAAATATAAACCTTCGTCCATGTGTGCTTCAACAAGTCATAGGCGACCATGTACGGTTTGTTGCGCAGCACGAAGAACGCCTTCTCCTCCACCTGACAGCATGTGGGTATCGGTCCGAGTTTCATCGTGATGATATCGTTCCCCTCAAAGTGCTGAATATCACCGCGAAAGACCTTAGACAAAACCGCTGAGTAAATCAAATTCACACACAATAAAAGACAAAAAATCTCACCTCAAGATTATTCCGAATCAAGTCATAAACAATAATCTTTGGTTTGCACACTTCATTACCCTTGTCCAGCACCCACAGCCGATTCAAACTATCCACCTGAGTCAGCGCTGCACGGTGAATAAGCATGCAGTCGTTGGTACGACCTTTTCTTGCGTGGGCAAAGGGGTGGGGAAATATTCTAGGCGCCAGAGCAAAGAAATTCTCCGGCCAAAAGGACTCCACTAGCGTAGGATGCGAGTTGTAGGGCGTCTCAATGCACAAAAACGCTCGTATATAGTACGTGGAAACATGCTGTAGACGGAATGTTCCATTCAGTCCCAGTGGTGCTAGGTTCCAACCGTGGACTAATGGTGAAATAAGCGCGAGCAAAACGATTACACTCGTCATTCTTCGGTGTCAAATGAATCACTAAGGGCAGTAGCCCGATTCGAAGCTCCAAATGCTGACGAGGAGACAGTATTTTGTTTATAAACATTGCAACCAACATGGAACCATGAAAACTGACCTTAACTGCTGTGGTTATATTGAGTCGGTTTGTGTGTGGTCATGACTGCGCTTTGAGTGGCTAAAAGTGCTGAGGTGGGTGCTTTCGTTCGCGCGGCAGAAGGTTTTTAATGCAAATGGCTTGTGACTTTTGCTTATTGCTTTGGCGTCGGCGAAGAAAACTGTTTTTAAAGAAACAGATGGCAATTGAAGTGGATTGGCTTTGGATTTTTTTTTTATGGGATATACGACCGATTACAAATAACCTAAAACTCACTTTGCCGACATCTTGACGATTCGAAGTTGGCTTTTAATATGACCAAGTAATCAAATGAGGGATGGGTAATTTAAACATAAATGAACTAGCCAACAGATTCGCTAAGACTCTAGCTGCAGAAATAAGAAACACTGTACATGAATGTAATCACCAACTTTATTGCGGGCAGTCAACTAGCATACAACATTCCATTTACGCCGAGCATGCGTCTGTCGCATAGGTGTATAATATTCTCAACTCGTTGAAAGGGAATAAATCGGCGGGGATAGACGGAATAAGGCCGATTGACTTGAAAAATAGCTCACTAACTCTATTCCCAATTTTAACGAAGGTGATTAACATGAGTTTAGCGCAAGGGTTAATTCCGAATATGCTCAAAACATCAATAGTTCGACCGATACACAAAGGTGGTCGAAAAGATGAAGTACAAAACTACAGACCAATTTCAATCCTATCAGTTGTTGATAAAATAATGGAAGATGTGCTAGCAAATAGGTTGTACAAATTCATCGAGAAGTACGATATTCTGAACAAACATCAATTTGGCTTCCGCAAAGGCAAAGGTATAAATAGACTGCTTGGAGACTTCGCTAACAAAATCTACCACAGCCTTGACAAAAATCACATCTCAGTAGCTCTTTTTATTGACTTCAAAAAGGCCTTCGACACTCTGAACCACAAACAAATCCTGAAATCAGGGATCAGTTTGGTTTGAAAAGATTGGAATTCGTGGACACATATTAGCATGGTTTGAAAATTACCTATAGAATAATAGAACCTTAAGGGTTAAGATTGGTGAACATGTAAGTGAAGATGAGAAGATTGAATATGGGGTCCCGCAGGGATCAAAGTTGGGTCCACTTCTCTTTATTATTTACGTCAATGATCTACTGTCTGTGTTAAAGTACAGTACGGGATATGCCTATGCGGACGACACAGCAATCGTAGTTAGCCATAAGATCGTTGACGAAGCTGAAAAACTTGTGCAAAAAGATTGCAACAGAGTGATAGCTTGGTGTCACGACCACGGACTAATTATCAACGCACTGAAGACTAAGGTAATGCACATTCGCCCGCCGCATATCCAAAAAACTAAACTAAAGATAAAAATGCATGACATAGATTGTTTGCACACAACTGTCAATAACGGAACAATAAAAGAAGACGACGACTGTAGATATATAGACAACGTTTCAATATATAAATATCTGGGACTCGTGGTTGATTATAACTTCAAATGGAATTACCATATTGAAGTACTGAAAAAGAAATTGTGCCAATCAGCATTCGCTCTCTTCCACCTGAGCAATCTCTGCACATACAGTGTACTAAAACAATGCTACTTTGGACTTGTTGAGTCACACTTAAGGTACTGCATATTAGCATGGGGAAGAGCCTCATGCATGCAACAACTTCAGAGGCTACAAACACGACTGCAAAAAATTGTGCAGAGAGCTCACAGAAATGAACCAGTTAATATGTTAAATATTACCAAAATCTATGAACTGGAAATACTAGCAACTTTTCACAGCGACAACACCTACAAAGTACAAAAGCAGCAAAGAGTGAATACAAGAAGACGACAACAGAACATGTACCAAATTCCGAGGTTTTGGAATGATTATGGCAGAAAGACGTACAACGTGGCAGTCCCATCTGTTTTTAATAAACTCCCGTGTTTTATTATCAGCCATGATCTATATAGATCATCGATTTACATGCACTTACAACAACAGCATATGATCCTGCTTCTCATCGAGATCATGAACCATGATCTGAAAATTATTTCTACTATTGCTCGCAGCGCTGTTTGGCGCTGTTTGTTTCATTCTTGAATGTTGGTGTGCCTGTAAAAGATAGCCATACAGTCAAGTTGCCAGACTAAAAAATTCAATTAAATTTATTTTTGAAAATATTGTGAAAATTAATTGATGTTAAAATATATTCTTGCACGTTATTTTGCTGTAAAACTTTTTATTAATTATATGAGCTCAGCAATAAACAAATGTATAGGTAACAAAATTGTAAACAGTCTTCTGCAAACAAGCCCTTCCGGCTTTGCAGAAAATCCAATGTAAACTTAAATTGAAAAAAATTGAATAAATTCTGGCTGAGTCAAGTCTAAAGAGATATTTTCAAATCTGCGACGCTTGTGGTTTTCAGTTTATAGCTATTAGGCAAAGTTTCTTGTCAAAGGAAACTAACTCTGGCTAAACACTGCTGGGGTCAGCTTAGGACGGAACTTAATTATTCACCTCGGAAACATGTTTCATTGATCCAACGCTGTACAGCTAACTTGTGGTCCACATTAAGCAAACTTAGTAATATTAAATACTTTGATGCTGTTGCTGATGTTTATGTTCCTGTGTTTATCTCTGTTTCTTGTTCGACGTTTGTAAATTCACCAAGAGTATAAACCAGAGGCAATACTGAGACCCCCAACTCCGGTCGATTTTCCTACTTGCCTACAAGCCATAATTACCATGGGGTGGCAAATTATAGGTGCGTTAGTATTGTTAAACAGAAAATCGTATTGACAAATGTCACGAAACTTAAAATTAGGTATTCGGCCCTAGCGAGGTATCCGTCGGAACGGAAAATTCTCCGCAGCGCATACTCTGTCGGAACAGCAAATCGCATTCGAGATATCCATTCTCGGAAAATATAATTGAAATGCGATGACGCATTGACTTCACATCCTCGTATTGTTTTTCGCTAGATTTTGCACTGGAAACACAAATTTAGTCAATAAATACAAACAAATTCGTTGCTATATTGTTTATTATTAATTTATTTAACACTTTACCGCAAATCGTGAATAAATTCCACTACTCATTGTACTCGGAGGATATCGTAAACAAATTCCGCAACCAATTTCTCTCGGAGGATATCGGAGCCTAGCTGTCAAAAATTAAACAAGAAAATGCACTTCATCGCACTTCAACGTAATTCGCCGATATGCGTTGCAAAATGTCGGAACAATTCTCCGAACAGTTGTTCCGAAGAATACCTCGCAGCAAAAATCCTCCGAATCGTATAAAATCGGAGAATTTTCCGTTCCGACGGATACATCGCTAGGGCCGAATATCTTGCTCTCTCGACGACGCTCTCTTTTACGAATTTTTCGAGTTAAGGAACGGCATTGAGTAAAAATTCGTAAGAATTCGTAAAAATTCGTAAGATATAAAAGTAAAGGAACAGACCTATAATCTGCGTTTTTATTGTTCTTGTCCAAACATTTAACCTTCAAACTCACTCTCAGTCGTAAAAGAAACATAACAATAAATTCATTTTATATAATAATCAAATAATATATTTCATTTATCATTTTTATTGCGATCACTTCTTCGAGTCTCATATATACATATATTATGCATCTCTATAGACACACATGCATATATTTTACACATTTAATTCACTTTCAACTGTTTTTCCTTACATTCCTCACATCCTTTCTTCGTCTTTGGTTTACTTGTTGATTTAATAGACATTCATTGCTGGTTTCATTTATTTTTAGTATTTTTTTGTTTTTAGTTTTTCTTTGAATTTCTCATATTTGTTTTGCGTTAAATATAATTTGTTTCTTATAAGAAGCCAATAAGTTAAAATAAAACTTTAAACAATCCGAAAACACAAACAACAAGTAACGAAATATAGTTTTCATTGAAAAAGAAAAGAAAGCAAAAAACATTTATTTTCTAGATACATTACTAGTTATTCCTAATAGAAAATTGCTTTTCGTTCACTTTATATTTATTATATCATACATACCTTGTCCTAATTTAAAATTGTCTGTCTGTATTAAAAACAAAAGAAAAATAAACGCTTAAACTGTGTGTTTTTTTTTTTTTTGTACAATAACAATGCTGCTTAGGTATAGTTTTTAATTGATTTGCTAACTTGTTTTTGTTTTTGGTTTCTCATTTTTGGTAATGCTGTATTTACATATTATTAAAATTTAAAATTATACACAAAGGCAAATGAATAGAATGCAATAATCATGAATAATAGTCGCTATAGTATGTATATATATTTTTTCTTTCATTTTACAATATTAAATATGTGGGTAAATATATCACTTGTTCAGTTGTTGTTTATATGCTGATTTTTTTTTAATTATGCCTACTTTATTATTATTTTTCCTTTCATATTTAAATTAGTTTATAACTGTGTTGTGTGTGTGTTATGGTTTTCTACATTTAATTATTTGTCAATTGATATTTTTCCATTTCCAGTAGATGGTCATAGAGTAGGTCATCGTTTGCTGACAGACCGATCATAAGCCATCCGAAGACGGCACCAATACTACGTGCCATCGATAGGCTATTCCACACGCTGAGAATTTGATTATTTTCCTAAAAAAAATAGAATAGGTGTGTGTAAGTGATTTTCATGGATATTTAGTTTAGTGCGAGTGTTACCATTTCTTCTCTAAACATTGTCACATTTGAGGTTTTGGTCAAATAGAGTTTTTCATCCATGGACTCCGCACATAGTGTAAGGATTATTGTCGCTATGTAGATCATTGCTATGATTATCCATCGAAAGGATATTACTTCAGATGCGTTTGAGAATTCTAAATGACATATGTCCATGCTGGGGAAGGAAGAAAAATATTATTATTATTATTATTATAGAAGGAGACTTATAAAAGTAGGGTGACTGTGGGCTGTAAGGGTGTGCAGTTTGAAATGGTATTTCAGTTTTTAGGTGGCTACCTTACTCAGGAAATCCTACAATTTGACACAGAAGAGGGGCTTAAGAAATGAAAATAAAAACAGAGGAAAGCATTTCTCCGAATGACATATTCAACTTTAAACTGCATTTACACCATCACGCACGCGCATTTTTGCACGAGACGGGATAGAGAGATCCTTTTATTCGCAGTCCGTACCGTACTATTAAAGGCGTAAGAATGAGATCACAAATCAGACGCCTAAAGTGTCATGGAGGTTCTACCCATAATTATAGATACGTAAAAAGGAAATAAACACAAGTTCCGGCCACCAACATTTCTGCAATCGCTTGAAAACATTTATATTTCTGATTTGAAACACGCGAAATGAGAGTGGTAGTTAGTTTCAGTAAATTTAACCAACCATTCATCAATCAGTTACCTATACGAACAAAATAAGTAATTGGCCGTTCATCATTTCCGGAGGCTACATTGTTTTATAGGTACGCGGAATTTCATTATGTCGTTTTCCATTGGTTTCACTCGGGGATCCACTCATTCTGTAGTCCAATGGAACAAGAAAACTGCTTCAGATTGAATACACAAGAGTATTGGTGAAATGCCAAAAAATAATTTTTTCGATTCCGGACTTTCCCGGACACTTCTTTTTGCCCAATGGAAAACGACATTAATCATCGCTATAAAAATATCAAAATGCGGAGCTTTCCTATAATTCCTACCACGTGAACAAGATGGCCGAGCCAAATACGTGTCACGTTGTTTTCGCCAAAACACACGAAAACTTAATCGACGTTTTCCCACACATAGTTCAGTTTTCCAAACGAGTCGTTTGCACTCGTTTTCCGCGAAAACGACTTCCAATCGTTGGGTTGTTGGAACAAACACACCTTTTACAATATTCAGCAAAATGGCTGACCGAAATGTTACAACTCACAACTTAAAATCATTTTCCACAATAATTGATGGGCTAATGTTATTTTAAAATGCACTAAATTCATTTCGTTTGTTAATTCATGCGATCTAAATTTGTAACCACAAAAGTTTGCACCGAAGTTTAACGACTAGTGTCTCACAGCTGATTGAAACGTCAAACGAAAACGAGTTGGTGCTCGGTGTGAATGCATCGACGATAGTTTTCGAGGAAAACGCGGTTTTGGGCTTGGTGCGAAAAGCATATTAGGAATGTGTGACCATGTAAATGCAGCATAAAAGTGCACCTGAAGTACGCATGCCAGAGAGCTTCAAGGGTGATGTCGGTTCTGTTGGAGTACCTCGGCTTTTAATTCGCTAAATATCGTAATGCACTTTTCTACTTAACATCGTATCCACATATTTTTTGAGCCGACTTCTATGCTGAGCACGAGGTAGCTTCTGACACAATATGGCGAGTTTAAACTCTCGCAAAGAATCAAGAATGATAGGCCTATCCAATGCTCCTCAGATCACTCTTCTTCTGATTTGAGGCATTGATATGGGCCTCATTCTGCTGAAAAAATTGCACACAAATTAGACGGGCAAAGAAATGGGAAAGCAACACGTATTGGTGAAAGGTAAAAAAAGCAGACGGTCGAGTTCGGTTGCCGGCTGCTTTTGCAAAGGAAAAATAGACAAAAGTTCTGTTAGAGGTACAATGATTCTTCCAAGGAGATAGAAGCTCAAGAAGAATCCTGCATGGATGTACCGAAGTAGATATACATTCGCTACTGAATACTAAAAAAGAAAACGGCTTTTAAACGGCCAACAATCAACTGTCAAAAAGTCAGCCAACATAATCATGAAGTGAGAACAACTTCCCAAAACCGATGGCTTACCGACCGCAACAACGAAGAAATTTCTTATATTTTTTGCGACTTTAAATTCGTCCGACATAAATTAAACGTGGCTTTTCGAATATTTGTAAATCGACCCAACCAACGGTGTCTAAAAGTAGGCCCATTTAACTAGCAACTGATCTTGTTAAAAGTCCTTCTGCTATATTATTTTCGATGCCGCGAAGTACCCTGAATGCAAGTGGCTTCCATTCCCCAATAAATAAAAAGATTGTATTGGAAAACCCCAAAGGAATAAATATTTTGATATATGCATTGCATCCCACCCACCGGGGCATTTATACCTCTACATTCAGATGGCCGACGCATCAATTTAAAAATCCATATACCCAAAGGTCAAATACACAATTTTGATTTGTTTCTGCTGGTTGACGTCTGAACTTTAAATGTCATATTTTGCAAAATATCAGCGACCACATGACAATTTATAAATCCACCCACACTCACGCAAATATAATCCATTCAAACTGCATTTTCAGCGCAACAATTGCGGCAATGAAATCTGAAAACATCATCTGAAAAAAAATGTTCCACATACGCCCCGTACAACCGCTCCTATTGTGTGTGTCAGTCGGTAAATATTTTTTTTTTCATTGTGTTGTTATAAAAATATCCTTTAAACAATGGAAATAGCTACAGTTATATATAACTCATTATCCGAACAACGACCGAGACGACACTTCGCCGCAGAAAAGGTACAAAATAATTAGATTCGAACCCAATCAAGTCACCTGTAAGCGTTAGGTACAAGTACTTACCGATCAAAAACGGACACCATACATATAATCGCCAAACAGTAGAACGTATTCGCGTACGCTTCGGCAAAGGACGAATAATGGCGTATCGCACCATCGGGCCAATCCAGGGGTCTACACGTGGCCATAAACAGTAGATGTGCTAATGCCAGACCAGCCAACAGGCCATGACAGATGTTGGAAACCATTATCCAGATTCGTTGGAGTGCACAGGCTAAATGGACGCTGGTGGAGATGTCATGTCTGCAAATAAATAAAATTAACCATAAAACCATGTGTCAAACTAGATTCGAAACAAGCACAATTATTCAATTGTAGTTGGAGAAGCGAGTAAAAAAAAAGAAGAAGAACTCAAAAAAAGGCAAATAGGAGAAACCATATAACTTGATCGATTAATCTCTGATGGGACAGGTGGAGATTTTCCATACAGCTACTGTGAGAAGCTCCAAAAATAGACTGTATGCTTATGGTGTTCCGAGAATACGTATATGGCCGGGTATCTTAGGAAGGAAGAGGCGGGCCAGGTGGCACTTGTGGTGAGGGCTTTGGGTGGTTGTTGATTAGACAAAACCAAATAATTTCGCACCCAACCAAAGGGGGGGGGAGGAATTGTGTACCCTGCTTTGATTTTCTTTTGTGCGTGGGCTGTGCACTGCAATAAAATGTGTATATATAGCACTATCCTTAGATAGCAGATTGCCCTTTTTTTTTTGTTTGGTGTGTGCCATCTTAAAGAATGCCAGAGCTGGCTATAGAGTTTACCCACGTCAGCATTTTTTCGTCTATCAGCAGGTTTTGTTTCGGATTAAAGGCAAGCGTGCTATAGGTTGTGGGTGGCTTTTGGGTTTGTATAAAACGGAAAACTTTTCGGGGCATTTACTTTCGATAGGACTCGAATCTACGCGTACATATAATATGGATGAAGTGGTTTCTTAATGAGCTTTGACAGGCAATAATATTTTGTTATTTTCCGTCCCAAAAATAGGTATGTGCTGAAGGACTTGAAGTTGGCGAAAATTCAGCGGATGCTCAAACTATAAATTAAGTTGAATTTGATAATTTTAAATGAAGTGACAACAAATTTTGCCAAATGGACCACCATTGTATTGAGATTATCCAAAGCGTTTCCAGCGCATACCTGACGTCTCTAGGCCTCTGTAAAAAAAATTAGTTTCCAAGATGTGCAGTTTAAAGGATCATTCACCTGCGAACGAACGAATATTTGCAAGTTTTGACAGTCCATTCACATGATACATTTAATTTGGTCGCATTTGTCTCTATGACATTTCAAGATTGAGGTTAAGTTCGAACGAATGTTTTATTCGCTATTATTTGTGGAATGCGAATTGATTGATGTGGATTGTGAATAAACTTTGACAATTAGCGCCAAGGGTGTATTCGTTCGCGGCAAAAAGTTTGCAATTCGAAATTTCGTTATTTAAACAGTTTAAAAAGTTTTCTTAATACAATTTGATGGAATAATGAACTATCCTCCACTTGGAATAGTAAAATGTACAATTTTCTGTTCATAAATGCACCAAAAGTGGGTTGTTCGCATTTCAGCAATTCGTTCGGTCGCTCTCATGTGAATAGTCCTTTAAACTCTGAAGCAAGCGAATTATATTCGTGCGGGTGGAGTTTAGAGATGCACTACACACTATAGCAACACTTATGGTACCTAGTTTATAAACAATTTAGATGTCAACATGTATGCAACTCCGAGAAGGCTACAGTCATAGATATACTAAAGGCACCAAGTGACAAAGAAAATAAATAGAAACCCATACAAACCGAATTACGAATTTGACGACAGAGCGTAAACAAGTCTATATTAGCCGTGTTTTTTTGAGCTTCGATCTCAGCAAAGCAAAGTAAAGTAGGAATTTCAGCACGCAATTATAACAACTATTGCGAGTCTCGAAGTGTCAAGTATAGCGTAGTTGTTGTAATTAGCGTGCTAAAAATCCTACTTTTCTTTGCTTTGCTGAGATCGAAGCTAAAAAATCACGGCTATTGATTGTTTCAATTGGCCAACAACAAATTTGCCAATTTATCGTGGGGGGGGGAGGTTTTTTTTGTTTGGATTTTGTCTGTATCTGTCATCTGGCTGTTTGTTTCGCATGATACCACGTATGAATTATAAAGTATACTCCGCAATTCGACAATAAACTTTATGTATATCGTGTTTTCTAAACATTTCAAAGATCTGTTCCATTTTTACGTTGAAGTCAAAGCTAAAATGTTATCAAACGCCAAAAAAAAATAAGACTTTCAGCACGCAATTAAAACAACTATTGCGAGTCTCGAAGTGTCAACTAGCTATAGCGTAATTTTTGCAATTGCGTGCTGAGATCGAAACTCAAAAAAACTGTACTTTTGCAATGAAAGTAAACTTGGTCCTTTGAAGTTGACTGCGTTTTCCGCTGTAAAACAGTCTAGCGCGTCAGGATTTTTTCTAACATGAGTGAAGTTGGCTACTAGCAGCCCTTATAAACAATAATGTGGTATTCGTTTGGGCTTCTTCAGATTTGCCCTCAGATTCCAGATTTCGTGTGGCTAATCGAACATAAAACTTGCTCTTGCTCTTTTTTGTGTTGATATTCGTGCGATTTGAATATGTGTAGTCTTCGACACTTTTCTAAGCGATTTCCATTCACTAGTTAAATTTTGTATTAAAACATTAGAAATAGCTGTTCCGATTGATTTCTAAATATATATACATAAATAATTTACACAAATAGATTCACCCGATGCAATGCCTTTCTTTGCTGGAGAAAAAATTCACTAAAAATGTAAACAAACTCCATCAGTTGTCAAACTCAAACGCACTTGTATTGGTAAATCTGAGAAAATATCTAGATTCGCAAAAGTGCTCTGAAATCCGAAAAAGATTGCTTTTTCCTGTACCAAACGAACATAAAAATTGCCCTGAGAGCAAAAAAAGTGCTCTGAGAGCGCCCAATCGAATACCACATAAGTCAATGGCTATAATAGTGGATATGCCTGTCATCGCCATGTCAACATTTTCGAAGCGTTTTTAACTAAATTTAACATTTTGCCTACTGGATGTTCTCTTCTACATCAGATAATTTTCTAAAAATCCTATTCCCATAGTTTGCCTCTTAAGCTTGTCACTCAACTAGCATGACACGCTTCTGAAATTGCACTTTTGAGAACTTTTAAAAAGTGAACACAATTCACCATAAGAATGCGATAAAATAGAACAATATCCGACAAACATAGTGGGAGGAGGGGCACAACTACCCCCCAAAAGAATAAAATCCCTCTATTACATCGCCAGTTACATAAATACCCACCTATTACTCTCTGGATCCGATCCAATTGGATGTTTGTAGTAACAATGATCCACCGGTCGATATCCTGACGCAGTTTGGATGAACATTTTGTCAATTCGTGCCGATGTTTCCTCCGTTGGCGATACAACCGGTGTAAATGGATTGTAAATTTCTTCCCCATCGGCGGGCACAATATCATCGGAGAGTTCTTTCAGTATCGATGATAGTCCACCAGCCGTGTATAGTTTCCCTAAAGCAGCATAAATAGAAAAAAAAAGTAAGAGAAAACAAAGCAAAAAGGATTTTAGTAATTTTTGTTGTGTGTATAGCCAAAGTAGGGATATAATAATAGATTGGCTAATAACAGGCGGCCACTGATAATGATGATGATGGCGACGATGACGCGAGGGTGCTCTGCAGGAGGGACATTTTTGTGGAATTGGGTCTGTGTTACACTGACGTCATGATGTCGTCAAGGAGTTGTAAGGGAGAGGAAAGGTCTGGTCTTTAGTTTCATGTGTGATGTGTTATTGGCAGGAAAAAAAAACTAGTAGCAATATTCCATGAGTTGTCATTTTTGAATAAATGAAATAAAATTAATTGAAGTAGTTGCAGATGATTAAAAGGTCATTTACGAGTGGCTTGTACCTTGTTACAATTGATTTCTGAGGTTCGAAATAGAATAGAATTCATTTCCTAAGTTACATATCCTTGTGGGAAGTAAGTTTATATTTGGAGTGAAAAGAAGAACAAACTGAATAAAATTATGATATTCTCTACCGGCGTTAAGGTTCCTTCCTTCTTCTAGCAAATAATGTAGGTACTAAAGATTCAATTGCCAATGTAACGCGACCACTACTTTTGAATTATATAACCAAGTTCAAAAGTCGGAAAACCACCAATTGGTAAGACACAAAACTGACAGCTTGGTGAGTCTGAGTTTTAACTTTTAAGTATCGGCAAATTCTACTCCAATGCTGTCAAAAATAGCCTTCCTGTCACATTTTTTCTAACGTTTGAGTGAAAAGTAAAGAAAAAACTGAAAACTGTGTTTCATTAAATTTTGACAGCGCGCAACTACAAAGTAAAACGACTCCATTTTGGTTTGCTCTTTAATTCAAATCGCATTCACTAGTGAATCGCATTATAATAGTGAACTCTTGCCAACTCCTATTGTTTCCATCTGCTTAATTCGAGTGAATTAAATAAAAATGTCGGTAATGAAGTTCACTTGAAAATAAATAAATAAATCTAGGAGCAAAGACTTACGTTTTTTATTCCAATAATGGCAATTGAAATTATATTTTAATCCACTAATTAAATTAATATTTAGTTTTGCAAAACAAATGTTTAACAACAGAAAACTGCATTTGATACGGCTTTCTAAAACCCGGGAAACACCAAATGATAATCTACACTAGAAAGGTATCTGAGACGACAGCTCCCAAAGAAATGTCATTATATTGGAAAAGGTATTTCAATATTTTTCGATTTGTTCACTTCCTTTTTTCTTCCTTATTAAAGCCTAACGTCAAAGGTTCAATTAAGACGTTTAATTTTATTGGATAAAATAGAAGCTACCTTTCAAAACACTGGCAGTGAAATATTTTGCCGAAAAGTTTATGTAGATCTGTTACATTTTTAAGGAAATCAGAAAAATTCTGTTACCTTCTGAAGAATGTCTCTCGATATTAGTGCCATCAAAAGCTTCAAGAAAATTATTATTATGTCGTATACGACTTAAGGTCGAAACGATTTCAAATTGATGATAAGTGATGAATAACGATTGAATATCGTTTTAGTACCGCACACTACGATTTAAAAATGTTGCTGATAACTATTTTAGGGCACATTCGTACATCACTCGAATACGACAACCGACATTCGGAATAAAAGTGACCAATCTCAGATCTTCCACTTTCCTCTTTGTCAGTTGTCGGTGGACTCAATTTATCAGCTCGATTCACTTTCGGAAATTAAACGAACGAAAGCCAAATACAAAAACTCACTTATCAACTGCCTTATCGACTGTTTTCAGTTGTCAAAGTCTGAATTTTTAGTTTTACTTTGTGAAAAGAAATAAAGAAATTGTGAAAACTAAAGAAGATACCATCGAAACCCAATCCGATTGGCCATCATTAATCATTCATATTTACTTTCTCACCGACATTTATGGAGCTTTAAAAGTAAGAAGAACGGTTAACTTTTCGAAAAAAAAAAAAATGCCACTTGGCATTAATGACTACGGCATGTGAAGTGACATGTCTTATATAATCTACCACAGAATGAAAGAAGCATGTCAGCCATCTTTAATGGTGTTTAACTGTCTATATCAGCCGCCGCTCACTGTCTCTTTTTGGATGTATAAAGTTGGGGGTATTGAGACAGTTTATATAAAGTTAGATGAGACCTACTTCTTAAAACTTTTCTGACTACTTTTATAGACGTTTGTGAATGTGTTACTTTTGAGATGAGTTATTGACAGTTGCGACAGCAGAGATGTCAGTAAAGCGGCGATAGTAATAATTGGAATAATCGTACATTTTAATTGAGGGAGTTCCAAAATCTAGCTGACTAGGTTGGACATCGCTAGATTCTCTTCGAACGCGTTGACTTGAATGCCATGCAATTTAAAATTCGTCTGTACTTACAAAATTAGGTGAAGCCATTTAAGGCGCCAGTAAAGATTTTACAGAAAAAAAATTAACAGCAAAAATTTCAAATTTGCTCTTGGCATAGATTTGTCACCAAACCAAGGCAATTAAATAGACCACCAATAAGAGAGTGATTGGCAGCACTAGCTTTAAAGTGACATGCATACGGATAAAGAAAATTTCAACTGTGGTGAACAGTTTTTCTGAATTTCCATGGCAAATTACTGAGAAAACGTCACATGTTAACTAATAAAAAACCGTCCATCACCAGCCAATCATGAAACATAAACAAAAAAAAAGTAAAAAGAAAACACTATCACAACTGACAGGAAGCCTTTTAAATGACCACTGACCACTTGTCTTACTTATTAGATGGCCCCGCTTGTCCCTCTGTGATTTCGTCTTTCGGTGCACCCTCCGCTCATCAAAGTTATGATCGATTTCCAGTTCGCCCGACAGCGATGCATCGTTCATCTCCGAGCACTGTTTCAAGTATCGCATCAACGTCTCGTTGGCCTGTCTCACCTCCATCTCCCCGGCTGCGATTAACTTGCGCTCCCTTCGACGACGCGACTCCGATTTACTTCGCTTCCGACGTGGACTCTTCTCCAGACTGCTTCGACTTCGGGTTGAACGCTGTGCGGGACTGGCCTGCGGATCGGACAAAGATTGTGCCTTCTTTTGACCGCTACCCGTTTTCAGTTCTCGATCCATAAAGCCCAGTATGCCGCGATGCAAATGCGAATGCGGCTGTGGCTGCGATTGCATTTGGCCCGAATGCGGTGATGGTCGCCGGGAGTGCTGCAAAATCGCACTGCGTAAACTCATCGAATCTATGGAGCTCCTGGCGGTGTCCCGAACTGAGGATGTTTCTGGATTATTTGTCGTCGTCGGTGTGTTAGCGGGTTCCGTTTTCTGTTCGTCGTCGTCAACCACATGGCCGTTAACTTGAACCTCGGGTTGGTGAATGGTAATGCTACCACTCGCTGACGCTTCGTCAGTGTCCACCACCGTGCTGTTTGCCGGAGCGACAAAGGCCGAAGCAGCTGCTGTCAAAGCCGATACCACTCTCCCACTGGTCGTTGGTTCAGTCGTGATGGCATCTGTTGTTGTTGCTGTTGTCAGCTGGGGTACGTCTGTCGTTGTTGTATTTGCGGGCTCACTTCGACGACGGCGTTCCGTCGATGTGTCGTCCTGATTGCTGATGCGTTGTTCGTTTCGTCGAGAACTCGATCGCCGGTCGCGTCTATGATGATGACGATGCACCTTTGGAGTGGCTTCCATTTTGTTGGTTGATTTCACAGCTAGTCCTTACACGCGAGAACTTTCCAGTCCTATTTTTCGCACAAGAATAACAACAACAAATTATATAGCTCACTGTGCACTCTAGGAATTGTATGCTGGTATTGGTGTGTTGCGCTTTCCTCATAAGAGATGTGACCTAAAAATACATCAGCCACCATCAGCAGTAGCACCTCCCTCAACCGCACGAACTCTGGATCCCTGCACAATTACGCTTTTTTTTTTTCCTTTTCACAACAGGGGATATTCCGTCCGACAGTGAGTGACGTTAAAAAATTGAAAATATATCGAACGCTACTAAAAATAAATGAGAAAGTGACTATTTTTTAATCACTGGACTATTCTTAGGCTGCGATTACACTTTTCGCTTTAGAAAACACATTTTCATTAAATTTTTGCACTTATTTGTCGACTTTAGCTACCTCCGCACTTGGGCTTGGCAAATTGTTTAACGCACAGACGTGGGTAACGAACAAACGGAATGAACGGGAATGATCACAGAATTGGATGTTTTGGCCATGGAACTTCTACAAATTATTGTATTATTATTGGCTACAGAGGAGCTGTTCCCGTATTCGAAAATTCACTTAGCCCGTGAGATATGTTGGAGCTGTTATTCCAAACTGTAGTGGTTGGCTTCGACTGGATGGCTGGTTGGCCTAAGCATTCCACAAAAAAAAGGACCAAGAATATAATGAGCGTTGATGACGTAAGAACGGTTTTTCTTTTCTGTTGCTTGTTTTGCATTGAAATTTATGACTGTGTGTGTTGTAAAGCTTCCACCCTTTCAGTAATGGGACTGTCCAGGGCGCATGTGTGCTATTCAAAATTCACACACACCCTTGTTGGTTCACCATAATGTGTAGATACAAAGTTTGAGATCGATATTTTAGCTTGGCGAGAGTGTGTGGGCTTTGCAAACGGTCCTTTGGTTTTATAACCTACAAAGGGAAAGCAACAAAACGCCACCAAACTATTACGTCGTTGCAAATGGGTCTTTGGAATATGACATAGACAAACAGTGGGTCCTGGTGAAGTGCGCCCACATTGGATGTCCTCATATTGTGGAGGGGAAATTGTGTGCTTTTTTTTTTGCTTTGTGTAGGATGGATACCCGTGGCATGTGTGGGAAAGGTTAAAGGTCTTCTGAGTGAGTTTTGTGTTCTGTTTTCTTTATGGCTTGTTAAGTGTGAGTTAAGTTTTTTGTTCCTCCTATTCTGTAGGATAATCTGGAAGATTTCCGGCTATTTAAGCTTTCTAAATTTCAAACTGTGTTCGATTGAGTTTTTAATGAATGCGTGTTGATAGTTTGAATGAAAAGCAGCTTTCAGCAGAGGTCGAGATTATATTTGTACAACTAAGATTGTAGTAGATTTTTTTATGGCACACGAAATGCAGTTGGTATTTTTACTAATTGTTTTACGGATATACTCATCGTTTTTGTTTCCATTTTAAGACACTGGCGTGTTGGTTGTTGTTAAAAAATGTCGAATCTGTCATGGTACTTAAGGATTGAAATTGCTTTTGCAGTGCATGCCAATTAAATGTTCAAACATTTGATGACTTTAAGTAACATATTCATTCTGTTTCGTTTAAAGACATAATGTTTTCTGATTGAGCTGTCATCTGCATTTCAAATTTTGCACCAAATGAGTGTGCGTTATCTTAATTTGTGGAAACTGTCAACGGATATTCAACAAACCCAAAGTAGACAGTAATTCTAGTTTATCCATCGCATTCAAAAATGCGGTGCTGACGTGTATTCTATCCAGATGTCAGTTGAAAACATTGCTGCAACGGATACGACGGATTTGATGATTTCGGATCTAACCTATAACTACCACAAAACTCATGCATGTAGTTAAAGATATGTAACAGTGTACCAAAGGCAAACGCTTTGTTGCAGTGTTCCAGCCTGGCAGTATTTTCTTCAAAACAACGCAACACAACGCAACGTTATTCCATTTGTTGATGAAATTAGCCATTTAAGTGTTACTTTAATACCTTATGGGTTACTTTTTTTATGTCATAAACTGTCACATAAGAATTTAAGTGGAACTTAAATCACTCTGAGTAGCATCAGCCTTAAGCTTATAAAACGAAGCAGACGTGAAACGGTGTCAATGGGGAAGTCAGTGGAAATATTAAACAACTTGAACTTTTCATTCTCGTCGCGAAACAACGTAGCCAGGTATTTCCTTACAAAGCGAAAGATTTTAATAAAGGATGCACTCATCTATAGAAAAAAAAAACACAATTCCGCGTATTCCTTTAATAGCCGTCTATAGACTGCGTTGATTTTAAGCCGCATGCCTTGTAAGCTCCCCACCCTCACCACTCCATCAAACATAAAGTTCAAATCCCTAATCAAATTGTAGTAGATCACTCCACCAACGCAAGCGACAAATAAAAAAAAAAGCTGGCGCAACTTTTCTGTGTGCTTATACTCCAATCACTGGTTTCCTTCTGAAGCGCATGTCCTTCAATGACGTCAATTGCCACCCTCATCCTCTTTCCGTCCGCACCTGCAGTCACAACAACAAAACTCCATCCATCCATATCCATGGCTACTCGTACACACACCGACTATTTCATTATAAGCCGGTGTCCGTACATAGTACGCGCAGCTGCTGAAAACACTCGCATCCCTTCTAAATCCGTTGCTTGAAAATCGCAATTTCACATCACTTCTCTCCAGCTATACATATACATTGCTGGAGAAAAAGCGCGCCATTCATGAAAATTTGCGTGGGAACATAACGCCGCAGCACAGAACGATGGGCGAACAGAAATACCCAGCATGAACGTGGGTGTTCTCGAAAACCCAAACACCCGAAGCGGACAAAAGAGGTGGGAACTGGGAAGGACGCTCGCACGTTCTGTTGTAAATGTCATCTGTGCTGTAAGGGCAGCTCGATATTCCTGTATGGAGAGAGATGCGCTGGTATTTGGTATATTTCTGGTGTGACGTCAATGTCGTTCCAGTTGCTGACGTCAACTGAATTTTTGCCAACTTATTTATATTTGTAGCTATATGTGTGGCTTGATCCTGCTCACCCTTAAGGCATCCCACGCATCCCCAACCAGCGCCTGCCAGTGGCAGTCAATTTTCCGACTGTTGTGCTTTATTTTTGGGGCGTTATTTCAATACACACATTCAGAGAGTTTCGCAAGAAAAAAAAAATGAAATCTACCCGTGGAATGTCCTTTTCGCTGGTGAAATGGTGGAATGAGTGGTGGAGAACAAAAATTTGGCATCCCACGTTGCGATAACGTGAACAGCAACAGAGATCAACAAAAGTTTCTCGGCACACATGGACAATTATCGAAATGCCAAACGGAATCGTGCTCGGTGTAGTTTGTTAGCAGTGTATATGCGGGCTGGGGTGGATGTTAGTGGGTGGCTAAGGTTTTATATCCTCTATGCTCTTCCCTTTGTATGTGAGATTTGCTGTTCACTGAATGTTTTCTTCACACTTCCGTTGACATTTTGTGTGAGCGAGTAGTCGTCTAAAAGGTTAGAAAAAAGTTGAAACTTTCTCTCCGTCATGGGGCTACACTGGTACAGTGTGTTAGGCAATAGTGTTGACGTTGACATGATGACATTTAATGGTGGACGAATAGCATCTTTGGCAATTCTAGGAACTGCCCTACAGGGATGAAGTTCAAGTGCATTTAATACTTTGGTTCATCAGTTTGTTATTTAGAAGCTGACCTTTTATGCATATTTATCCATCGCCAGAAGTTTTTCTATGACTTGAGTGAGAATAAGAAGCTTGTGTCGCAGAGGTGGAACTGAAAGAAATAACTGGCAACTCTCGCTCCTAAGATTCTTCCCAATTTGTTTGGCAGTGGTCACGTTTTCTAAGCATCAAATAGAAAATACTTTTATTTAACTGATTTTTGAATGAATGTTCCGAGATTGGAAAGGAGCGGATTTTAAGTTTTGTAGCTTAAATCGGAAGGCGTTTGCGATTTTCTATAAACACTTTTCTTCACATACTTCTCCAGAAATAAGAAGGATCTCGCCAACAACTTTTGCCAAAAACAGTCAATAGCTATATTTTAAACAAATTTAGCATCAGCCTTAGCTATTTGGTATTATTATGTAAATTCTACAAGTTGAGGAAGTTTGAAGCTTCCAAATATTAATAGGGTATTCTCGACTGTCAAACTAAGGAAAGAAGAAATACGAACGATTCCATTTGTGAGTCAGTTTTTTAAATACAGTCAACTCCAACAATATTGATAAGTGTCTACAACTGAAACATAGTAATAAGTGACATTCTTTACAAAATTTTGAGAACTAGGTGTTGACTTGGTCTATAAATTTTTCTGAATATCGGCTTTTCAAAGCGTTCCAGTAAATTTTAAGTGATATTATTGACTGTCACACTGTCTCACAGAATTATCGTAATTCTATTGTGGTTACAGAACTAATGGAAAAGTAGAGTAAGATCAAAAACAATATTTAAACCGATTGTCTTCGGATACACATTTTTGTTTTCTTACCACACATTTGTGCCAGAGTCAGCCATTTTGTTGTTTTCTTCAACTTTATCATCCGTACCTCTACCTATACATTATTTAGAATCTCTATGATTTAGAAGGCGTGTTTTTTTTTTTGATTTCAGCAAAGCAAAGTAAGATTTTTAGCACGCAATTACAACTACTACGCTCTACTTGACACTTCGAGACTCGCAATAGTTGTTGTAACTGCGTGCTGAGAATCCTATTTTACTTTGTTTTGCTAAAATCGGAGCTAAAAAATACACGCCTAATGTATAACAGAGTCAGTCATATTGTTTTTACGAGTTTATGTAAAACGTCAACTAGATTTGTCGGGACTATGAATCCGAACGCGTTGAGTACGCAACTTGATTTTTTTTGGTATTCTGCTGACCACCAGCGTTACATTTGTTTGATTTTGTAATTTTTTATTTAGAAAAGGACATTCATAAATTTTCAAAAAATTGTTATTTTCAAATAAGTTGTTAAATAACCTTGGGAAATTCTAAATTACCATAATAGCCTTAGAAATGACACATTTTGCTCTCACCGACCCTTTTTTCGACTATTTGGAATTCTGCAGCGGCCACTCTGTTTATTTTAAATTTGTTTCCTCGAAATGTCAACTGTGTAAGCGGGCAGGATTTTCTTGATTAGATTTGTCGCCTTCCCCTCTATAAACGTCAACTGCAAAAACTATACACATGACCACTATGGGCCAATAAAAACTGAAATACATCTAGTCAGACTTGCTAAACTAGGAATCCGAACGTCCCCAGTGTTGGCAAGAGAAATTGTTCGACATTTCGTGACAGTTGTTATCATTATGAATGCCATCGTATTTGTCTCCCATTTTATAAAGACTTTTTCGCCGTACTAATAAACAATTTTAGTATCGACTTTAACTTCAAATTTACGGAAGGACTTAAATTTAGAGTCGAAACTTAAATTGGTTATTTGGAAAGCCCTGTGTGTTATAAATAAAAGCAGTGACTGCAATGGTTTGTACGATTTCATGCCAGCAGATTTAGAAAGTTTGTTTTTCAAGTACTAGCTATTCTTCTATTCCAATTTGTTTCAAAGTTTAGAAATAGCAAGTCATAATTGAGGCAAATGAAATTATCTATACTTTGAAGCAACCAAATTTGTGTTACGTATATTACTTGTTTTTGGACATAGCCAACGACTTTTAACTGCAAAAAAGAACACGAGTTTCAACTAGATGTATAAGCCGTGTTTTTTTGAGCATGGATCTCAGCAAAGCAAAGTAAAGTAGGATTTTCAGCACGCAATTATAATAAATATTGTGAGTCTCGAAGTGTCAAGTATAGCGTAGTTGTTGTAATTGCGTGCTAAAAATCTTACTTTGCTTTGCTTTGCTGAGATCGAAGCTCAAAAAACAGGCCTATAGTCGGGCTTATTCGAAGATCAGTCTTTAATGCAGTTTTACGAAGTGCTAATGACATTGCTAATTCAAAGGATTGTTCCAGCCAAATTGGCAATGAATGATAAAGTTTCGCTCGACCTAGTCGTGCATATTCTTTTTGATCAGTTTTGGTTCATAAAGAGAAACCAATGCCTTCACTTCTATTCTTTTCGACAAATGTTGTGTCAGCTTTTCTGACGCCAGGTCTGACTTTATACTTCCCACTTCTTTTACCCACAGTTTTCGTTTCTTTTTATTATACATATTTAGGAAAACATTTCTTGCCCACCGCACTGTAGCTTGTAGTTTTCGAATACTTTCTTACCAAGAAAAGGAAATACCAATACACATACAAAGATATTTTTTTGTACGAATTTCCTTTGCCGACCCTTTTTGCGTGGGTGGCTTCAGGGAGGCCAAATCTATATGCATATTAGTTAAGTAAGTTCACAGCAGCTGCGGGCCAGAGAGAGAGAGTCATCCAAATCTTTCCACCAAGAGAGACTCGAATTTGTATGCCAGGACCAGCTAGTGTGAGTGTAAATTCGGTATGAAATGAGACCACTTACGAAGAACTGAGATAGAGGTTGTTTTTATGTTCGGCAGCATAATTATCGTGAGAAAGGTTATTTTTAAAGTTCAAGTCTTTTTTTTTTTCTAAAATACGTGATGCAACTCGAGGACTTGATACGGGAATGGAATAATACAGTAGAGTAGTTGAGAAAGGGCAACGGGTGAGAGTACTTCAAAGTGATTTGTGGCCCTCCCTCTACGAGAAAGTGATGTTGGGAGGCTTAAGGGGTTGTTATTGCTTTCGAAATGAATTTGAATTTATTTTTTTCGGAAACAGAAGTAGGTGGATGACGTCGTTTTTGAAATGGAGGAAGAGCGCGGTGTCTTGGTGTTTCGGCGATGTCGAGTGGGATGCTGATGCTTTTGAGAAAAGTTTGCTTTTGAAGGGCAATCTTCGAGGTAGTGATGCGGCACACAATACGACATAAAATGCAAGGTTACGCGAGGGATCCTTGGAAAAGGTACTAGTCGGATTGGGAGCGTGCGGAGACACCAAGAAGGTAAGGTGGTCATAAATTTCGTTTTGAAAGGAATTTATTTTTTCTTGGGGAATGTGCGTGGGAACTTTTTAAGACAAAGCATAAATATTAGGTAGGAATTTGCGAATAAATTTGAGATGAGTTTAGAGGGAGATGATGTGTTTGTTGCGGCTTTTGCCTATGTACGCAAAATATGTTGACGTCACTTTAGAAAGCAGACATATGAATACTATTAGCGAGGAAATGTAATAGAATGGGAATACGGTTTTGGTATGAATGGAAGCTCTGTCTCTTTGATAGAGTAGGTATATGGTTCTTTTGATTCGAGAAGCGGACAATTGTGGTTCCACAAGGCCACAAGTATGTTTCCTAAGTGGCGATATTCTTGTCGTTTTTAACGTTGGGTCTTCAACTCGAAGATACGACGGGGCGACGCCAACATGGACGAAGTGATTTGGCATTTCTGACGATATCTACATTTGAATTGGGCTAAGAAAGTTCGCACACAGTATAAAAATCTGTTGAAGAATTATATCTTTAGGGGACAGTTTTAGCTCAAATTTTCCTGTTTAGTGTCAACCATACTTGGCTTTATTTTTCACAAGAACTTCCTTCAAATCCCGGTATTCTGATGTCATCGTCACAAAGATGACCGGACTTAAATTCGAGGAAAAGGTGGTAAAGGCCTCGACTTTCTACCATTCAGAGATGCATTCAGCTCTACACTGGCTGAGGAGAATTGCCATCACCACAGAGAAAAGCTGTCATCGACCGAATTAAGGAGCTCTGCCAGTGTGTATATATCTACTAGAGCCTTTATAAAAGAGACCAAACATACGTGCCATGATTTATTTATAAAAAAGAATATGTAAACCACCCTGTGATACAAAGCGACGGTACCCACAAAGACGAGCTAAGCTCCTTAAGGCAAATATTTGTACTTTCTTTATTTATGCACCCAAACCGGAATAAAAAATACTTTGGATAGTCTCTGGAGTTCGCAACCTTCACCCACTAACCTCTTTCCCATTTTGTTCGTTCTTTTTACGTCTCAATTCCCAAACCACCATAGGCAATATTATATATAGGTACCTGCAAGGTCATTTCGAAAACGTTATAAATGTATATGTAGCTCCACACTACCCCGCAATGGGACCGAAAATTCATTAACAAAACAATCACATCTTGACTCTGACATATTTATCGCAATCGGTGGGCAAGAAGTAATTACACGAGTAGGTACACCATATATGATTAGGGCAAGAAGGCAAAAAGCAGAAAGCGGAATAACAAATAGCCTTACTTGTGGATAATCAAAATTATTGAATGGGTGTTGTTCCCAGTTATTATTTACAGTCATCGTGTGGGGTGGCTTTGCTTTCGTACTACTATTACGCTGTCAGCCGTCAAACTTGGATTTGGTAATTACGTCTTCAACTTGTTACTTAAGTGAGAGGAGGGAGTAAGTATTTTTCGGTTACAATCTGGCTGTTATTACCAAAAAAATAATAATTTGTTAGCATTCATGCAGAGAACGTATAGTTTAGCTGTTGTTATCGATTTTCTGTCATGTCTATTGAAGCTATAGCAGTTGATGACTTATTTGTTAGCTTGACATTTTCTTGTTAGCTTTGACTCTTTATGTTTATAATGATTGAAAATCAAATGAACTCCTTGACAAATTATTTCGAGTAAGCCACATTTTTGAATAGGTACATCTCTTTGGAAATGGAAACCCATTACGATTATAATGCGCTAACTGATATGCTTGCGGAAGATGTTGCTTCTGCATTTGAATTTTTTTAAGATCTACTTTAGTTTGCCGATTTAAAATCCTCTGAAACTATATATGACGATGACCCCATAAATCACTATCCTCATCTTATTAGATTTGTCCGGTTATGAAACCAATGTTATTGCCAAGTTTTGAACTGTTTTCCGTCAAATTTATGCAACAAAGTTTCCGTCATTATTTGGTAGTTTTTTTACATTTGTTAGTGCGTATTATGTAGATGCTTTTGAAGACCTATTTTACTGCCTCTTTGTGCTAGTTATTAATTTTTTTTCAATGCGATTTTTAGTGCCGCTGGCGCATCAAATAGCATGGTTCATGGGACTCCCTGATAGACTCCCCGGCGAACCTTATTCCTTTTTTAAAAGAAACTTTAAATAGGTACGGAATATCAGACGATTCGCATTTTATTCGTCTTAAGTTTCCTTGGAGAAAATTTCTTTCGCCAGCGAGTTGGTCAGGGACACCCAGGCAATAGAAGCCCTGTTTTTTTAGAGCTTCGATCTCAGCAAAGCAAAGTAAAATAGGATTTCCAGCACGCAATTACACAACTACGCTCTACTTGACACTTCGAGGCTCGCAACGCTCAAAAAAACACTAGGTGTCAATTGGTCAAAACTGAAAGACATTATTTATCCGAATTAGGAAACGAAACTAACATTTACGTTGATGAATTTGGTACTAAAGATAAATACCTATGTGATGCAAACGTCACAGATTGTCATTTTTCTGCACAGCTTGAAATATTTAAACGAGCGTGTTTCGTGACATAAATATCAGATACTCGAATAAGTTTTTCCAAAGCTGGAAGCCGATGGTGCTCCCTTAGGGAGGGAGACAGACGTTACACACTTACCCCCGTATTAATAAACGACGAGCAGCGGCGAGTTAGCACTAACACACATGTTATCTTCAAATTCCTATTAATAAACGTGTGTTTGGTTTCACTGACATTTAAAAACGAGCGGATAACTTAACTCACCGAATTCGGCGTATAGAGAGCGGATAACTTTTTAACTCAGAGAGGGTCAGGGACTTTAAAAAATCTCGAATCCTTTTCGGTGTTACGAATACCAAAAGTTAAGGTTTTTGTTTATATTAGGTTTGCAAATTTGTGTAGATAAATTTGGGTTCACATTTCGAATGATAATTAAAAATAAAATATATCCTGGGAACATAAATAATTTTCAAATGACAAGACATAAATATTCGAATGACGCGTGACATCTGAACATTCTACAAGAGAGAATCTGAGAGAGAATCGGTGAATTTCTGAGCGCAACA
The DNA here is from genome assembly GCA_949126925.1 of Cheilosia vernalis. Taxonomy (NCBI): domain Eukaryota; kingdom Metazoa; phylum Arthropoda; class Insecta; order Diptera; family Syrphidae; genus Cheilosia; species Cheilosia vernalis. The sequence goes on from OX421359.1 coordinate 68,499,527, forward strand.
ATCGCTTGAAAAACGAAATATGACAGATGTACTAGAATGTTTAGTACAATTCCGTGTAGTGCTGCCGTGCGTTAGGTGATAAAGAGCGAATAGCTAATATGTAGATGGAATATGTTTATTAATAAGAAAAGTTAGCAAACGGATAGGGTCACTATCCGTCTGCCAGCTAAAACACGTGTTAGAGAGCGGATAGCGTTTTTTTATTAATACGGGGGTAACAGACGTATTAATAAAAACCCGTAACTAATCTCTAACTCGTTTATTACCTAGCACCTAGTTAAATAAATAACATATGAGTTAAATATTCTTATTAATAAAAGAAAATAACTCATATAATAACTAGCTGATGTTTTCTCTAAAAGAGCTGGCATCACCTAACCAAATTGTACTGAAAACAGCTGAAAACTATTACATATTGGGGACGTTCGGATACCTAGTTTATGTAAAACGTCAACTAGATTGGTCGTGACTATGAATCCGAACGCGTTGACTAAGCAAGTTGAATTGTTTTTGTATTCTCGCGGCCAGCGTTACCTTTGTTTGAATTTGCGCTTTTTTATTTGGAAAAGCCCCTTCATAAATTTTTAATAAATTGCTATTTTCAAAAAAGTACATTTAAAATGTAACACGGCTGACAATCACTACACTATTATAGTGTTATGCGAACTAATGGTTGTTAAATATCATGTGAAAATTCTAAATTACCAGAGTGGCCTTAGAAACCACACCTTTTTCTCTCTTCGCGCCTTTTTTCGACTCCTCAGAATTCTGCAACGGCCACTCTGTTTATTTTAAATTTGACTCTTCGAAATGTCAACTGAGTAAGCAGGCAGGATTTTCTTGACTAGATTGGTCGGCTTCCCCTCCATAAACGTCAACTGCAAAAACTATACACGTGAACACTCTGGGCCAATAAAAACTGAGACGCATCTAGTCAGACAGTTGTCAGACTTACTAAACTACGAATCCGAACGTCCCCATTGGCTATCATCACGGCTGGCTAGTGAATTTCAGTTGTGTCAAATGAAAAAGAAAAAAAAAACATGTAGTTACGCGACTATTATTAATACGGCTGTAAATATTTGTCTTTTCTAAATTGAATACAAAGACAATGGCCGCGTTCCACTGCCCACTAGATGAGCAGCTGTTAAACTCCATATAAAAAAAAATGCATTTCACCATTTGCGCTGGACGTCTAGCACTTTTTATAAAATATCACTTCAGGGAAATTTCTCAATCCAGCGTAAAACTACCCGCTGGATTGAGACAAAAAAAAAAGAACGACCTGTCAAAGGAAATCGTTTAAACGTTTACAAAAAATACGAAGCTGAGCTGCAACTAAAATAAAATTGGTAATAATAAGTAAAATAGCAGTTCAGATTGTTTTTATAATGCATAGGCAATTGTTTCTTTTTGATCGTAGTGTGGAAATAACTATGCGGCACAAAATTATTTATGAAGAAATGATTAGAAAAATAGTGACAAATGTCACTTTGCCGCTGGCGCTATCGTTCTAGCGCGAGCGTTCCTTCAAATGGGATATTTTGTGCTAGACGTCGAGCGGGCAGTGGATCGCGGCCAATATTCTTCCAGGAGAACGCATTCACCAAGTGTTTTGGTAAGAGATAATCGCCTACATTTTTGTATTGATTTCAGCACTCATATATATAAAAGAGGAGCTGATGGTGTGCAAATTGAACACTTTCCGACGTAAGCTGGACATGTTTTCAGGAGTTACACTACTTCCAATTTTACCAGCTTTACACTAAGACTCAACACTAATACATACATCGAACTAAAAATCCAATAAAGAAACGAAATCCCCTGACGTTAGTAAGTAAATTTACAAGTAAACGATCAACCAATTTCAAACCTCACATAATCACACATCATAGGTGTGATTTATGTGGTTTTCTAACTGCTTATTGTCTAACGACATTAACTATATTACGCACCAGTAATTGCTTCAAATAAGGTACGGTACGTGTATTAGCTAATAATGTCAAAGGTCTACTAGTGGATTTCTTGTTGTGTTTGTAGGTAGGGATAAGGCAAGAGTATACAATTTGTGTCCAGTTGCACGACAAAAAGTAAATATGTTAACAACCTTGATATGCAAACATGTAATTGCCCTTTATAAGTCAACCATGACAGATAATCGGTTGGAAGGTATTGCTTTCTAATTTTGTAGAAAAGCCGTTTAATTTGCAAATTTATTACGCTAATAACATTTTATTACTTTAGTATGCACAATTTGTAACAGTGTTTCAACACGCAAACACTGTACACTGGGTAGAGTTTATTTAAAATACATTTTGTGCAACTAAATTAGGTTAGATAAATGTAAGGTATCGGAACCTTTGTTGTACAGAGAAATGTAAACAAAGCCGAGCGAACAAGCAAAAAATTAAACTGTTGCCAAGTTCAAGCGGAAATGTGAAAATATATGTCTCCCTCTCCATTAATGATTAACAAACTGAGTTGACAGATTTATTTAATTCTTATTCTGTGAATGACAGAATGTAAACGTCAGAATAGATATTCTACCGGTCGCTCTGTCGGCACGGTGGCACTATGCATCCGCTATTATTTCGGGGGTTCAGTGACTTTAACTTTGACAGGTATCCCCAAAAACGAACTGTCTTTAGAAGAATAAATAGCAAACACCTACAAATCAGTGAATTCAAGTGAAACAACGTCAGATCAAAAACTATAGACCCTTTTATTATGTAGTAGTTTCCGAAACCATTATCACATTACTGTTCATCGTCGTTCTCTTGGAGAGCATTTCTCCGGTTATTCGATTCCACTCGCCATCTTCTGGCTATCTCATGCAGACTGGATCCAGAACTATTCAACCTGACGTCACTGTTTTGGATGTGATTTGTTAACAGTGGGGGCAAAGTCATTTGTGGCAAACGCAGCGGAAACTCCCTGCTCAGATCCATACTACTAGAGGACGATGATGTGTTACTCGAAGATCCCCATGCTGAGCTCTGTCGTCGTTTCCGCATCCTTGCTAACCCCAGCGCTGTTCCGACTACAGGATTACTCTGCAGACGCGTGGCTGCCGGTAAACCTGTAAACATAAAACTACCTTAACCATGTTCATCCTGTTAAAAAATACAATTCCTCACTTGAAGCCGGTCGAGGGTTGGAGCTTATAATGGAAATATTGCATTGTCCGTCACTTGTTGACGGCCGTTCATCAACCGTCGCCGAAGCGATACTTACAAGACTACCATCCGCCTCTGAGTATATCTCATCTGACAGCGATGATTCAGCGTCAGTGGTGTCATCACCGAATGTCAGAGGTCGGTCTATTGCTGCATTCTCCTCCGTAAACGGCTGACCATCGAGCAACTCCAAGGTGGTCACGTTTCTCTGCATTGTCCTACGATAGAGAATATAGTTCGTCACCGGATTACCCTGCAGTTCAACGTCAATCAAATTCGGACACATGCCGAGAAATGTCAACATTCCCAAGTCACTTATGCGATTGTTCTTCATACTGAGTTTCTTAAGCAGAGGCAGGTTTGCCAATGGCCCCACTAGTTGAACCATATTTCCGTCAGCTATGAGAACTTCAATCGTTGGAATACCAGTGGTGCCGTCAAAGCTGCTCAAGCCACAGTTGCTGACATTCAAGTGTGTCAAATGCATCAAACCACATCCGAGATCTCGCAGTGAGTTCAAAACACTTCCACTGAGATCGAGTTGGGCTAGTCGAGGCATAAAGAGGGACAGACGACATAGGCTGACCATGTATGAGATTACACGCAGCTTAACCGAGTCGACGTTGTGAATGTCCTCACGGCCAGTGACGCGTCTCTGGAAATGTTAAGGTGGGGGGTGAAAAAGTACGTGCGTGCTCAAAATGAGTTCACTTCTTACCAGAAGCTCATCTAGGGTCGGCTCGGTGACATCTGGCAAGACGACAGGCAGAAGGTAGGCTCGAGCTGGATAATGGTCATCCTCTTCGATTTCAGCGATATCCAGAGAAATGTTACTCAACGAGCGACGAAGAAAAATGCGTTCCACATTAGCGTTTGGAACTAAATGTGGCGCCACAATTTCTGCATTAACTGGCGCTTCACCCGAGTGTGAAGTTTCCGGTGAGCTGACGATGCTGTCCAGTGGTGCCTCCTCATGTGGCATTTTATTATTTTTCCAAAAAAATCTTGTGACACTGTTTTGTTTTCGTCCTGTTGGCTACTTAAGTATCGACTAAATAAAGTTAAAGTTGCCGTGGCGATGAATGCTCTTTGGGGAAAGTTCAAAAGTTAAGCAGAAGTGGGTAAAATCTATTACTTCACATGTCACTTAATCTGTTTAATACCTTATTCTCACTATAATCCCGTACAAATTCGCTGCACAAATTATGTTTACAGCCATATTCGCCAAACTGTCATCTACGAAGTTGAAAGAACAAGCAACAAAAAGAAAAGTGTTTTTTTACTTTAACCGGCTCTGCAGTCTGTATAGAGCATGCAAATCTCATAAGTGTGAAGGTGTCAATAAGGTAGTCAGTTTGTCAAAAGTTTTCGACGATTTTAAATACACAAATTTGCAATTCGCAGGTCAAATGGACTATGTTGAACAAGGACGCGAAGTTTTTCCAACTGCCTGAATTTATAGCTTTTGAAATTTCAATTTGGCAGCGACGGCACCAACTGTCAGTTGTGTCAGCCAGCCCCGTAATAAATGTTTACTTTGATAAAGTTTAGCTTGCGGCACTCATACAGAGCTTCTGTTGCTTTTAAGAAATATGTATATGAAAACAACCGGGCTTTTAAAACTGTCATTTGTTATCTGGCAACAGTCAAAGACTACATCTGTCAAAATTTATCGAGCATTTTACAACCTCAATTTGCTTAATACAGAAACCCTCTCTCATGCTAAATCTGCAATTTTGTTTTCTGACAACGTATCACTAACTGCTACTGCTTTGACAGTTTACCCATTTACATCGTTACACTGAATACAATATGCTGTTTCCGTTTTCAACTCTCGCTCCTGATCTCTCTAATGTCGTTTTCCATTGGGACAGAAAAATTTCAGATTCAGAGCAGTTTTTCTGCTCTCGAAATCAGCTGGCTGTCAGATTTCATGTTCCATTGGCCGAAAAAAAAAACACTTTTTGAGAGTAAATTCTGCTTACACTAACACCAAAACATTCGTCATATGTCAAACTTTATAGTATGTTATTAATTACGTTTTCAGAAGACAAGTCTGTGGAAAATAGAGAAAAATTTACATTCCATTGGGCATGCGAAAATCTGAAATCTGTGAGCAAAATCTAAAAATCCCAATGGAAAACGACACAAAACTTCATTTGCAAATTGAAATTCATCTAAAATTCATCGTGAACATTTAAGAGCAATTTGACATAAGTAGCCCCCTTTGGTGTTGGCTTTTACCAATAAACCTGACCGCCATTTGCACTTTGAGTGAAAGTTTAAATTAAAGGTTTTTATGTCGCGTGTTTTGAGCTGAATTGAAAGTCTGTAATTTACGTTAAATTGCCTGTGATTATATTCTTTTTTTTTTTTTTTTGTTTATGTTGGTTACCTCTAGAGGGATTTAACTGAAGCGGGTTTCCGTTGCAGTTGCACTTTGTTGTTGTTTGATAATTATTTTGATAACCATCGCAACTAATTGAAATTCATATTATATGTATATTGGATAACTAAACTTTATTAATCCGCGTGGAGCGATTATAAAAAAATTATAATCAATAAGGGGGAGTCGTTTCGAATAACGCTGGCTTAGTAGGCGACACATATTGGGGGCGTTTGGATACCTAGTTTATGTAAAACGTCAACTAAATTTGTCGGGACTATGAATCCGAACGCTTACAGATTTTCATACATTTAAAAAAAATATGTTATTTTCAAACAAATACATTTAAAATGTAACACGGTTGCCTATCACAACACTTGGCCTGTTTTTTTTGAGCTTTGATCTCAGCAAAACAAAGTAAAATAGGACTTTCAGCACGCTAATTACAACAACTACACTATACTTGACACTTCGAGACTCGCAATAGTTATTGTAATTGCGTGCTGAAAATCCTACTTTACTTTCCTTTGCTGAGATCGAAGCTCAAAAAAACACGGCTACTATTATAGTCTTATGCGAACTAATGGTTGTTAAATATCGTGCGACAATAATTCTAAATTACCAGAGTAGCCTTAGAAATGACACCTTTTTCTCTCACCGGCTCTTTTTTCGACTCCTCAGAATTCTGTAGCGGCCACTCTGTTTATTTTTAATTTGACTCTTCGAAATTTCAACTGAGTGCAGGCAGGATTTTCCTGACTAGATTTGTCGGCTTCCCCTCCATAAACGTCAACTGCAAAAACTATACATGTGACCACTCTGGACCAATAAAAACTGAAACACGTCTAGTCAGGCAGCTGTCAGACTTATTAAACTAGGAATCCGAACGTCCCCATTATTGCCGCAGTGGCTTAGTGGGCAATGTGGTTTCAGCTGTCAAAATATATAAGTTCCTATTTCCTTTTTAGCTGAGACACATTTTTTCGTTCAAAACATAATTGGAGCGCACTCTATTAGGTCGTCAGAACTGGGCAGTCTGCGCACCGCATTTTTTGACAGCTACCAAGAGAATGATGAAAGTTGGTAAAGAAAAAGAAATTACATTGTAAGTAAGTGCAGCCGACTAAAGAAATACGTCAAATATTGTTCAAGTAATGTAATTTTTTAAGTCATATGACATCTAGGGCTGACAAGTGTTTTGTAAATAAATCAAAACTCACTGAATGCGACCGTTGAAAGCGCATGTCAAACGTCTTCAAGAGGTTCCACATGAATTCATCAGTTCCATAGACAATCGCTTTTAGAAGGTGGCTATTTGACATTCTAAAAGGAGCTGCTATTGACACTCACTCGATTTTGAGATGTGGAGAAACTGAAGTACTTAGAATAGGTTGACTGAACTCAGCCTTCCAGTAAATGGATTGCTTAAAATACGCAAAACAAAAATTCTTTCCAACTAAGACACCGTGTAAAAAATAACAAAAATAAGTACAGGATGAAATAATGATGACATGCGCTACATCCTTGCTATACTTGGATATAGCAACCTGCCTTACTAGCCCCCATCCCATATTTATGTACATACAACACCTGTTTGTTGCAAAAGAGAATAAAAATGGCTAATGAAGTCCTTCCTATATAGGTCATCAATTTTACACCAGAATTAACAATTTAATTACTGAGGAGTATGCATATCCTATGCCTCAGTCAAATAAAGATTAAATGCCTCTCTACATGCAACCCTCGGAGGACTACAACTGCATTTACACGGGGTCAGCCTCATTAGAGCGGGTAGGCATTAAAAAAACAAAAAAAGAACACAGCTCCCCAGAACATTAAGAATAATTTCAAAGAAAATAAATAATTCGCAGGTCATCCCTATTCCTATTGCAGTAACTACAAACGTGTAGGTACTGTATTCCTTTCAATTATCACTGTAAACAGAATACCAGCGGGAGCGTGCACAGTCCTGGTCACTGTCCCATCGAACCGCGCTTTGGAACCGTTCACTCTTCCATTCAGCACATAATCTCGAAAATCAACTTTAAGCTAATTACAAAGTAAACATTAAGCACACCACGCGAGTTGACCACAAATCATAAGTCATGAAGCAACCCTGTGCAACGCTATGCGGTGTCCCCATCGTATGCCTCCTGCTACATATATACCACAACGACAATATGGATTTGTGCGGTTGTCTCCTGACTATAGGTAATCATTTCATAATAATTCGTATTCAGTTTTTCTTCAGCCAACGGTCGGTACGGTTCAAAAGGTCGGACCAAATCGGGGCCGAACAATAATTCCAATCGGATTTCGGATTATGATACAATTTACACTAGATTTCGGTATTGAATGTCAAAGTGAATTTGAAGACACACAAACAATATGGCGACGGGCTTTGATTTAATTCTTTCCGCTGTCATTTGTTTCGCATGCAACAACAGTGGCTCTGAAATGGCTACAGCTACTTCATCTGCTACTAACCCAGTGCTGGCTGTTGACCTGAGTTCAGATGCTAATTTCCAGATTTTTCGCACCAAAAATGAAAACATGAACCAGCTAAAAAGTTATGTCAACGGAAATCATTTTCGGATTGCAACGCTCGAGGATTATCCGCTGAGTTATACGGAAACTCTGCCGAATGGCACAGTCCTAGGGAAGGGCGTCGCATTCGAGTTGATTGACTTTTTAAGCGAGAAATTCAATTTCACCTACGATGTGATTGTGCCGGCGGCCAATATCATCGGCTCGACAGTTGACTTCGAGAACAGCTTGATTCAGATTATCAACAAATCGGTAGGGTCATTTTGTTAAGATTTATTTGTGAACAGAAATAGTTGTAATTTGAAATTTTTACCAAAAAACAACTGAATGATAATTCTGTGGATGACTTTGTTGGAGTTATAAAACTAATTTTTCGTTGGGCGCCATTTAGGGGATGGATTTTCTCATTTTTTAAATAAATGCGAGGTCTAATCATAAAAGTGCTTGTAAGCTTGTAAGTAAGTTGGCAGTCTCAGATTGCGCCAACCTCGAAATTGCATATATTTCTCGTTTTTTTACGTTTTTAAATATTAGCATTTTTATATTTCTTGTTGTTTATAGTGATTTTGCCTAACCAGAAACCTGGAAAAATCTACCAGCACGTATCGAAAAATATTTTCACATTAGAAAGCATATTTCCGTCGGTATTTTCCGTTCCAAACTAAAACTCACTTTATATTACAGTCAGGTTCAAATTGTTGACATAATGTCTGACTGATGCCTGGGCTAGTTTTTATAATTCTTCTGCTTTGATATTTGGTATATGCAGTGTATAATGGAATTGCAGCCGAAAACAATGACAGGAATGTATGATTAGAAGGGTTAATATATTTTGCATTCCCGTCGGATTTTCGGCTCCAGCCTAATCTTATGTCGTTTTCCATTTGGACAGAGAGTTTGCGAGTCAGAGCAGCTCTCGAAATCAGCTGGCTGTCAGATTTCATGTTCCATTGGCCGCAAAAAAAGCAAAAAGTAGTTTTGCGAATCTCGATATCTGAGCGAGATTCACACCTACTTACACTAATATCAAAACATATGTCATTTGTCAATCTTTAAAGTGTGTTATTAAATACGTATTTAGAAGACAAGTCTGTGAAAAAAAGAGACAAATGTACATTTGGCCGCAGCAATGGATATCAACATGAATTCAGTGGATTCTTATAAGCATAAATTACAATTTAAGAACAGCTGACTTTTAAAACACGCACAACCACAACTGCGAAGAAAGAAAAATTTAGTTTTATGTACCATTGTGCACGAAACATTTAAAATCTGTGAGCAAAATCCGAAAATCCCAATGGAAAACGTCATTAAGCGTAAAAACCAATCAGCCAAGCTATTCGGAAGACTGAAAAGTACTCCCAACCGCAACAATAGTGCACTCGTCGCAAATAATTACTTGACGCGCTAAAGTTACAAAGCTATAAGTCTTTGTAATAGGTACTGCAGTCCGGAACTGAGTTCACTGAAAGGCCTATCCATTTTTTAATTTGGGGCGATCATCGTGTTTATAAGAAATATTTTTGGTGTATGAAATGCTTTTACCCGTATTAATAAACAAGAGTAACAAACAAATAATTTGGCTAGATATATTAGACGTCAAAATGCATACAAGAATTTGACGTAACTGCTGAGTAATGAGTTGATAACTTTACGCAGTGTTTATGTTGTGTCATGAGTATGGCTTTTTGCAACTTTAAATGTCAAAAACAGCGTCTTAATTTAAGCGTTTATATATTCTATACATCAACACGTAGCAATGTATACTATACCTGTTTTGTAAATCCGTGCCGCATTTTAGTAAATTTCTTCAACAGGCAAGAAACATCTATTTATCAGGTCTTGAAGCCCACAATTATTCTACCATCAACTGTCAGACGTAGAGTTTAAAGTGTTTGTTGCAATCCTTTGTCGTGGGCTAGGAAAAAGCTTCACGAATGTGCCATAACTTGGTTTTGGGAACGTGTAATATTGGTGTAAGTCTAATTCAATTGGGCTTCTTCCGATTGGCTGTAAGATTTCAGATTTCGTGTGCCTAATCGAACATAAACGAACGTCATTTGCTCTTTTTTGTGTTGATATTCGTGAGATTTGAATGCGTGCAGTCCTCGCCACTTTTCTAGACGATTATGTTTATACTGTAGAAAAAATACACGAAAACGTAAACAAACTCCACCAGTTGTCAAACTAAAACGCACTTGTATTGGTAAATCTGAACCAAATCTGAAGCAAATCTGAAGCAAATCCGAGAAAATATCCAGATTCGCAAAAGTGCTCTGAAATCTGAAAATTATTGCCTTTTTTGTAGGTACCAAACGAACATAAAAATTGCCCTGAGAGCGCCCAATAGAACACCACATAAGTAAGTAGGTGTGAATCTCGCTCAGAAATCTAGATTCGCAAAATAGCTCTGACTCCGAAAAAAGTGCATTTTCTGTCCCAACGACATTAGAATATTTAGAACCAATGTCATTCTCTCTTTGCTTACTTTACTTCCCAGGAAGCCGATTTAGCGGCCGCTTTCATCCCAATACTTACGGATTCTCGCAAATTCGTCTTTTACTCTACCACAACTCTAGACGAAGGCGAATGGATTATGGTAATGCAACGGCCCAACGAATCAGCCAGTGGCTCTGGCCTACTAGCGCCCTTTGAATACTGGGTATGGATCCTTATATTTGTTTCTCTACTCGCTGTCGGACCCATTATATATCTTCTAATCATACTACGTAATAAAATAACTGGCGACGATTCACAAGCTGCCTATTCGCTAAGCCATTGTGCTTGGTTTGTCTACGGAGCACTTATGAAACAAGGTAGCACGCTCTCGCCTATTGCAGGTAATTAAGAAAGGTTCTATTGGAAAATGTCATAATTGAAAAAAAAATATATATTTGCTTTTTATTTCGAATCGCATTCTTTTCAGATTCCACTCGGCTACTCTTCGCTACATGGTGGATTTTCATTACCATTCTAACTTCGTTCTATACCGCAAATTTAACAGCTTTCCTCACGCTATCCAAGTTCAAGCTGCCCTACAATACGGTCAACGATATTTTGAATAAGCAGAAGAATTTTGTGACTCCACGTGGCGGTGGTGTGGAGTATGCAATAAAAAATGTGAGTACTACGAGTATCTTATCTATGTGAACTCATTTGGGTGATGGTTGCGAAGAGCTGTTTGAAAGGTTTTTCATTCGTTCCTAATGTAGGTTCCGAAGAGTAGCTTAAGTAATGTCGTTTTCCATTGGTTTCAATCGGGTATCCACTCATTCTGTAATCCAATGGAAGAAGAAAACTGCTTCTGATTGAATCCGCAAAAGCATTGGTCAAATGCCAAGAAATAATCTATGGAAGCTGTCAGCTGTCACACTCGTGTGTGAGTGCTTCTCCAGTGGATCTGACTTCAAATTCAAAATTCTCTTCAAAGAATCACCAGAAGAGTATTTTTTGTGCCAATGGAAAGGTTTCAGAAGCAAATTTTCGATTCCGCATCCGGAATCTCCCGGACGCTTTTTTTGCCCAATAAAAAATTACATAGCTAAATTTTACGAAATGTATGTCAAACTTTCTTTTCGCATTTTGTTCTTTTGCGTGTCTTTTAACGAACAGCCGCCGCCGCCGAATTTCCCCAGGGTTGTCAAACTACACAAACATTTTTTTGCCGTGCATATTTCAGTTAAATCTAGTTTCCTTTCCAGATCAATGAAACCCTATCGATGCTAAACAAAATGGCAGACAACAAGCGAGCTACCTTCACTCCCAACAGCAACGACACCACTACACTGACCACATTCGTCGAACTGTCGGGCTTTGTTTTTATCCGCGATCGTCCCGCAGTAAACCATCTACTTTATTCAGATTACCGCTTGCGCAAAATAAAGAGCTTCGCTAACGAAAAGATTCATTGCCCTTTCGCAATGGCCAAGGAGCCGTTTTTGAAGAAGGCCCGTTCATTTGCTTACCCAAAGGGTAGCAACCTGAGTATGCTTTTTGACCCAGAGTACGCATGCGATAATAGATTTAAAACAAATTCCTCTAACATCTTACTTTCGTAGGCTGTTAAACCTTGTCGAGTCGGGGATAATTAAACATCTCACTGCAAAGGGTCTACCGAATGCGGAAATTTGTCCACAGGACTTGGGCGGCACAGAACGTCAACTACAAAACGGAGATCTGATGATGACCTACTACATTATGTTGGCCGGTTTTGTCACATCAATTGTGGTCTTCACAACTGAATTGATGTTCAAGTTCATTAATTACCACCAGTCTGGCAGTACTAACATGATTGTCGATTCGAGCGGGCTACTTCGGTCGACAAATTTATATGGATGGGCTGCTGTTAAAAACCGAGCACACTTAAGTCAGAGTATACATGACGGCAGTAACCTGAGTAATGTAACACCGCCACCCGCATATGGCAGCATATTCAGTCCAAAGAACTCTGTTCTGAACATGAACAGATGGAAGCATGTTGTGGACAATCATCAGGATGATCCGAAGGGTGTCAGGAGGTTGATAAATGGGCGCGATTATATGGTGTTTAGGAATACGAACGGCTTAAATCAATTGGTGCCCGTGCGGGCGCCATCTGCAGCTCTTTTTCAGTATTCATACACTGAATAGATTTTGATTGACACTTTCGGTAGGTATTTTTTTTTGAACAGCTATTTTGTGTTAAATTTGATAGTTCATTCTGTTAAAGGCGAAAGTTGTATTGTCCGAAATAAAAGTTCTATTTTGTGTATTAAATGCTTAAGTGGTTTTCGTTTGTTTTTCTTCTATTGGTGGGACAATGTTCTTACTTTGTTGGAATTAGTCTTATTATTGCAGAACTTTCACAATCCAATTGAATGTCTTCAAAAGCCCCAAACAGATGAACACAGTAACATTAGGTCCGTTCGTGTATCGTGTACTTTCAGCATAGGAAAATGAAAAATGTCGAATCTCTAAAATCGAGAGAGAAGTCTCTCAATTTCAAGAGAAGTACCTGATCGGTTTTCTTACAAAAAGTTTACAAAATGTCATTTTGACATTATCGTAAAATGCAGAATCTATAAAATCAGTTGGAATTGAATTTTTTACAACCTAAATAGATACCTATTAAGCATTCCAGTTATAACTTGTTCCTCTGACGTCGTTGAAGACGTAAATAAATAGAGTTTTGCTTGTCAAACTTTTGAGCTGTCACTGTTGGCAGCTTTCATTTTTCAGTAAGTCGATATTCATGAAGAGATGATGCTAGTACCGACTACTCGCTCTGGAAGGCAGCAAAGAAAATGAACAGGCCAATAGCTCACATTCCGCCAGTAAAAACCAGAGAAGGTAACTGGGCAAAAAGCATTCAAGAAAAAGCAAATACTTTTGCAGAGTGCCTTGAGAACGTCTTCAAACCTTATGAAGATAAAGATTATCAAGGAAACGAAGAAACGTGCGAAGAAGACAGACCTATTCGGTCGGTAACAGCTAAAGAACTTGCCAAAGAAATCAAAGAAGGCATAAACATAAAAAAAGCCCCAGGGTTCGATTTAATCACAGGGGAAATTTTAAAACAATTTTCTCGAAAAGGTTTAAAAAAAACTAGCGCAGATTAGTAATGCTGCATTTAAATTAAGATATGTGCCAAGCATGTGGAAGGTCGCGGAGGTAATAATGATACCAAAACCAGGTAAACCACCTAGCGAAGTAGCCTCATATCGCCCAATATCGATACTACCAATGTTGTCCAAGCTATTCGAAAAAATGCTGGCAAAACGTCTGCAAAAAATTATTGATGAAAAATCGCTACTTCCAAATCATCAGTTTGGGCTTAGAAACAAGCACTCTACAATTGATCAGGTGCATAGAATCACAGATAAAATCGAAAAAGCATTTGAAGAGAAAAATGTGTGCTCTACAGTATTTCTTGATATAGCACAAGCTTTCGATAAAGTCTGGCACAAAGGACTGATACACAAACTACAAAAGCAACTGCCGAAGCAGTATTCGACCATTCTGGAGTCTTATATATCAGATCGATTCTTCAGAATTAAGCAAGATACAGAGTGTTCAACATTAAGAGAGATTAAAGCTGGTGTACCGCAAGGCAGTGTGCTAGGTCCAGTCTTATACCTACTCTTCACTAGCGATTTGCCTGAAAGTGTAGAAACCACCATAGCTACTTTTGCAGATGACACAGCCGTCCTTGCTGTGGGAGAAACTGTCGAAATAGCAACAAAAAAGCTTCAGACGGCAATAAACAATATTTCAGAATGGACTAAGAAATGGCAGATTAGATTAAATGATCTTAAGTCAGTCCATATTAATTTTACGTATAAAAACGTACCACACATTCCAGTCTACATTAACAACAATGTAGTAGAATTTTCTAACACAGCTAAATATCTAGGCATGACTCTAGACGCTAAACTGCGTTGGAAAGCGCACGTTAAGAAAAAAAAAAGATGAGTTGAACATGCGATACAGTAAAATGTATTGGCTTATTGGGAGATACTCATCCCTGTCCAACTACAATAAGTTATTGCTATACAAGCAAGTTCTAAAACCAGTATGGACCTACGGGCTCCAATTGTGGGCATGCACATGCCAAACAAACTTACAAAAAATTCAGGTTTTCCAAAATAAAGTACTAAGGAACGCCGATCTGCATAGAGATCTAAATGTTGAAATGGTTGAAGATGAGGTTAAGAAGGCATAGAAATCGGCTTCTCAGCCACGTAAACGCAGAAATAACAGAACTTTTAAATAATGACAATAGGTCTGTTCCTTTACTTTTAAATCTTACGAATTTTTACGAATTCCTACGAATTTTTACTCAATGCCGTTCCTTAATTCGAAAAATTCGTAAAAGAGAGCGTCGTCGAGAGAGCAAGATATTACCCCTCCACTGAGAATCTTACGAATTTTTACTCAACAAATTTCTTGGTGTAAGAAATTTGAAGGGTTGTCACTTTGTCAGTCACCAAACAATTAACAGCTGATTTGAAATATCTTGTCATATTTGACATTCGATTGAATTTGTTTTGATTTCTTGCGTTCTATTAAAATGGTATCAACAGCAAAATAAATATTGAATGTTCTCCCCGAATATTCCATCGTATTGAAAATATTCTTTACCACTGCAATTTATGGAATTACTTATCTGTCATATCTGCCATTTTTCATTGTTTACTACAAAAGCGTTCCCTAACTTTTTCGTAAGTGTCTCTCTCTGTGAGAGAATTTATCCCCACCACTGCCATTTTAATTGTCTTTTCCATCTACAAAAGTAAGGGAACAGACCTAATGTAGTCAGGAGATTGAGACGTATAAAACCTCTTGATCTGTAAGATTAGGCTAGGGCTAAGAAATTAGATACTGATTTCAAACAAACCAAATTTAAAAATCCGACAAAGGGCGGATTTATCTCTTTAAATTCATTGAATAATTCAAAAATAAATTGCTGATTAGTCGTACGACTAGGTGCAATCTAATTCGGGATGGCGAATGTCAGTCCCCCGGAGTTTTTTTTTAGATGAGTTAAAGTCCATCACTATTGCAGGAGCATCCCTCGCGTACTAGCTCTTAGGTACGTTGTCGCATTCGCACCAAACGAACCAAATCAGAAACTTTGACAGCAGGAACAACTTCAGCAGCAAAGTCGTGTTGAATAAATAGAAAAGATCGACAGGAGCTTTATAAATTGTGAAAAGTGTCTGACATTTATAATTTATTAGCTCAATTTATGTTGATATCCAATGCGGCGGCCAAATGTAATTTATTTTCTATTTTTAACAGACTTGTCCCCATCGTATCGCAGCAGTTGGAGTAAAGCAAATTCCCTAACAGTAAAACACCACTTAATTCCAGTATTAGATAATTTAAAAACGTTTTAATTAAATTTTTCCTACGTGTAGTTGTCCGATTTTTGAAACAAATGAATCTGACAAAAGAGTTTAGATATTTCCCATCATCAATTCTTATCATAATTTAAATAAAATGAAAACAAAAAAAAAATAAATGTTAACAGTTAAAGAGAAAATAACCGTTGCATTCTGTAGTATCACGAATTATAATAATGCACAGAATTCTATTCGACAACTTTACATAGCATCGAAATGGAATCGGTGTGCCTCTTGTAATTTCTCCTGCTTGTCCTCCTTCTTCTCCTTGATGTAGAGCACAAGAATAATCAGAACGATGACGAGGCAAGTCCCACCCAGCGCCACGACACTCATGAGAATCAGCTTACTGGGTGTGACGAAGAGTTGAGCCTTCCAACGTTGCGGCTCCTCAATGGGCTTGGGAACAACAATAATCTGAGAGTTGGGAATAAGTTGCGTCCAAGTGCGTGACTTGTTTGCCAAGCCGACAGTCAGTGAATCGACGAAATTCGGCGTCCGGCCGAGCCCAAAGATGGTGTAGGGTAACTGAAGCGAAAAGTATGCAGACTGTGGAAGCTGAACGCTGGATCCTCTCTGAATGTCGCCATCTTGAGTGGTGGTGAAGTATTCGATTCGCGGTCCCGGTAAGTTGGTGCCATAGGTGCGCTTCTTACGCCCGAGGGGAGTTTTCTCTGTCGGATTCTTCTTGTTGATCAGCCCGGTGAGGACGATCACCTTTACGAAGTTGGCATCGTAGTCCAGTGTGTTGCGGAAGGCAAGTGGGCGATACTTTCCTTTGCCGTCCTTCTCGATGAGAATCACATCCAGAACACCTACAACATAGAACAGAGGACAGAGCTACACATTGTTTGGCCAATTTTGGCGCATTAACTTACCATCTTGATAGAAATCATAGAACGTTCCCGCAACTGTGTTATTGCCCATCGGCGACAATGCGTTCCATTTGACCTCGAACGTCCTCTTCAGCGGCCGATTGCACATAGTGCAAGGTACGTTCTCCAGCAAGAACGTCTGCATTCGCTTGGGCCCAGTGATTGTTTTCAAAGTTACCAACAAATCCGGATAGCCGTCCATATTGTAGTCGCCTCCCCTAGCAGTGATTGTCTTCAGATACACATCATCCTCTACGGGTTCGACAAATCCCCACTGAACGCCCTGGGGATCCTTGAAGTTCACGTGAATATCCCGAAAATTACGACCGTCATGAACGAGTATCGTGGAATTCGCACATTCGTCGCGGAAACACATCGGCAAGATCTGATTCTGCACTCCTTCCAACTCCACATCCAGGAATACACTCTGGCCGATGTGCGTCTTTGGCGATCCCACAATGCTTAGATCTACTTTGTGGCTAAATAGAAAACCGTTTTTGTCTTCCTGCGTCTTCCCGTGCCATACTTCGTAGAAATTCTCCGTTTGCACAAACAGATCGGCGGTGAAGTCATGATTCAGATCTAGGTACGCATTGGCATGAGGTATCTGAATGGAAGCGCCGACGTTTTGATTATCTGGAGCCGGGTATTGTTTTTCGGTTTGAGGAGGTAGACGATTCTTTTGGAATATCCAAAACATCCGCTGGCCAGTCTCGTCGACGCCGAAAAGATCAATGATCATGTCGCGGTTATAGTCGATTGCCAGCGGTTCGCCTTTCGTTGAGATAATCGATTCGTTGGCGCATGTTATGAAATCGGATCCTCCCCAGTTGATGTACACATCGAAGATGTTCCTGTCATTACGTTTCGAACGAGCAGTGATCAAGACATCCATGAGCGCATCGCCGTCAAAGTCGCCTGGCACGACGCTGGTGATTACTTTATTGCTGAACTGACAGAAGGGACCGGGACGGAGGAGAGGCTCTGTTTCAGCTCCTAAAAAAAAAAGAGAAAATGAATGGAATTAGGTTATAAGTGGGTTAGATAGAGGATCGTCTTGATATGCAGTGTCTTCAGTGATATCGTGACGACCATATAGAGAAAAGCTTAATAAATCCGAGAGCACACAATACTAGCAGCCACCACCCTTTTGAGCATTACAACGCAATACAAACAATTTGTATGCGATGGCTCCTTGGAATCTACATGAAACGATTGTATGTGCTCTATAATATTTAGCAACTTACCCAACAATATCTGAAGTGTTGTAAAGTCATTGCGTATTACAAAAACATCAGTCAACTCATCCGAATTGAAGTCACCAAATGCTGCGACAACTCCATCGCGAACGTCGCCAAATACTTTTTTCGTAATATCATTGGTAAGGCAGAGATTAACGACTCCGACGGACAAAAGAATCAGCGTTTGATATAAAAACTGCATTTTAGTTATATTTTTACTTCGATTTATTGGATTTTTTTCTTTTCACTTTGTCGTAAACAAATGATTTCTCATTGTAGTTTTCATCAGTTTGTATTTATGTATGTGGTAAATCGATTTTTTCGTATAAACACAAGGTTTGAGAAATATTTAATGGAAATTGAATAGTGTTGGTCTGTTATTGTAGAAGCACATTAAAACGAAATTGTTGTTATCATTTCTTTTTTTCATTTAAATAAAAAAGAAATTTACCAAAACATGAGTCAGAGATGAGGAAGAAAAAAATTGTACGACAGATGGATGAATTTTATGGCTGTCACAATTTGTATCCACCCAAGCGAAGCTGGCTGTAGTTTATTTTTATTCGAGAATCGAATGAGATAGTGTGCCTGTGTAGCCGAGTTAGCATTGCCCAAAGTGCTGTTAGTGCCGAATTCGCCAGGGATACCATTTTCCTGGTGAATTTTTTAAAACTTACGTTAATCCGGAGTTTTTTATTCTTTTTTTATTTTTATTGGAGGCCCCGGTTTGTTCCATCCACTTCGATCTATGCAAAAATAAAGATCCCAACCGCTAAACCGACAGAAATATAAAATTCTGAATATGGTCCATTTTTGTTTGTTTTTGGGTATATAGGACTTAAAAACAAACTCCAATCAGCGAAAGGTGTGGCAACGACTATGTCAACCTCCTCCGAGTCAGTCTGACGGCATTGATAGTTGTTTTATCTCTGTTTTGCTCAATTTGGGGAGAAATTTCGTGAAATCGTGTCCAAGGGCCCGGTTCTGGGACAAATATTCGGGTTTACTGGTGAATGCAACACGTGGTGGAAAAGTGTAGTGTTAAAAAAGTGTAGTGTGGTAAAGTACACACACACATATTCATCAAGGTACACGCACAACAACTATATAAGTGGCACGTAGACTGTAGTTGTGTATTGAAGATTCTACTTTACTTTAGATAATAAAATAAAACACAAATTAAAGCGATTATTTCTTCTCATCCACGAATGACGACCGATGTTCAAAATTTGTGCCTAATCGAATATTTCGCACCTGCACATTCAGTGAAAGAGCTGACTGAATTTTACAACTTAAGCCGTGTGCTGTTCCAGGAAAGCTGAAATTAAGCGCCTCCCCATTGTTTCTCTCCATTACTTCGCTTAATATTTCCGTAATTTTGACAGTGTGAGTTCAGTCAAAAAAAGAAATGTGTTGGCACAGCTGATTGACTTGCTCTGTTTAGTCACTTGGTTCCAAAGAAATTTCTCAATTTTCTTGAACTAACCATTCTCCATTGGTACCTACTTTTTCGTTTGAAATTTTGATCCGACTACCGATATTTTCTCTGATCTGTCAAAATTTGGCTGTGGGAAAATGTATTTTGCATTTATACGCTTACTTAAATAGTGTAGAGATTGAACTGCGCGCTGCATGGCTTAACTGCTTTGCTTTAATTTTATCTTTGGTGACATTTTTGTATGGGGGCTTCACAAAAACAAATATCTCTGTGGTTGGTAATAAGTTAAAGTAGCTTATGTCAATTTTGGTAGTTTTTCAGTGTGAGCAAAAGAAATTTATCTTAAGGTTTTCAAATCTATTGTATTCAGTTTCAGTTTCAGTTTTCTTCCACGGTTCTTAATTGATGAGTGATGGGACCTGGACTAAAAGAAAGCTAAGGAAAACGAGAACTTTGTAATGTAAAAAACTCGAATATGGCTTATGTCATAAGCTACTTCAACTTATTGCCACAGCTTATTCGCAACGATAAGGCGTGTTTTTATAAGCTTCGATCTCAGCAAAGCAAAGTAGGATTTTCGGCAGATTTTCAGTACGCAATTGCAACAACTATTGCTAGTCTCGACTCGAAGTGTCAAGTAATCTGTTGATTGACATAAGGCCTGTAAAGTAGGATTTTCAACTTGAAATTGCAACAACTACGCTCTACTCGATACCTTGAGAACTCACAGTACCTAGTTGTTTCAATCAGGTTTCGCTTTACTTTGCTTTGCTGAGATCGAAGTTAAAAAAAAACACGCCTATTGTCAGAAAAGTACTCGATTCATATTTCCGACAACAAATTTAGCGACACCTGAATTAAGTCTGTTTACATCTGTGCAGGACTCCAGCGACTGTAGAAATTATGATAAAGAAAAGTTTAACGAGCGAAAAGAATTCGAAATATGGGAACGAGGAAAATACGCCGTGACAAATATTTTTGCAAGCGTCCTCCACCAAAGGTAACTGTCCCCAGTAGTAAGTAAAAAAAACCCCTCCATTTTGATTATTTTTTTTTTTTTGTTGAAATGTTTTATTTTTCTACTTAAAAAATTGCTTACAAGATGAGGATAGCATTTTCAATTGTTATTCATTTTCATTAAACTTCTCGTAATTAATCAGTAATTTAATAATAATTGAATTTTAACAATACATAATATATAAGTAATATTACTTGGTTTTCTTGTTTCTCCATTCCTCCCTAGTTTATAAATGCTTTGTAAATGTTTTTGTTTTTCCTTTTGGTTTTAATTTTATTTATATCATAATTTTGTGAATTTTTCTTTTTGTTTATCATTTGAGAAGACCTTTAATTTGTGTGGTTCTTTATTTTTTTCTCTCGTAACTGGCTGAGGTTTATTTTTTATTTTGGTTTTCAGATAGTGACTAGATACGCGAATGAGTAGGATGATTTTTTTTTTTACTTTATTCTTAAATATTATGTACTTAGGTTTGTTGTGTTTTTTTTTTGTTTTTTTTTTTTTGAGAATGACTTGAGTAAAGGTAGTAAGTAGGTGATGAAATTTGTTTTTATTTTCCTTTTACTTTCTTTCTCTCATTAAATTTAATTTAAGTAATAATTTAATCTATGGAAATATACAGTATATATATATATAATATTTTTTCATCTTTTCTAGTAAAATATCGTTTAATGTTATTGATGTTATCTACTTGTTATTTCCTTTGTTTTTGGTTTCCAATTGAATACCTACGAACCTAGAATTTACTTATAAAAAACCTATGAACTCATATTTCTGTTCTTGTTAAATCACTCAATAAAAAAAATCATTATTTATAACAAAATATATAAAATACGTTATCTTACTTAATTAATTAATATTCACATAAAAATTTAATGAACTGAGAAACTATTTCCTTTACGCCTATACCTTCTAATCATCGTTAAACATTTCTACACTTAAAATTAATTGTTAAAAGCACTTAATTTTTACAAATAGTTGATGTTAAATTATTACTTTTGTTGCTTAATAATTTAATGTTGCTCTTTTTTTTTTTTTCTTTTTTTGTTTCCTTATAAAGCATTATGCATTAATACAATTCTTTGTGTCTTGCTGATAGCTAGAAAAATGTGGTTTTCGTTTTTGTTTAAGAAGCGTTTTAGAGCTTCCGTATCATTGAATTGAAAATTATTTATAAGAATTGCAATAATCTCACATTTTCAAGGGCGAAAACAAGAGCTATGACGAATTACTTGTGTGGAAGCTCTTGGGTTGTTTTTGTTTTACTTTTATTTTTTTTTTTTATAACATTTTTGTGAATATCTTTGTAATGGTAAATTATTTATAACTCTTTGTTCGATGAAAAATTATTCGAATAATGATTAAATTTTATACAACTGCAGTCGTTAGTGGAGTTTTTTTTCTTTTAAGGTAGTTACTTTGTGTATTTTGATAAAAAATACTGTCATTTCGTTCATCTAATAACAATGATATGGCTGCAATTTACAAATAAGATATGTTAATAGTAGTATTAATTTTTGTATACTGTTGTGTGTTTCAACAAATCGAAATAAATCTCAACCTAAATAATTCGAAATTAAAACAAAAAGATTGAACGCAAACAATTTTCGTGTCAATTTTTTTAAGGTTATATTTATTTTACATTTTGTACTGCAGCAATAATTATTATTAATATTAATTTGATGTGAGAGTGTATATTTGTATACTATATATTGTTTTTTTTTTAAATATGTTATAATACATTTTTTTTTTTGTTTAGAATGTGACTACCATGGTGATACAAATAATAATGGTAAAAGCAAATCAAAGAAACTTTTAAAATTGGTAATGAGTTATATTTTGGTTTTATTGGGTAAATATGTGTATATAAATATTTGTTTAATCTTTTTTTATTTCATGGAAGCGTAGCTTTATGTTTTGTTTTTGTTTATTTTTTTATCAGCCAATTAGAAAAGGAAAATTTTCCATTAGTAAATGTGTTTATGGAATTTTGTTCTTAATATTTATTTTATTATTTGGTTGGGGTGTTTCTGTTACACCAGTAACACAATTTATAAAAAAATATGTTTCATCTCTTTCTTTTTGCTAATATTTTATATAATTCGAGTTGTTGTTTCTATTTACTATTTATTGGCGTATTTTTATGATCTTTGTGTAGTTAATTATATTGCAAAACGTATTCACACTATTTTTATAAAATGTCAATGGAAATTATAGTAGGTACCTATATGATTTTTTTAAAAGAGAAGAACACTCCGTTTTGTGATGTTAAAATACATATTTTTCGTAACTAAAGCGTGGGTTACACTTTGTAATGGAAGCCAATTGAAAATGATGGGTTTTTATCAAAATTTAAGGAGCCGTGGAGTACTAAAATACAAGAACAGAAAAGGCAAACTAGTTTTGTAACTAAACGGTCGTGTTGATTAGTTTTTGTAAGAAGTTCAAATAGGGCGAAAACTGTTACAGTTTTGAGCAAATGACTTGATCCCTCGTTCCAGCACATTATTTTACAAAAAGAAAAGTTTTAAACATCATTCAGTCATGAATGAAGCTGTTTTCAGATTATGTTTGTAACTTATATACGTACAAGGTCCAAGGCGTGTTTTATTGCACATCTAGCTCAGCAGAGCATAGTACAATCTTCAGCACGCAACTGCAACAACTTCACTCTACTTGCACCTTCCTAGATACACGGTATTCATCCCAAGTGAATATCTAGGCAGCAACAGTTAAATGTTGACACCTTTCAAACTAAATAAAGTCGAGGTACAACAAAATACAGCAACAATCCAAATATTGTAAATAATTTTAATTTTAAATATAAGTGGGAACGTTCAAGAATCTAGTAAAGTAATTCTGACAGCTGGCTGAATGTAGGTTCGTTCGGGTACTTTTTGGCAAACGTAAAATTATTTAAAATTTGTTAAGAAACTGTGCAAATGCGATCACGTACTGAGAAAATGTAAAAAAATGAGAGAGAGATCCATTTCCCCTCTTTTCATTTTTTCGTAATTTTCTACTCGCCGAATTTCGACTTACTGAAAAATGAAAACTGCCAATTAAGTGACAGCTCAAAAGTTTGACAAGTAAAACTATTTATTTTCGTTTTCAACGACGTCAGAGGAACAAGTTATAACTGAATGTTCTCCTAGAATATATCAGCGCATTCAAATGGAAAGTTTAATAGGTATTTAGTTTGAAAAAAAATCAATTCCAACTTATTTTGTAGATGCTGCATTTTACAATTATGCCAAACATGACATTTCTTAAACTTTTTGTAAGAAAACCGATCAGGTACTTCTCTTGAAATTGAGAGAATTCTCTCTCGATTTTAGAGATTTGACATTTTTCATTTTTCTATGCTTAAAGTACACGAACGGACCTTGTATGTGTCTCAGTTTATACTGGCCGTAATCGGTCAGATGAACAATTTTTTTTCAGTTGACGTCTATGGAGGAGTAGCTGACGAATCTTGACAAGAATTTCGTGACTGAGTATACTAGATTGACAGTGCATTTATATGGCTGACGTAGGAAAACTGACGTTACCGACCAATCAAGTTTTTGCGTTGAGGGTACCTAAATCTAGTCCAGACTAATCTAGTCAACTTTGATAACTAGATTTCGGAATATGCAAAATTGAATCGAATTTTTTTACCAGCGATCAACCCGCTGTCAGGTGTTTCGAAAATAAGCCAACAGATGGAGAAGTTATATTCTCCGTTTGTCCTGCCAATGCCGACATACTTTCTATAGACACAATAAGAGTTATATAATTGAAAAAGAGTCACTAGTCCCCTGGTTATGTTGAAACCACTACGCTTCCCGGATTGGTTTCAAATTAACCGTCTGTCAGACAATGCCACAAATGTCAAGAAATTCACGCTCAAAGTTCATCTTAAACCATAAAACAAAATCTATTCGTATTCAAAGTCGGAGTGTTCACTTCTTGCGGTCTTTTTGTTTATGAGTTATGTACTTAAATTTGAATTTAAATATTTATATTCTCTATTATTCTATCGGACTTTTTTTTGGTTTTGTCTAAAATTGCTTTTAATTAACATGTTTTTGTATTTGCTTTTTAATCTTACTTATTCAAAACACTTTCAAACTATTTTACATAATTTTGTTTGCAAAACTTCTAGGTATAAATAGATTTGTTTTCTTTTTACAATACGTTCCAAATTGCATATTGCGTGAGTATTTTTTTTATATACATACCACATTATGTATATTATGATAAAGCAAATTAATAAATGTATGTATATATAGTTTATATATGTAATTACTTTTGTTTACAAAAAGAAAAACGGTTTCTTCCTCTATTTTATTAAAAGCTATTTTGTTGTAATAAAAAATTAATATTCAATATATATATATATTTTGTTTTGTTTAACGTCTTTCTACTTCTTAATTATTGTTAAAGTTGTTTATCATTATTATTATGTTTTGTTTAGTATATATATATATTGTGTATATATAATATATTTTGTTTTGTTGTAATATATTGTATAAATGTTAGTATTCCATTTTTTTTTGTCTTTATTTGGTTTGTCTATATACATGGCACTAAATGGCTTATATATAGTAATAATATATAGCTTGTTTTGTTTTGTATGAAAAGAAAACAATGTTTTTAATAATAACTTTTGATTTTCCTTGTGTTTTTTCTTCTGTTCTACATTAACTGTTTTGTTTTTCTGTCGGAAATGAATGAAATTTTCTAAATTTATTTTTGTAGTTTCATCTTTTCTTGTGTGTGAATTTTGAAAATAAATTTGTTTTCTGCTTTAACTTATATGGTTTATGTGTTTGTTTTAATATTATTATTATTAATTTTTTCGTTTTTACACATTTATTTTTATATATATTTTAGTAATGTATGTATATAAATTTATATCACATGATTCCAAAAAGGTTTTGTTGTTTGTTTGTTTCTTATTTTATAAAAACGTTTATATAGATGTAATGTTGAAAAAAAAAATTTAAATAAAAGTCAGTTTAGTGATGTAGAAATTTATTTTACAACAAATGAAATTAAAAATATTCTAAATACGCGTAGAAATTATTATTGCTTTTTTTTGGGGGGCTGGCGACAACAAATTATATGGCTCTGTTGAATAGATATTTTCGTATTGAAAATCCTCGCTGCAAATTTTACTATTTTAACACATTACTTTAGTTTTTTTTTTACATTCAGATCCAACGAACAATAATTAACGTTCAAATAACAAATTATTTTAAAAGGCAACCAGTTCATGAATACTTAAGCCAAATTGCGTTGAAGTTTCAATAGTTTATGCATTTAAATTATTACATCAAAACACTACTTAATTTCGTAATTAAAAACATATTGAACAAAAACTTTACAGAGAATTGGTGCGATGGTTTTAGCAAAAACGCATTCACACTGGTGAGGTACATACCTGCTGTCAATGGCAGTTGTTTAAAGCGATCGTAATACGTTTTGTGTCGTTTTTGGAACACTAGAGCTGTTCGATTACGATTGACAACTTCTTCACGGGAAGTGACACTTGACACCCATTGTCAAGTTTTGAATTAAAATTTAAGTCAAAGTTTTAGTCGTCTGACATTAAAAAAATCATAACTCTTGGCTTAATTTTGGTAGTCCCTACATCTGTTTGACGTTTAAATACAAATGTTTGTTGTGTAGGGTATTCCAAACTTAGCAACGTCATAATTATATTGCGTATTACTATTTATTTACATACGAAACTGCACAAAGTTTTAAGAATTTCAACCTTACCCTGTTTGCAAGAGTTTGACTAGACCAGTCTGATTTCATTTATTTTTCTTAAACTGTTTTTAGGTCTTGACGTGAATGCAATTAATATTTCCAAGGATTCCGAACGTAGACCTACTTGATCTGTTGCACCCGGCATGTGCATTGCTTATAGTTCACTTTCCAATAACATGTGTGTATTCTATGTGTCAGTTGAATACGACATGACAGATTCTATAGGTTATACCATAGACCCTCTAGTAGATAACGTCCGATTGGTTGATTCGCTTGCAATTTTAGCATGTTTTAATGTAGGAAAGTAGGGAAGAGTTTATGAACGCGGATTTCGTCGCAAAATGTCAGTAAATGTACATTTATGAATGTTTGCTTGTCTAGTCACATTTCTCTTTCAATTTAAGAGCACAATCTGCATCAGCCGTGTTTTTTTGAGCTTCGATCTTAGCAAAGCAAAGTAAAGTAGGATTTTCAGCATGCTAATTACAACATATACGCTATACTTGACACTTCGAGACTCGAAATAGTTGTTGTAATTGCGTGCTGAGAATTCGACTGTACTTTGCTTTGCTGAGATCGAAGCTCAAAAAAACACGGCTATTGTCAGACTGAAGCACTGTCTACAAGCTGCCATAATTTTGACAGTTTGATATAGTTGTGAGTATGTCAGGTGGAAAAACGTAGGACTGAACAAATTAACGACAATATAAATTGATTTTCTCACGATGGCAACATTTTTCCTTACAAAAAGTAGCTATTGCAACAAATATTAAATTTTAGGTTGCAGTTAAGACCAATTTTTGGCAACGACTTGGTTTAAAGTGGCGCCCAACAAAAGTATTTCCCCACCACCATTCATTGAATACGGTACGGCAAATCAAATGTCATTCTGTCAACTCACCTTCATACTGACAGTTCATTCAGTTTCTCCATTCCACTAATAACTTACATTTTCCAAAACAGGTAAATGTGTTTTTGCTGCATAACCCAACACAAAGAAAAAAAAACATCTAAAATCAATTAAACGAAAACAATTTAAACAAAATGAAACCAACAAATCGAATGTGTTGTTTAATATTTTAAAATTAATTATTCATATTTATTTAAAGTATAAAATATAATAATATGTTTGTATGTGTTTTGTATTGTGTAAATAATTCATTTAATAAAAATACTGTTTGGTTTGGATAATTTGATGAGTTTATATAAAAAAGAAAACGAATAAAATTAATAATAATGTACATAATAATTAATAACTATTACAGTCTCTTGTTGCAAATTATATTGTTTATTTGTATTGTGATTTGATTTTGTTTTTTTTTTTTAAATAACAAGTATAAAATGAAAGTTATGACGAGTGTTTGGATGTTGGGATGGAACAAGGTCGAGGTTTAAGTGCATAATGGTTGGCTACCTTTCATGCAATGGCACTGATTCGACTAGGTTGGACATTATTATTAAAAATGCTGACTTGAATTTTGTTTAAACTTATATTTCTTAAACGATACAATAGATGTAGGTACGTACCGATTATGAAGTTATGGGACAGGAAACAAGAACCTCTTACTGGACTCCCGCTTGAAACCAGGAAGTATACGATTTGGTTATGTGTGGCATTCAGGTCATTAGAGCATATGAGATATGCCCATTACACTGTATGACCATATTTTGACAGGAGATCTGTGAGAAATTGGCATTTTATGACCTCTTGGAAGAGTCCAATCTTACCTTAAGTATTTCAGATGTCTTAAGCTGGGCGCTAATTAAATAAATCACCACTATCGAGGTATCCGTTCGAAAAAAATTCCGCTACGAAAGTCAAATCTGATCGGAACTGAAATTGCGTTCGAAGTATTCGGTTCGGAGCAAAATAAATGAAGCATATAAACGCGTTCATTTCACATTTAAATATTCCGCAACAAGTTGTCGGAGAGCTTCGGAAAAAAACGTTTGTGTAGCTGTCAAAAGTAAGTTTTATAACGCGGGTCCACGCAATGCGACAAGGTGCGCAATTTCGGAGTATTTTTCCGAAAGTTGTATCGGAATGGATGTCTCGAAAATTCCGTCCCGAACGGATACCTCAATAGGGTTGAAAATTTGTTTATTGTTTAGTAGCGATACTCATGTGAAACGTGGAAAACTCCGCCAACATATCGAGCAGGCTACAAGCTTTTGTTAATCGTGTCTGCGTTACATCATAAGGATCCGGTAGCTACAAACGACTTCCAACAATGAATTGTCGCTAAGACTGGACAAACAAAAGAGGATGTTGACATCAAACGGAGAAAATGGCGTTGAATTGGTCATACACTGAGGAAACCAGACGATAAAATAGCGAAGCAGTGCTTCCAATGGATCCCTCTAGTGTAAGGCGAGTTGGTAGGCCCAGAACAACATGGGACTCAACTGTCATGACGGAAGTTCAGTCGCAGGATTTGCGATCGTGGACACATCTGAGGTATCGAGCTGCAAACAGAGAGGTGGAAGGGCCTAGTTGTCGCCCTATGCTCCAGGAGGAGTTAAAGTGTTACTGTTAACAGCAGCTACCGGAATAAAAGAAGAAGAAGAAGCGATACTTATGTTGCAAATTTGTACGGACAAGTGCCTATTCAGAAAAAATTTCCCCGAGAATCGATCGGCACTTCCTGCCCTTGTCCTGGTAGATAAGAAAGTGCTGAAGTCAGTCAGACAGTGACTGAGAAATGAAAATAGGACACAAATTGAATCGAAAAACAGACTAAACCAATACACTGACGTCGCAATGAATATGTTGCACCTTAAGACCTAAAGATGCATTAAAAAATATGATTTCCAACGGAATTCAATTACGAAATCAAACAAAAGAGATGGACACCCTAAGCAAACGTAACGCAGAACAATTAATATGGAATACCGATGAGCTGGCAGGAACTTAAACATTGTTAACACTCTATTTTCCTCAAGGAAAACTATTTAGTTTAACGAAGGCATTTACACTTCGTCATTCATGTTGAAATTACGACACGATCAACTTTGGAGCTACAATTGGCGCCCAACTTTTGCTTCGAGTGGCGCCCAACAAAAGTATATTCTATTATATATCAGTAAAATAGACCAACTTACTAGATGCATTTCCAACCCGAGTAAGAACTACATAGAACTCTAAACATTTCTCAGCTAAAATTGGTAAACAAATGTGCATAAAATCAGTAACCAACCCTTTATACCTTCAAGTTGTCCACTTAAATCCAGTTAAAAATCGTTAACTCCTTACAAAAAAAGAAACTAAATATTTATCAACACTTGAAGAACTAATAAATCTATACATATACAAACTAAAACTAAAGGAACTCAAACAGTTTTTAAATGCAAAATGTTTATATACCTACTCGTCTGCTTATTTTACACATAAAAAAAAAATAAAATTAAACAAGAACACAATCTCTTCACCTTTTCTCTTGGTTTATGCGAATAATATCTATGTATGCATGTTTTGTATATATATAGTGTATATGTATATATAATGAATTCATGTAAAAAGCCTCTTACTTTAGCTATATTGTTTTTAATTTAATTTACAGAACCTATAAAATATGAAAACAATATTAAATAAAACTTTACACTTGGTTTTATACATACCAATCGCCCACTCTCGGAAAACTTAGTGCTCTAAATCTACCGTTAGGTTGAAAACAGAAATAACCTTATATACTCACACCGACTGGGCTTTTTTTTTTGAATTAAATCTAATGAATATGTTGTTCACAATAATTTCGAGTATTTCAGTGTTGTGGGTCAGAGAGTTGCGCGTTTTATGCGCGAATGTGTGCATTACTACTTGTCCTACTAACTATCACCTTACATCACTCACTGATCGCCTCGAAACCTTCGTTCGTTGCTCTTTGAACGCGAACGACTGCGTCGTGATCGTGGCGCCCAACGGTTATCACCTTCTGATTCGCTATCATCCGAGCTATTGCTACCGTTTGAGGGTCCACCATTGTGGTTGGTATTCCGTTCGCAGGAGGATGAATCTACTGGGGTGACGCCGCCGCCTCCATGATGGTTTCTGTATATCCGTCGGGGGAGATTCAACTGGGCTTGGTCGGCGTGTCGGGCGCCATTTGCAGCGGCTAATAGACGCAGATTTGGATTCACTTTAGACGCTGTGTCTGGGGGACAAGGTGGTGGTGGTGTTGCCGGTTCGAATTCTTGATCCTCAAAGAACTCCATGTTCACGTTGCGGTAGTACTCCTCAGTTGGTTCGCCGCCCTCGTTAAAGTAGGAAGCCTCGTTGTCGCGGCAGAATTGCTCGTACAGCACCGACCCTGATTCGTACTCGTTTTCGCTGTAGATGTTCTGGTGATGGGGGTCCTGCGGATGACGGTACTGATGTGATGGCG
Organism: Cheilosia vernalis; assembly: GCA_949126925.1. Lineage (NCBI taxonomy): Eukaryota > Metazoa > Arthropoda > Insecta > Diptera > Syrphidae > Cheilosia > Cheilosia vernalis. The sequence continues at coordinate 68,530,233 of OX421359.1, forward strand.
GACCTTGCTGGGCGTGTTGTGGATGTTGAGGGTGTTGTGGATGCTGTTGGTGTTGTGGGTGCTGCTGATGCTGTGGGGGCATTTGCGAGTGCTGGGGATGGTGATAGCCGCCGGTTTGGCGCTCTTGCATCCAGTTTTGTGGGAAATTCGGGATCGGTGGTGGTGGCAGTGATCCCCACACCGGTGGTTGATGGGGCTGTGGCATGCCCTGCATGCCGCGACGCATTACTTGTGGCGACAGAGCGGCGGGATTGGTACGTATCGTCATATTGCTCATCGTTTTGTAGCTGTTGTACGGATGGTCGGGTGGAGGTGGCAGCATATCACACATGTTCATTGGCATCCGGATGGGGGCGTTGTATTCGCTAGAGCTGGGGCTCGCCGAGCATTTGCGACAATCGTCAGCGATTGAACTAAGACCGACACCCATGGCGCCGCCTGCACCTCGTTGCAGGGTAACCGTCGCATAGGGCTCTGGCGGTGCAGATTGTCCGATGTTTATCTTTGGCATGTTTACCGTTGTTAACTCGGCGTATTCAGACTGCGGTATCGCCGGAGGGGGTGGTGGCACTGCGTACGTGTGCGTTGGCTTGATTGTCGTGTTGTTCTGCATCCAGAGGGTGTGCGACTTGTCTGCCAGCGTCGAGGTGAGCACTGGCGCTGGATAGGACGCCTTGAGATTGCGCTTATTGCGTTTTGCCCAAAAGACGGCAAATATTGCGCCGCTTATCAGGCAGATACCAAGAATCCCCAGCGCTATGCCCGGCATCCATGACATTGACCATGCACTAAGTGCTGGATCCGTTCTAAAATAAAGGAGAAGTTAAATTTGACTTTAGTCCACCGGTGTGTGCTTACTTTGGTGGTCTCGCGATGAACGAAGGATCAATATGAAGCGGCGCTGGAGGGCTGTACGGCCCTAGGCCGCCGGCAGTCAATGGTGCCACTCGGGCGATATAACGACCACCGGGACTGAGGCTGTTTATAACAACTGACTGAGTGCTCGCATTCAGCGACATTTGTCCCAGAAGTTTGTTCGTCACATTCGACTTGATTTGGATCTGCAAGGAAAAGGTCAACAATCAAAAGGATTCGATGCACAAGCCCGAAACTCACCTTGTAGCCGGTCAACTCTCCGTTGATCAGATGTGTTGGGGGAGGAGACCAACGCACGTACGCAGCAGTGTTGTTGATGACGCCCACCCGCACGTCCGTTGGTGGCGCTGATGGTGGTCCATCTAACGTCTTTCCCTTGCGAAGATTCGATATAGTGCCACCCAAGCCCTTGGGCACGGTCGCAAAGATCTCGTAATTCGTATAGGGCTTCAAGTCCTCCAGACGGTGGATTTTCTTTTCGAAAGTTGTGCCTGTGGACAGGTACTCCTTTGACAAAATACGAACCTCGGCGCCATTCAGGTAGATCGGACGGTAGTACAGGGTAATACCCTTGCTGGGAAATAAATTCGTTTGAGCATACTCCCAGGTGATGTCTAAGGAGCTCGACGAGACCGGAATCACCGTCGTGATCAGTATGTTCTGAGTATTCTCCCAGCGACTGTTGAACGATTCGGGGATTTGAAAGTCGCCTTCGGGATCGGTGGGCGACTTTACGTGGATATAGATTTTCTTCACCACACTTCCGGCTTCATTGATAGCTGTGCAGGCATACCAACCCTAGAACAAGGAGTTAAGAAAATTTCCCAACATCGACGGATACAAGACTCACCTCATCCCTTTTCTGGATATTCTTCACGACCAGCTCGCCAGTTTTGCTTATCTCAAAGTTGGGCAGCTCAGGTGGTGGCGACGAGGACACATCGATGAAGGACGTCGTTTCGGTAACCAAACTGTTCACATCCACGTCGTCCTCCTTCTCTTCGTCTGATATAACAATGCTGCGGCGTGTGCGGTTGACCGGCAGCGCGCTGTGCCGCCTCGCTCTGAAGCTCATAATTTTCGCTTTAGCCAGCAGCTCTTGGCGAGCTTCCTCTTCGAGCATCTGAGAGATCTCATCCTGCAAGTTCGCAACTATGCCCTCGGAGAGGATCTTATCCCAAATGGTAATGGTCTTGGGGCGCCCCGACGCCTTGCATGGCAGGTTGACCGTGTCGCCCTCTGCTACATCGACATCCGTTGGAGCGTCTGTTATTCGTGGAGTGGCTAAAGAAGAAAACCATCAGCTGCAGGCCTACCAATCAAACCACCTTGTTGTCTTACCGAATACGCTGAGCTTTATCGACAGCGAAATGTTGCCGCCCTCATTAAAACCCTTGCACGTGTACGTGCCTTGATCCTCGGCACGGGCATCTTCAATTCGCAGCGTGTTGTCCAACAAAATCCTCGATCGGCCCTCGGGCAGGGATCCTCCATCGCGGTGCCACGATGCAATTGGTTTGGGATCACCCACCAGCTCGCACGCAATGTCGACTCTCTCGCTTTCTATCACCTCGGTGTCGGTCGGGCCGCGCACTATCCGCGGCGGAGTTAGAACCTTCAATGTCGCCGGTGGGGCGTTCTTTCTGCCCGCCATATTCTGCGCCGAGCACTCATATTTTCCCGCATCTGACACTTGCACCTCCGAGATCATAAGGGAGCCCCCTTCCACCATAGAGAGTCTACCAAAAGCAGAAATGTATAGTTCAGGCGACTGACCATGTAATCAACTCATTTACAAACCTTTTTCCACCCAAGTCAAGCAGCTTGCCATCTTTGTACCACAGCACAGAGGGCTCTGGAATTCCTCGAGGCGGTGTACAATTCATCACGACGGGACCGCCTACCAGCGCAATCGAGTCGGAGGGCTCTGACCGAAATTCATCCTTGAGAAGGGCTATCTGCAGAGTGGCATTGTTGCTGGCAGCAATGCCAGCGGAACTTTTCGCCTCACACCAATAGATCCCGGCGTCCTGTTCACGTTTGTTGTGCATAACTCTGTGACGAAAGGGAAGAGGTTGTAGACAAAACTGGAAAAAAAAACACGTGGATTACAGTTTCTTACCTTAGAAAGAATAGGGAGCCTTCGGGTAGGATCACCCTCCGTTCGGACGGAACCAATGGCGTTCCATTGTGATACCAAGAGATGTCGGGCTGTGGCCGACCTGTTGCCTTGCAGTTTAGTGTGAGGGGCTCATCACGTGCCGCTATCGCATCGGCTGGGTGTTCCAATATTCGTGGTCGTTGTTGAGCTGAAAATTAAAGTAAACAGTGATAATTTTGGAATTGGTACAGGCAAATAAATTTGAGGTTAAGGAGGGCGCCCTCGTTGTCTACTATAGGAATGCAACTTTTTTAAACTGCTTGTGATGAAGAAAATCATTCGTACGTGATACCGTAATATGAGACGTTTCCAGAGCGGCGGAAAGAAAAACCGTCGCAAAAATTTTCAGGTTATGTCATCCGCTCTGTTCGATTGAATAGTTTCACTTTGGGACAGCTTTGTTGAAGCTGCGGTCAATAGGTAATACATTCCGCAATATGAGAAATAACGTCGACAAACATTCTTCATCTCATTCCCGAGCACATAACCGAAGTTGCAGCTGTTTAAAGTGGTCCTCGACAATTTTGTACATTTTCATGCAAAGTTTCAGTTAAAAGTTACAAACATGCGACTTCGCCGTCAAGGCTGTAATTGCCAGGACTTCTGCGAACTTCCATAAATGAAACTATACTTGTAAAACGTCGCAATAATTAATTTTCACCTCGCAACTAAAATTCCATGTGTCAAATATTTCCAAGCTATCGCTCTCTTTCCTTTGACAGCACAAAATCTTTCAATAAACTCGTGAAAAATAATCTATTGCCTAAATACACGAACGGGACATACAACACCTGAATGGCTGAATGTTGGAGCAATCCAGCAATTCCTGGCTGCAATTGGCAGACAAAGTAATTATAACTACAGCAATGCAGCGATTTATTGCCAAACTGTGTACAGTAAACACAGTGGGGTGTGCGGAAAATGGTGGAAAACACACAACAAAAGAAAGAGAAGGAGAAAAATTAATGTTTTCCTTTGCCACCCTCCCCGCATATTTTTATAAGCAGACAAAGAGAACTTTTCCCCACCGCACCGTCGCTCTAGCCAGCCAGCGTGGAAATGGAAAACCCAAGTCACACGAGGATAAATGGTTGAAACAACAAAACTACGCTATCCAATAAATTCGTATGCATGTGGCGTGCGGCCTTTCTTGCCAAAGGAACAGAGCAGGAGCACACAAACACCGTCCTCTGTCTGATGTGCCATGCCACTCTGGATGATGAGAGTCGAAACGACGAAAAACGATCTGTTGTGAGTTGTGAGGGTTAGGTCGGCTCTCATATTTTAGACCCGGTCGGCCATATGTTCTGCAGGAGGGGCCGTGCCGCCCTTGCTTTGATGTGGCAATAAACTGATGCACTTACCAGGAGAGTGGTGGGGAGATTTGAAGAAGACGTTCACTCATGCCACCCCCAAAAAACATTCACATCACATATACAATACAGCGCCGAAGAACAACAATAAAACAGAATTTTCGTTTTTCGTTTTGGGGGATGAATGATAATTTCGTTTGCCTCCCACCCGTGCCGTTCCACCTGGCTAAGCCATTCGGGTAGAAGCAGGCGACGACCCCAAAATATTCGCCAGCAGCCGACATCGTCCGGAGCAGACACAATTTCATTCGAAATGACATTAAGTGGTAGTTGCTGTCGTTGTTCCCTCTCGGATATTAGGCACATATTGATTTGGATCAAAGTCCAAAGGGAATTTCCAAAACAGGCATGGTTGGGGTTTACCTACACATCCATACCTTCGAGAGGAGTTACGCACGGTATTTTCCAGTCGAACAAAAATGTGTTTTCCTACTTCGTCCTGGACACGGCGCATATATCTCGCACATTATCTAAGCAAAGGCCGTGTGCGTGCTGCACGTACAAATTTCGAGGTGTGCACGGGAATTAATGTCAATGACATTTGGGAATTTTCGGGGGGAAATGCGTACGGAATCGGAATTTGGATTGCTTTGGTGCCCCCACCCCGATTATGGTGTATTCGAACGTGTACAGAGGGGAAGTCCTTTTCGTTGGCATATTATACAGGGACGTGAAAAGGAAGCACACCCAATTTTCTAAATAACAGTCTATAAAATTGCGTAACAAGGAAATACCCTTCTTTTGTGTTGGGTTTAAAGTAGGTGCCCAATTAGAAGAAGGGTTCGTTACGCAACGAGGATACGATCTGAGTTCCAGGTAATGCTTGCCGCGACGCATATCTGATGAGAACATATAAATATAACAAGGGGTGGAACATAAAACAGGCATTCCTATGGAAAGGTAGTTGAAATCCACAATATCTATACTTTGACAGGTAACTCTCCTATTCTGAGCGTCGAACTTTGCTAGTTGTAGGGGCTGTTTTCGAGTACGCTCCACACCCGACGAAAACAGATCTTTAAATAATAATAAAAAAAAAACAACACACATCAATCAATCGTTAAATATTTAAGCAACAAAAGGTATACCCGAGTATACTCGTTCGCAAACGGGTGTGCTGCGAGGCACAAAAGTAGACCCATTCATTTAAACTTGACATGAAATAGACTCTGCGAACATGATTTTTGCGTAACATCGCAGTTTCGTCTAAATGTGTACTATACATCCAAATATCTGCTGACGCAATTCAATTCAAAGTGAACCCTCTTCCATCTGTAATTGTAATGCGTCATGGAGAAATATGTGGAAAAAGCAAACTACAGCCCTCACCGAAATTGAACCCTCTTACGAGCAAACATATTATATGAAAGCGGAACAAATTTACGACCTACCGTCAGTTGCTGTTATAAATTAGGTATATCTGCTCGGAGACCCAACATTAATACAAAGGACATTATTTGAAATCCGTAAACTAATGTCATGAGCAACCTTCGTCTAAGTTATTCATCCCACATGGTCATTGGCTGTTAAAACTAACTTGGAATTTACGCTCAAAACAATCACTGCTTGCAATAAAAAACTGACAACAAATGTCTACATTTAAACGGAAATTTATATATATACCTATACATATTTACCAATATCTTTGATGACATTTTTTTTCCTCATTTCAATTTTTCATATTTCTCGCAAGTTTTACCCAGCATCGCTAGAACAATTGGTTGTTATTTTGCTTGCAAATGGCTGCGTTCCATTAACCACTAATGGATGACTAGCGACACAACAAATTAACCCTATATTAGGTGTTTTTTTAGCTTCGGTTTAACGCCGTAGGTATTTTATTAATAAGCGTGTTTTCTTGAGCTTCGATCTCAGCAAAGCAAAGTAAAGTAGGATGTTCGCCACGCAATTACAGCAACTACGCTCTACTTGACACTTCGAGACTCGCAATAATTATTATAATTGCGTGCTGAAAATCCTACTTTACTTTGCTTTGCTGAGATCGAAGCTCAAGAAAACACGCCTAATAATAAAATTCGGCGTTAAACCTTTTGAACTATTGATCAAAGTCAAGGACACACGGGAAATGACAGATCTAATGCAAACATTTTTGCAAAAGAGTATTTTTTCTATAAATTTTATAAAACTTTTATTGATTTAGGCGGCGTTAATAAGACTGTAGTGCACTGTAAAAGGCATATGTTTTTGTTTTATCTGTCAAAAGTCATATATCCGATAGCCTGAACGCATCCATTGAACTCCAGGGCCGTAATCAGTAACATTTCAGACGACTGTCGTCGAAACAATAACGACCTGCAAAACTAACAACCAGTTGGAAAATTACGAGTCTAGAAGTTTAATCCAGTTTATTCTACCCAAATGTAAGATATTTTCAAAAAAAAAAATGCCAGAAAATAGCTTATATTGGTCATCGAAACATCAAAAACGATATTAGGCCTGTTTTTTTGAGCTTCGATCTCAGCAAAGCAAAGTAAAGTAGGATTTTTATCACGCTAATTACAACAACTACCCTAGATTTGACACTTAGAGACTCGCAATAGTTGTTGTAATTTGCGTGCTAAAAATCCTACTTTACTTGAGATCGAAGCTAAAAAAAAAACAGGCCTATTGTCCCGAAGAGCATCGTCATACTTCATACATGATATGCATAAGAATTATTTCAAAGCAGAAAGTGTCAGCGGTGTAAACAACAAATAACAGAAAATGATTTGATTAGTCAGTCAATAGATTTGATAAATCATGTGATATTTACATCTTTTAACGCATTTTAATTCTATGCGATTGCTTTACAAAATCTCAAATCTTTAACACTTCTATTACAAACGTAGTCAAACTAACTAAAAATACGTATATCTGTTACTGTCGCAAAACGCCTTGTCCTTTATATACAACACTTAAGAGTTTGTATATTGAAATTGTCGCAAAAGTGGCCAAATGGATTTATAAACTGACATTTGTCAAGTTATGCTTTGAAAATAAATAATGCATAAAACGTGTCTGTAAATGTAACTTAACCTCAAAATGAGAAAATAAAATCAAAATTTGTTATGTTTTGATCAGAATTAAAGTACGGGAACATAATTTCTCTAGTCTCCTTGACAATTCATAAATGATTTTGACATTCTATCAGTGTGCTCAATTCGAGTTGTCCGTAAAGGCACCAACAAGCACTTCCTCTCATTTAGCACAATCCTTATCTAGCCGCCTTTAGTGATGCACTATAAATTGATGACCTTCTATGACAGATCCATTAACTGTCAAAAGCACACGGAGGGCAATCAAACAATTCTTAATTGAATTGCAAATGTTAATAGAAGCGACTGTCAAGTAGTTTTGAAGATTACAAAAATCGAACTCTCAGATTTAAAACCGCAACTAGACTTCACTAATTCCTTGCAATTTATTTACACCGTCATCTATGAATGGGTTTCGTTTTCTGTAGAAATTTGTACTTACTTCAATTAAATTTATTTGTGACATGTCAAATCGAAAAATTCTCAACGCAAATCATCGCCTACAAACAAAGTGGCGTCTATTCAAAGTATGTATAGTTCCGTTCGTTGAGTGACACTCTGTTGAAAATGTTGCGTGCAGCAAATCCAACTATCGTGACCACGAACAGTAAGCATGTTTGTTTTGAAAGAGTTACCAGTAGCTTTAAAGCCAATCGGCGAACCTAACCCAGTTTCTTTTCTCAAATTAAGAGCTGCTACACGCATCTAACTTAATAAAACAGTTGACTTTAAAGGCTGGGTAATTACCCGCCTAAGTCGTGCACTCTCAACCAAAGTAGGTGTACTTGAGAATTGCTACTCTTGACCCGTATAGTAAGTTCCTTGTTTCTCTTCAGCACAGGAAATTCACCCTTTCATTTTGATTGGTGACAAATGCAGACAACTTCTCAATCACTGCGCTACAGCGTATATAATTATGTACCTACCGTGTAGTGCTATCTTGCACAGCTACTGTGTGTGTATGCGAAAAATAAAACTCTCGCTAGCCAGACGAATTGCATCTCCAGAAGCCCTTGATGTGATTAAGAATGACGAACAAAAAAATACGAAACAAAAAAAGTGAATAGCACAGCAAATTGTACACAATCAGCAGGCAGTCGCCTGCCTTTTGAAATTACACCAAACAGCCATCAAGATCGTTAAGCAAGATTAATGGAACGTATATCTACGTCCAAAGTAATTCTTAACACTTACTTACTCTCGCTTTAATAAGACATTAAATGAAATTTATTTGTTACCGAATAACTCTCCCACGAGATATAAGCTATATCTGTCTCCGAGTGCGTATACGCATTCCTTTGTCATTTTGGTATAAGAGAGGGACACTCGGCGACTGGGAAAATGTCTACACGATATATTTTTGAATCCTAAAGCCTAGTATGCTGCTCGCGCTTAAATTAAGCCCCCATACAAAAATGTCTCTGAAGATAAAATTAAGCAAAGCAGTTAAACCAGTACGCAGTTCAAGCTAAATTTCTGAGCCGCTGTACGAAAACTAACTACAGAATTTAAGTAAGCGTATTAATGCAAAATACATTTTTCCACAGCTAACTTTTGACAGATCAGAGAAAATATCTACTAAAGCAACCGCTGTAACGTTGTAAGCCGCCATTCAAACACAACAGAATGAAGACGTTCCAGTATCTCTATCTAGTTTGACAGCTGACTTGATGTGTCTCAGTTTTAATTGGCTTCGATCAATTATATAAACAGTTTTTTCTCTTAATCGAGGTCTGGCCGACGAATCTAGTCAAGAAATTCGTGACTAATTCGTACTAAGTTGACAGTTCGCATATGTAGCTGACGTAGGAAAAGTGGCTTTGACTAATAATCTAGTTTTTTGCGTTCAAGGTACAGACCAATTGTTGAAGTATATGGCAACCCTATTACGTACACTCACAAGATATATATACTTTGCTATTATCTACACAACATATAAGAATCACCATTCTTCTTATTTTATTGTATTTGTATTGGCAACACTATATATACCTCCACAAATTCATTTTCTTGTCGCAGTCTTTTCTATAATACTTATAACTAACCATGAATTAATAACTTGAATTAAAGTAACGAAAAGTATAAAGTGTTTTTCATTTCCAACAAATGGTTATGGGCCCAGGCGGAAATTAAATTAAACTAGAAATTGTCGTTTTGCATAATTAAAAGAAGATGAGTTCTTCACTCTATCAAATAGAGAAATTAGACAACGACAACTACCAGGGTTGGAGGATTCAAATGAAATCCGTTTTAATCCACAGTGAATTATGGAAGTGCGTAAGTGAAACTCGGCCATCGGTTCCAAATGAAACTTCAGCTTGGGATGTAAAGGATGGGAAAGCTCTAGCTTCAATAATTTTAAGTGTGAAATCCTCACAACTGATTCACGTAAAAAATTGCAAGTCTTCAAAAGAAGCTTGGGAAAAACTGGAGTCTGTACATCGCCCTAACGGACCTGCAAGAAAGGTCACTCTTTTCAAGCAATTGCTTGGCTTAAAAATGCCAGAAAATTCTTCCATGGGTGATCATTTGAGAAATTTTTGTGAGATCGTCGAGAAGTTGATCGAGATAGACATAAAGCTACAAGACGAGCTGGTAACGATAATACTATTATCCAGTCTCCCAAAAGAATATGAGAGCTTTGTCATTGCCATCGAATCTCGCGATAAATTGCCTGAAATGATGAATTTAAAAACCAAATTGATAGAGGAAGGGCAAAGGCGAGAAAACGAACCATGTAAACTGCAACAAAATGAGACTGCCTTTCTCCACAAGCAGAAATTTGAAAAACCACAAACGCATACTAATAAAGTGTTTAAAGGTAAATGCTATATATGTAAACGGAAGGGACACATGTCAAATGTATGCCGGTTTAGACGAGAAACAAATACGTCATCATCATCACCAATGTCCAACAAACCAACAAACACATTTGCAATGTTAAATGCAAATCATCAAAACGGCACAGTACTAAATACTAACATATGGATATTTGATAGCGGGTCCACATCACACTTGTGCTGCTGTCGTAGTATGTTCACCAGTTTGAGAGAACATAAAGAAAAAATCGAACTAGCTGGAGAAAAGTTTATGTGGTCAACGGGAATCGGTGACGTGAGAATAGAAACGAAATACAGCAATATTCAATTGAAAAATGTTCTCTATGTACCTGAGCTGAAATGCAATTTTATTTCTCTGACCAAAGCCGCTCGAAATTGTACAGTGCAAATGAAGAACAACACCGTCACCATTTATAATACCAAAAATGAACTTATCATGCGCGGTGATAGGGAAGGTGACTTGTTTTTATTTTCTCACAAAACCACAAAATTATTTAGTGCTCTAAATCAAAATCAAATCATAATGTGGCATAATAGATATGGGCACATAAATGGTGAAAGTATGCGTTTGTTAAATAAAAATAATATGGTGTATGGGTTGAAGTTAGGGAATTTTTCCCCCATAGAATGCGAAACATGTTTAAGAGCGAAAATTTGCCAAAAGCCATATCCGCGAAAAACACCCGAGAAACAAAGTAATTGTGTGCTCCAACTAGTCCACAGTGATATTTGTGGCCCAATGCGGGTTATGTCAAATGGTGGTGCAAAATATTTCGCGTTATTCATAGACGACTTCTCCCGAATAATGTTTGTCTATTTCTTAAAGAAAAAGAGTGATGTATTGGATGCATTCCGAAAGTTTAAAGCCGAAGTTGAAAATCAAACCTCCAAGCAAATTAAAGTACTTAGAACCGATAATGGTTGCGAATACTTGAGTGGGGATTTTAATAAACTTTTATCTGAGTGTGGCATAAGGCATCAGCTTTCGGTGGAGTATACTCCGCAACAGAACGGAGTCGCTGAGCGTGCTAATCGCACGGTGGTGGAGATGGCTCGGTGCTTATTGCTTGGTTCAAATTTGCCGGAATCGCTTTGGGCTGAGGCAATTAATACTGCGGTATATTTAAGAAACCGATCACCAACTAAGATATTAAATAAAATCACTCCTTTTGAAGCCTGGTATGGAAAGAAACCATCAGTTTCTTACTTCAAAACGTTTGGCTGCAAGGCGATTATGTTGGACAAACGGCCTGGCAAATCCAAATTCAAGCCCAAAGGAATCAATTGCGCATTGGTTGGTTACTCGCGAGAGTCAAAAGCGTACCGTCTCTATGAGCCAAAGACTCGAAAAATTTATAAGAGTCGAGATGTGCGATTTATTGAAAATGTGCGAGTTTCTATTGAAAGAGATGGGGATGACCAGGACGCCGCAAAACTGGAGTATTTAATTTTCGATTTCGACGAAAACCTTGCTGATGGGAACAAAACTGGCGTCTCTTCAATCAAAAATGAATGTGTTCCGTCTGCTGGTGGGGATGCAAGTGGTGAAGGTCAGATTGTGTCTGCCGCTACTATAACTGATCAAGCTATTACATCCCATTCTCCGGAAGAATGTCCTGCTGCTGTTGCTGATGATGAGGAAGTGTATCTGGATGATGCTGATACTGGACACAGTGGGCAAGTACAAAATAGTGTTAATAATGTTAGTTCTATCACCAGAACACTCAGATCGGGCCGTCAATATTTAAATAATCTCTTTTTCATGAAAAACGATGAGGATGATGTCAGCAAAAGCCCAGCTACCGTTCAAGAGGCCATGCATAGGAGGGATGCAGATCAATGGTTAGCATCAATGCAGTCCGAGTATGAATCTCTAATGTCAAAAAATACATGGGAACTGGTCGATTTGCCCCAGAATCGTCGTGCCATTAAATCCAAATGGGTGTTTGACCTGAAGCGGGATAAAAGTGGCAAAGTGGAGCGTTACAAATCTAGGCTCGTAGCAAAAGGATGCAGTCAGAAACTAGGGATAGACTACAGCGAAACATTCTCGCCAGTTGCTAGATATTCCACTATTCGAATGATACTCGCAATGGCAGCTGAACACGACCTTATAATTCATCAGATGGATGTCATAACTGCGTATCTAAACGGCGAGCTACAAGAAGAGATTTTTATGCAACAACCTGAAGGATTTGTGGACCCTGGATGCCCGCAGAAAGTCTGCAGGCTACAAAAGGCAATATATGGGCTTAAACAAGCAGGACGGGAATGGAACGAAAAGCTACACAAAGTTTTAACCAAAATTGGATTCATTCGTCTACAAAGCGATAACTGTACGTATGTTCTTAACAAAGAAGGCGAAATCAACATATTATCAGTATATGTTGATGATATTCTGATCGCGTGCTCCAACAGCAAAACATTATTATGGATTAAAAGGCAAATCGAAGCGGAATTCGATGTTGTCGATAAGGGAGAAATTGATTATTTTCTCGGAATGGAAATAAACCGAAACGCATCAGCGAAAACCGTCAGTGTTTCTCAAAAACGATTTATAACTGAACTTTTGCAAAAGTATGACATGACGGAAACAAGAAAATGTTGTACTCCAATTGATCCCGGAATCAAGCTAAAAAAATGCCAAGGATGTTCCAATTGTATAAAAGTGGATGCGAAGTTATACCAATCTCTCATTGGATCATTGATGTATCTCGGCATATCATCAAGACCGGACATAGTACACAGCGTTAGCAAATTGGCTCAATTCAACATCGACCCCCACTTAGAACATATGGCGGCAGCAAAACAGGTTCTCAGGTACTTAAACCGAACCATAAACTTTAAACTTGTTTATAGGAAAACGGGCGAACCTTTGCGGGGGTATGCTGACGCTGACTGGGCCGGCAGTTGTGATGACAGGCGTTCCTACACGGGTTTTGTTTTTTATTTGGCTGGAGCAGCTGTAGTATGGGAGTCACGAAAGCAACAATCGGTGGCTTTAAGCAGCACAGAGGCCGAGTATATGGCCTTGTCATCGGCAGCGAAGGAAGTGGTATACCTCAGAAATCTCTTACTTGAACTTGGATTTCAAAAAAACCGTAGATAAGCCGACGGAACTGTATGGCGACAATTTAAGCTCTCATCAGTTGGTGAAGAACCCGGTGTTCCACGCAAGGAGCAAGCATATAGACATTCGAGTCCACTATGTTCGAGAAGTTTTCCAGAAGCAGCTGATCGATTTAAAATACGTTTCCACTGAAGAGATGCCCGCCGACATTTTAACCAAAAATTTGCAGAAAACTAAACATATTAAACTTTCAACTATGTTAGGGTTACTCTAATTAAAGTGACATGTGCGTCATAGGATTGAGAGGAGCTGTTGAAGTATATGGCAACCCTATTACGTACACTCACAAAGATATATATACTTTGCTATTATCTACACAACATATAAGAATCACCATTCTTCTTATTTTATTGTATTTGTATTGGCAACACTATATATACCTCCACAAATTCATTTTCTTGTCGCAGTCTTTTCTATAATACTTATAACTAACCATGAATTAATAACTTGAATTAAAGTAACGAAAAGTATAAAGTGTTTTTCATTTCCAACACCAATCTACTCGACTTAAGATAACTAGGTTTTTTTTGGAATATGCCAAATCTGACACAAGTACTGACAGCACCGAACCAGTTGACGAGCATCGTTTGCACAGCTAAACGATTTCAGTATTTTACCTGTCACAATAAAATCAATGAAAGTGAAGCTTCAGAAAATATCTGTCCTCTTCCTACAATTACAGTAAATTTGTCCCCATTTTATTCGCCTGACACTCGTCCTCGGCGCCCAGTGTGCACAGTATGCTTCAACTATTTTGATTTCCTTTGTCAACCCTCCGATTTGTTTTATCGATGCCGGGTGTATTTTAATTTTACTCGCGCGTGTCTGTCTTCATGGTGTTCGTGCGGTTGTGTTCATCACCACCACCAACCCCGTATGCGCCATTTGCCATCCGCCGCCACAGCGGTGCTTTTATCTTAATGAGAGTTACTGTATCGTGATACCGTTTGAGGGATAACCATGTATTTGTACAACCAGACACTACATAATTATTCCATGAGCCGAAATTGATCACTGGCTGCAAAATTGTCCGATTCGAAATGAGTTAATTAAGGTGCACACATTCGTGGGCAGGGGGTGGCTGTAATTTGCACCCACTTGAGTGGGAAACAAGACCTTCACCCCCACATTAGTCGGCGCCCCTCGCAAGAGTTGAGGGTTCCTTCTATATCGCTGAGGGTGAAACAACGCTGAATCTGAAACAAATGAGCTTTACCTAATTTGCACCGTTCGTTGCTGCTGCTCTGCCTTCGTTCGTTTGGTGGGGGTTTCCTTTTTTTCTTGTTGCACTTTTTACTTTTTTTCTCAATGCTATGCAGAGGGCCATGAACTCGTCATTCTCGGAGGGTTGCGACTTGTGAAACAGACAGCGAACGATCCGCAAAAAAAAAAAAAAACAATTATACAACATTATGCAGATTGTTGAACTTTGTAATGTACCCCAGTTTGATAGCGGTCCTCCTTGACCTATAATGCACATTGCACAAACACACTCACACACAGCAATCGACAACGACGAACAGGAAAATCCGATATCATTGTTGTGCACTCCGGACAGCACTGGAACAAGAAGTCCATTAAAGTTATTTGCAGTTTGTTGGACCGTTTCTGACCCAGAAAACCCCCATCATCTATAACAGTAAGTGACGCAGAGCGAGGACTCTAAAAAGTTGACAACATTTTTGAATCTGGTCCAAGAATGAAAATTCGTTTTATAGTTTTAATTGACTTGTAAACTGTCAGTGGATGCCCCCCAGAACTGAACTATATGTATTTATATTTAAAAGGGGGGGGTCATCTGGAGAAGTTTTCATGATTGAAGATTCAATTTCACAAGCAGAATGAATCAGTGTGATGATAAATGCACTCGTATCTCTCGACTCTTGAGTGAAAATTACAAAACTAGGACGGTGGGCGCCGGGCGGTTGTATAATATTTATGTGGTGGACGATTACACACACCGAATCCGGACAAGAGAATGTGCGGCGCGAACATGGCAAACATATTCGAAAACATAGTCGCATGGAATAGATAAATTGTTTGCTTTGATCCCTAGTGCGTCGTCGTTTCGCCTCAGTTAGTTCTCTTCCAGGGAATGTGTGCCTGTGCGTACCGTACATGTCTCGGAATTATGGTTACTGGATGAGTGTGAAGTGAATGTTTATTGTTGGTGGTGGTGGTGTTGGTGGTGCGGTACTCCCGTGCACCCCTTTTGTTGCAGAGACGAACTCTTATCGTTGTCGTTGTTGGATCTACCAAGGAAATTTAGAACACGTGCTCGGAAATTATGTGTGTTCAGGGGGGCTGTCTGCGCAGTACGTAGCAACGGCAACGGCTCTAAAGGATTCTCGTCGTAAATTTTCTGCCTGGCTAAATAGCTGGGGTGTTGTACTCGTGTACTTACTCGCATAATGCGTCATTAAATACGTCGTGGTTTATAAAAGCAACTGTGCATATGAGGATAAACACATTGTGAGGACAACATACGTGCTTATTTCGTTTCTTCTTCGTTTTATAATCCTTTAGCGGGAGAGCCTTTTAAAATTATCGGCATAACTTACAATTAGAATGAAAGAAAACATGTTACTTGCCAGTTGCCACAACCGATGGGCAACGCACGTGGAACGACGCATGGGGGTCACTTTTAACATTTTCAGGTTGTGGTCGGACCATGAGGTGGCTGTAGCTGTAGCTGTAGGCTTTAGCTTTAGTTCTTAATTGTCCCCTTTTCGTTCTTAGGGTGTTCACAACGCCTTTGATGCCCTATTGTCTTGAGTTCTTGTGTATCCAGCTTTTCCATACCGACCGTGACTTATCTTTTAAGTGAATTCCATCGCATTTGACGTGGAAAAACAATCCGTTGCTAGGTTTTTTGTATTATTGAGTGGGTACGTTTTTAATTAGTTACTATACTAACGTAACTTATGTTTTATTGATGTACGATTTGTGTGAATCATTCTCACCACCAGCGGATTAAACAAGTTTACAAAGGATTAGTCTTCTCAAGTTGACATATACGTCAACTTTAAAACTTCTCACATCGTCAATCCTAACCAATCAAAAATAAAAAACCAGTCGACTATCGGTCTTTGTCCCCGAAATTCACTTTGTCTCTTTATTTCTATCTGTTCTTTGGAAGCCGTCTGGTGTAAGTTGTGACGTACTATAGAGTCAGCCATTTTGTTTTGTCAAATTATAAGGAGCGGAAGTGGTAGTGAAATAAAATGTTTGACGTTTCCTATCAGTTACTAACAATTTTAAGAGAAAAACTTGCATATACTTCAGGAACTTTTAAGGCCTCAATTTCAATCCGTTCAATTGAAGGGTTAACTGATTGATGATGAGCCATGTGCATTCTACAGCTCTGTTAAAGTGTCAAGTGACAGTGGCTAACAACAGAAACCGAATACAATTGATTTGCGCCATAAACAGAATAAAGGGTTGTTCAAAACACTGGTTGGCGTTGGATAGTTTACTTCCTCTGACAGTAGTTGGCTGGCGGGAATTGTCTGATTTTAGGTTCGTTCGGGTACTTTTTTGCAAACGTAAAATTATTTAAAATTTGCTAAGAAACTGTGCAAATGCGACCACGTACTGAGAAAATTTAAAAAAAATGAGAGAGAAATCCATTTCCCCTCTTTTCACTTTTTCGTAATTTTCTACTCGCCGAATTTCAACTTACTGAAAAATGAAAGCTGCCAACTAAGTGACAGCTCAAAAGTTTGACAAATAAAACTATGTATATTTATTTTCGTCTTCAACGACGTCAGAGGAACAAGTTATAACTGAATGTTCTCCTAGAACATATCAGCGCATTCAAATGGAAAGTTGCATTGGTATTTAGCTTGTAAAAAATTCAATTCCAACTTATTTTGTAGACGCGGCACTTTACGATTATGTCAAAATTACATTTCTTAAACTTTTTGTAAGAAAACCGATCAGGTACTTCTCTTGAAATTAAGAGAATTCTGTCTCGATTTTAAAGATTTAACATTTTTCATTTTTCTATGCTGAAAGTACACGAACGAATCTTTTGTTTTGCCCTAAATTAATCACGCCTTTTTACGTCAAAGTGACATTCACTATTAATTTAGTTTTTATAATTAGGGGAATATAGCCGACTTAAGACTGACTGACCGATTGATCGTGACCCTACCAAATTAAGCAATATATTGCTGCCATCAAGCGACAGAACAGTAACAGTTGCTGGCAAACGAATTGATGTCAAAAAACAATTATGATGATAAGCTACGCGCTGACTTCTTTGGAATCATGATTAAAAGAATTGTGCGAAGCTTACATAAACCATTAGTAACACTTTTCAAAATGATTTTCAATTACATATCCACTTGCATCCGCAGATGATATTGACGCAATTGGTACAACACATAATTACCTAGCTGTCACCGGTGAGCTTAATGCTGCATTTACATGGTCACACATTCCTATCACGCAAAATTAAAGGGATGCTAAATACTAAATAGCCGTGTGACCGAAAGGGACAGCATTACCTAACACGCAAAAAAACGTGACACGTATTTAGGTCGGCCATCTTGTTTGCGTAATAGGAATTATAGGAAAGCTCTGCATGTTGATATTTTTATAGCGATGACTAAACAAAATTCCGCATTCCAATAAAACAATATGGCTTCCGGAAATGATGAACGGACAATTTTTTATTTTTTTCGTGTAACTGATTGATGAATTGTTGGTTTATTTTACTGAAACTAATAACCAATCTCATTTCACATGTTCCAAATCAGAAATATTAATGTTTTCAAGCAATTGCAGAAATGTTGGTGAGCGGAACCTGTGCTATTTCCATTTTACGTATCTATAATTATGGGTAGAGCATCCATGACACCATAGGCGTCTGATTTGTGATCTTATTCTTACGCCTTTAATAGTATTGACTGCGGATAAACGGATCTCTCTTTTCGGTTTTGTTGCAAAATTGCGCGTGCGTGATGATGTAAATGCGGTTTAAGAGTTAATATAGGAATTAACGGAGCTAAGATGGGTTTAGCGTTTAATATGAGGGAAAAACAAAGAACACGAAACGTCAAACATAGATGAATCTGACAAAACGTCTACAACTGTCAGGTAGTTGGAGAGTTTCGGCTGTGTTTTCGCATCTGACAACGACATCTAAACAGAAATAAAGCCAAGATTTAGCTCCCTATTATCCATCGAAAAACCATTTTTATCGATAGTTATAATCGACGGTTTTTTATTTTCCTATTGCGAGTCTCGATCGTGATTCACATTTGTCGATTGCAGCCGTTCCTATCTTTATATTTGAAAAGGTGTTTGCAACGAGTAAAAATTGTTTTAGATACAAGTCATGAAAGTTAAAAAGTCTCCACCAACTGAAGACAGACTTTATTGGAGACTAAACCTTATGGAAACCGTCTTTCATTTCTACATCCCCGCAACGATAGAAGACTAAAAATATGCATACACAACCAAATTGAATTCCCTTGAACGACTTCTGAGGTCAACAAAGTCCGCTCTCCTTCAACTTTTATAATCGAATTGTATATCGATATCGCCCCAAGATATATTGCGAATTCGATGCCATTCAAACTGCGTACTACACCATAAATTACATTAAGTCGAAATATACACTTCAGAGCATTATAACAAACGATTTCTATTAAAAAAAAAAAATCATCTTTGCGTCTGCATAATTTAAAAAGCTAAAATCTATTTCGGCTTCATACACTCTCCAAATGCCATATGCTGTTCACATTGAAATCAATCGAAATTAAATCCGTCTCTCTGCGCCATTAGAGACGGGACCGAATCAATTTTGAATAAATGGCGAACAAGTGAAGTGTATTTTAAGCAGAAGTAGGGTAAGGGTAGTTGAGCCATCCACTCCCATGTCTAGTGCCATATATGTATCAATAACAGAACAAGAACACACTCGAAGGCATACAGAAATGTACATCTATACACATAGTGCCCAAAGGGGCTAATTCTTTTAAGTGACATTTGACAATCGAGTTTACGTTACATGTATCCGTCTACATACTATGGCAAGGGCAATTGTAAGTGTTGGACATGATTTGGGGAAGGGAAGTGATAATAAATTGATTGACCGTCCTTTAAGTGTGAGGTGACCGCTTATTTGTCGCTCTATTAGTGGATTAGTTGTCAGTGTCAGATGCAGGCTTTTCTCTCCTGAACGTGTCCCAAAAATCAATCATGTTCATGACTAAAGGTTAGTGAAAAACTCTGCCTGAGCGATTAATTACCGAGGAAAACTTTTAAGTAACCTCCTCGCAGCGCCATCTTATTCAGGTGATGTATCCGCGCAGTGTGCGGTTGCACCGCGTGGGATACCGAACCGATGCCCATTTGAATGGAAATGTTACTTCCCATTATTGGTTTGTTCGAGATGAAAAAGAAAACTACTTACTCCGAGTGTTATATACAAATTTCCTCTGCAGGTGTTCCTTCTTTTCATTTTTTTCTCTGTGTCTAACAACAAAACAACACTTAAACAGTCTGGATCTCTGGAAGAACTGGCGCCGTATGGCGAAGACTCTGCTCTGGTTCTGCGGGCAATAGGTATATATCCGTAAAAGAGAAATAAATATGCTTTCTCTTGTTACTCGGGAGTGTTTGTATCTTTTTTGTGCTTGAAAATATATTTACCTAACAAGAAAAGGAAATTGATACAAATTGCTTCATTTGAATGGAACTTCTTAATTCAACTGATTCGTGTTATGCAGGGCTTTTATGAGAGGCCTCATACTGAGAAGCGTTCGGTTGGGATGAAGACATTCAGTTACCAAATGATAGATAGGAAACGCACAAGAAGGTTGTGAGTTTTAACAATGAAATAACAACAGCATCGTTGTGGTGGTGAATGCACTTTGTGTGTTCTCGATACTGTAAACATGCTCGTTGGTGTTGGGAGTGAATGCAATCGTAATTCATAAATGACCTTATGCATAGGCATCCTTAAACAAAATGCACTTTCTATTCATGCAAACTGTGTCCTTCGACAGATAAATGGGTCTACCTCAATGGAAGTTAACTGAACGAAATAGCCTTGTTCAGAAGGACCTGGTTTGCGTTTGTATGTACCTATCTAATGTGGCAAGGTGGGTTAAAAAAAAACAAGCGTAGAAATCATTTGACTGAGGTGAGGATGTCTCAGTTGTTGGTTAATTTTTAACTAAAAGAAGTATAAAACAGCTGAAAACTAATAAAATTGAAAACGGGGACCTAAAAAGCTGACAAATCGCCTTTCCAGAGTTGCGATAAAATGGACCATAAGTATAAAAAGATATGACATCTACTTTTGTGATTGCTCCTGAAAAAAAAAATAGCGTCTATTTGTGATACGATCTTAAAAAACAAACAAACATTTTATCTGAGTCCGACACAAATGCTTAAGGCCCATTTTATTCACTCGAAGTTGAACACAACTTGGGAAGTTTCCCATATAAAATTCCCCAAGTTGTGTTCAACTTCGAGTGAATAAAATGGGCCTAAGTCTCCTTAAAATTTCTCACAAGATTCTATCTGTCATAGTCATTAAGGCCCTAAGCGAGATTGTTAGCCTATATACCTACATAAAAGCGGTTTCTGGACGGGAAAGTCCAATATCCATATTTTGTACAAGACTCATCGAAAACCGTCACCCACTACCTTATTAAAGATTGTACGCTGTGGGTATTTTCTGGACATTGCATCCCTCCCGGTTACGTTTGACTACTCTTCCTGATCCATCAATGATCCGATTCGGAAAAGCTTCACCTCTTAGCAAGATATTAAGGTACCTACCTACCTTCGGGAAAGTAGTGTCAACAAGTTAAATAACACCACATAGCCGTGGATCGAGCAGATCGGAAAGTTGTATTGATTAAGACCCAGGTCCGCCCACGACTGTCGTGACATCTAGAGCAAAACTTGTCTAATATGCTTTTCACATCAAGCCCAAAACCGCGTTTTCCTCGAAAACTCGTCGCATTCGCACCGACCACCAATTCGTTTTCGTTTGACATTTCAATCAGCTGAGACACTAGTCGTTTGCACTTCGGTGCAAACTTTTGTGGTTACAAATTTCGATCGCATTAATTAACAAACAAAATTAATTTAGTTCATTTAAAAACAACATTAGCCCATCAAATACTAATTGTGGAAAATAATTTTAAGATGTGAGTTGTGACATTTGTTCGGTCAGCCATTTTGCTGAACATTGCAAAATGTGTGTTTGTTCCTACAACCTAACGATTGGAAGTCGTTTTCGTGGTGTTTTCGCGGAAAAAGAGTGCAAACGACTTGTTTTGAAAACTGATGTGGGAAAGCTTCTGTTTTTGATTAAGTTTTCGTGTGTTTTGGCGAAAACCCGGTTTTGGGCTTGGTGTGAAAAGCATAAGTGTCTTTTTGAATAAAGTTTTCCTCTGGCATCCTAAACAGCGTACGAGCTGGGAAGGGAAACGGAAACGAGATATTGACCATCCCAATAGGTAGGTATTCTGTCATATGCAAGGTTCCAGATTTTATAAAAATATGCAAATTAATGACCCGTGCTTCGGGCCGTTGAGGATACTTATTTCACGGACCCACTTAGTGCAATTTGACAGGATCCCCGTACTAATGGATTGGGTAAGCGATCTTTCCATTTTCCAGGTATACTTTTATCTGATCAAGTCTAAGTTCATACAAATTACTAACTAATTTATTCGTGACGCTAGGGATTTGACCTTTTAGCTTATGGATCCTAGCGTTTGTGTCTACATTTTGAATGGTTCATTCTCCCTGAAGATGGTCTTGATCGCTGTTATACCTACCTACAATCAGAAGCAACAACAGTTTTCCACGTTCTAAATACCTACGTCTGTTCCATAACGATAGGTAGCGTATTCGACCGCATTAGTCAAACTTTACCAAAACCTTAAGCTGCGATTACACGGCCATTTTTTCGAGTCATTTAAATGGCGCTCTGACGTAAAAATCTCGTCACAAAGCCGTCATTTAAATGTCGTTCCGTGTGATCGCCATTTTTGGGACAACATTTTCGGCGTCATTTAAATGACTAGGAAAATGGCAGAGCAAATGTCATGAATTTTGTGCCATTTAAATGACGGAAAAAAATGGCCGTGTGATCGCTCTTCAATGACGCCTAGGACAAATGACTAAACTTTTCAGCTGTTGCGTCATTTAAATGGCAGCCTCAAAAAAATGACTAGGCACGAAATTCATGCTATGCCATTTTCTACGCAAATGACAAATGAAGCAGCATTTAATATGATATAGATAATGAAAGATTTGTTTTTTTTTGTAGCGAAGGGGTGAGTCGCATCTGTGGTTGCTATTTTGGTAAAAATTAATACACGCAGAAAAATTACTTAGAATCAACCAACTGAAAAACTATCAAGTGATAACTGTTAATATAGCTCATACAAAGTTAAGTGGATTAAAAATAGCCGAGTCAGTTTAAGGAAACTGCAAAATTGGGAAAATTGACTATCTGAAGTTTCTCAGTTCTTCCTGAATTTTTTGTGCACGTCAGATAGTCAACCAATAATTTATAGGAAAAATATCAAATAGGCAGTTTTGGCAGAATTTTCTAATTGCTCTTCTATATACTTGCCATTAATACAAAATAGAATTTTAGGCAGTTGGTCAGTTTTGCTAGTAAGCCGAAGAAATGACGCTTGCTTTCATTTGAAATTTGAATTTTGTATCGTCGCGAAAGGATGTGAAATTACTAAACTGGTTTAAATTTTATATTTTGTGATTGTGTTGTTCGGTACCTACCTATTGAGCGTAATGGAAAACGAACCGTCGCCCTCAAGTGCCGACAATATGGATTGTTCAGTGAACTATATTGTTATGAATTCCAAGACCAAAACAGCAGTAGGGAAGCGGAACAGAAAAACTAGCCATTCGTGGAGTGCCGAGGAGAATTCGCGTTTGATTGTGGCAGTGTAAAACCAACGGGCACTTTGGGATAGCGCAGTTCCCCAATACAAACTGCAGAATATCAAAACGGGAGTGTTTCTCTCAGGCAGTGCTTTTGATATGCTGGCAGGTGCAACTGTTTGCTATCCAATGCTTAACCGAATGTAAAGCGATTAAGGACACCACCACACCATCCGAGAACCGTCCGTTGCGATCTACATCGACATACAACAATTTGTAGTCAGCATCAGCTACTCCCATCTCCGCAATTTCCACCATCATCGCCAAAGTTCTTTTTGACATTTTTTATTTAGGTATCATCATATTTTTTTTTCTATGTAATTTAAATTGATTAAAAAGGTGGCACGCATATGTCTTTGCCGAAAGAAAAACACTAAATGACAGTAGCCATATTTTTCTCATTGGTCATTGGTGTCATTTGTCATTTAAATGAGGCAAGTCATTGCCATGTGATCGCCATTTTTTCGCTCATCATTTAAATGTCATCCCAATAGAGAATTCTAAATGACTCGCACTGTCTGTCATTTGATTTTGGGACAAAAATGACGGTAATAGTCATTTCGTGTGATCGCCATTTTTTTCGCAAATGACCAATGAAGAATCGTAGCTTGAATGGCACTCTAACGCTGTGTCCAGCGTAAGCACGGGTACGATTATTGCGTGCGATGCGATGCCCGAACGCACTCAATTTGTTTGCGGTAAATACGAAGGTGTCCAACTACAAGACGATAGTGCGTTCATGCGGGTTGCGTTAAAAACCAATTTTTTGATATATTCAATTCGAAATGACCCTATTTTCGGCCCGTAATCTCATGAGAAACAACAATTTGCAATTTTCCAAAACAAATAATCACCCGCCGCGAGAAGCAGAAACTACACGAAACATTTTTTGTGAATACTTTTCAGTGCTTTTCAGTTCCTAAATAAAATATGAAAAACATTGTATACCTACTTATGTAATTGAAATGCCCACATTTTTAGCTACTGCGTCTCATTCGTTATCTGTGGTTCTTCTATAGCGACAATGCATTTTGTTCCACAAAACATTTCTTTTTTTTCACCTCGGAAATCAGAACCTCCATTATTGATTACCTATTTGTTTCCGTACGATAACTGCGAGAAAAATCAAACTAGTTTGATTTTCAAACAATGCGTGCGTTGCGGAAACGTCGCAAAACCCGCGTTGCCGCAATATCGTGCTTACGCTGGACGCCCGCATATGGTCGCATCTGTTTGATTTTGACAGCTGCCCACATTAATCGCATCGCAACGTATGCTCGTGCTTACGCTGGACACAGCGTAATACGACATTTTTTGCGGACGTCAGAGCTTCATTTAAATGACTCGAAAAAAAGGCCGTGTAATCGCATCTTTACACAAAAGTCGGGTAGAAGTGAACGAAGTCTGACTAAATTTGACTAATGTCCGAATGCACTACCTATCGCTAGGGAACCGACCTAGCAAATACTAACTATGATTCCACTATAGAATATCCTTGGTCATCTATTTTTTAAAAGGCGTGGTAACTTTTCCCAAATACCTACCTACCTATTTATTTGCGAACTAATATCCACATACCAACACACTTTTGAGTATTTGGCACACTTTGCACTGACAATAAGTCCATTTAAAAAGGGTCATGTGTTTTCATTTAGGTTAAGTACCTACCTACCATTTTAATGATTCAAACCATCGACACTCCTGTCGCCTAAGATCCTCTCACATGCTCATCACCTCTTAGAGTAAACTGCCACATCTGTCCCCACTTAATACAATACCGTCCTAAACACATAATTTTAACAGCCACCCAATTTTTAAATCGTCCTTCGGACAATGTACTCCACATAACCTATAAACAAAAGATGAAAATCTGTCTTCGTATCTATGAAAAGAGGAAAATTGATATAATAACCGGAAACGATTCTTCTGTCTACTATTCTTTGCAGAATATTGCGCAATATATTCCATTCTTTCTATTTACAAAACTACTACGAAAGGACGGTCGTTTATGGCCTGCTTGCTTACATAAACGAAAAACTGTGAAACAACCTTGATCCCTTTTCATGCTCATTCATTTAATTTTTTTTTTTTTTTTTTTGTTATTCACATTTCTTTCTACCACGCACACAACAAACAAAAAAAAAGTAATTTCGAAACAACCTCTGCATCCGACAAGTAATGAATACGAAAAAAATCTCCGAACGCCTGGCACTTCAAGATTCCCAATGAAAAAAAAAAAAAACAAACCCTACGCATATACCACATGCGGATAAGAGTTGATAAATAAAAAAAAAATACTTTAATTGTCAAGTGGAGGAACCATTAAATAGGGGCCCTTCAATCTCCCCCAAAAGAAAAAAAGTATAATGTTCATAAAATATAGTTGTTGTATATTTCTCTGTTAAGAAACTCACCATAGACAGTTTTTGAGGTGAATACGTTCAAGTAAATCACCACGGCGAATAGTCCAACAATTTGTCGCCGTTTTTTATCCATCATAATAAATAATTTTTCTGTCGTTTCGTTTGTGCCTTTTATTTTTTTGTTTTATTTATTGTTTTTCTAGGGAAATTTATATCTCGCTCCTTTTAGTCCTGAATAAATAATAATCTCACACCCGGAACGACGGATGTTGTTTTCATGAGTGTGTGTTGGTGTATGATGTTTGTGTATGTAGATGCTGCTATTATCCTTCTACCTTCCTCCTTTTGTTCTTTATGTCACTTTTTCGTTGTTTCTTTTCACTCAACTACTCCTCCCTTTTTAGATTTTTTCTTTTTTTCTTAACAAATTTTCACATCACAGGATATTTTGTTTTATTATTTTTATTTTTCTTTTGCAACATCTACCTTTTAGAAAAATGATTTTCTCAATCACAATTCACCACTGTTGTGATGATTTAAATGAAAAATAAACTTTTCCTCCCGATGCTAGGAGCAGCCTTCGTCGTTTCATTATTTCATCACTATCCGAAGAAAAATAAATGAAAATAAAAATCTCAAAAGGAAATTCCAAAATTAGAACGGCCAAAACCAAAATGCAATAAAAGTTCAAATTCTCCCCGAATTAGGTGTATAGATTTTGGTAAAAGAAAAAATGATGTTTCCCGAAAAACTAGACGACAACACACACACAACACGCACCGAGAAAAAAGTTAGGGAAAATCCATTCGCTGTTCTACTTCTCGAAACGAACCGAACCGAGCAACCGAAACCGATAAACGACGAACGAAGAAGAAATTGTGAAATGCACGCAAACTGTGAAGCTGAAGACTAAAAATGAAAATCCAAATGTCCCAAAAGGAGAAAATTTCCCACAAGTCTATGCTCTCTCTATGCTCCTCTAAATTCTAAATTCTAAAATGTGATCTCGCTCTCTTGTCGCTACTTTCTGCTAGCACTCTCATTTACTGGTCGTTCCTCTTTGAAGGGATATTCCACATCCCCTCGAACGTAACACAAACACAAACGCAAACCCCAACGTCCAACACCAACACCAACACGACCACGAGGAGGAATATCTTCATCTGGAAAAGGAAATCGAGAACATCGCGGCTGCTGCTAGCTGTGGTGGCCGTGGCTGCTGCTGTCGTCATTCACAGTAGGTACAACAAGATAAATGGAGAGAAAATAGGAAACACAAACAAGAGCGTTTTCCATCTGCAAACGAGACAGAGACATGGGTGGCAAAGTATGCAAATAGAAATAAACTGAATAAAAAGTGGATTCGCACCCTTGTGGTTTTGTGGGACTGGCACTGGGTAGGTGAGGTCCTGAGGTCGGCTAACTTCGGAGTACAAAAATGTTGATATCTTTTGAACTTTGCGTTAAAAAGCGTAGGTACCTACATTATAAACAAAAGACCGAGAGCCAAGATAGGTCAGTGGAAATCTCTGATTTTTAGAAGAACAACGGGTACACGGTGTTCCCGATCACTGTCCAACATCTGACAGCGAAAGAACAGTATTGAGCCAGGTGAAGAGAGAAGAATATTCTGCGTGGAAATAAGAGTTCGTGCTCAGTTTCCAGCTGCGTCTAGGTCTCGCTATCGTAACAACATCCGAAGCTGATACACATTCCAACTGTATGCCATCAATCCGAAAGCCAGTCTCTTTGAAACTGGTAAAGATCCCTCACCGATCACAGAGCATTCTACAGGTAGATAAGCTATGTCAAAAACTTAAGAACAACAGAGCTGAAGGTTTAAGTGTTAACAGAGAGACAAATCTTCAGATCCCTGCAGGCTTTAAAAACTGAACACAGGCTCATTAAAGCATTGAAAGAAACCTTCAGTCACCGAAGTGCAGGGAACGAAAGTGAGCATTGAAGCTGATGGTTTAGAGCTAGAGTTCCCATGAAAGGCATTACCTTCAACAGATATAAGGGATCTACGTAGTCTTATTGAAACAGCAAAACAAGTCTATAGTCACGGAATTAAAGGCGCAGCTTTAACTTCATGAATTTTTGTCTTGGCTGAAAATCACCTTAGGAAACCGCTCCTATTGACTTGAAAGACGAATCACTTGCGAAAAACTAACTAAAATCCGACAGTGGACACATTTAAAAATTAAGTTTTCTTAGGTCGACTTGATTGGTCTGGAATAGACGTACCTTCAGCGCGAAAACTAGATTGGTTGGTAACGCCACTTTCCCTGTCAGTCACACTGTCAGAATTTTTTGACTGGATTCGTAGGCTATTCCTCCATAGACTTCAACAGAAACAAACTGTTCCTGTGATCGATATAAGCCAATCAAAACTGAGATATATCAAGGTAGCCAGCTGTCAGACTTACTGAACTATAAACTTGAACGTCCACAATGTCCTCACAAAGGGGACGTTCGGATTCATGGTTTAGTACGTCTGACATCTGTCTGACTAGATGTGTTTCAGTTTTTATTGGCCCAGAGTGGTCACGTGTATAGTTTTTGCAGTTGATAATCCTGCTAGTCAAGATAATCCTGCTCGCATACTCAGTTGACATTTCGAAGAGTCAAAATAAAAATAAACAGAGTGACCGCTGCAGAATGCTGAATAGTCTAAAAAATAGCCGGTGAGAGAAAAAGGTGTCATTTCTAAGGCTACCCTGGTAATTTAGAATTTTCGCACGATAGTTAACAACCATTACTTCGCAAAAGACTATAATAGTGCTGCGATAGGCAAGCGTGTTACATTTTAAATGTTTGTTTGAAGATAATAATGTATGAAGGGCCTTTTCCAAATAAAAAATTCCAAAATCAAACAAAGGCAACGCTGACCGCGAGATTACAAAAACAATTCAAGTTGCTCAATCAACGCGTTCGGATTCATAGTCCCGACAAATCTAGTTGACGTTTCACATAAACTAGGTATCCAAACGTCCCCAAAGGTAAAAGTTATTTTGTTGACACTGACAGCTTCTTTTGACAGCAGTATCATACAGATGTCAGATAGATGTCTCATAAGAATTTGCATATGATTTCTCGATTAATTTTCCGTATTTGTTTTTCACCGGCTTAAAAAAATCTTCTTTATGGAAACTTCAAGCGAACAAAATGCGAATCGCCTGCGGTATCGTCGGTTTAGCTTCTCTTAATCATCCGAATTTGAGTTTTATTTTTGGGACGAATGAATAAAATATGTATCTCCATAGACGAGAATTCAAATTAAAAAATACCTTCATATTTATATTATATAAAAAACAGCATTTCTCTAATTGGAATCGTCGTTCCAAAACCACCAACAATTTTACTCGCGACTATCTGCATACTTTCCAACCCCACTGTAGAAGAACCTCATCCATGAAAACACAAACGAACCAACGACGACGGCTAAAACAAAACAGAAAGAACGAACGACCGACGAGACGGAACATAGAACGACGAAGGGAAGAAAAAAAGGGAAACATTCAAACCATTTCAGGTCTTTTATAAACGCGACAGCATCTGTCTGGATGTATGTGTGTGGTGCAATCCGAAAACGGTCTTCTCAATTGAACCAAAACCTAAACACAGGAACACAGCGATAGGCGCGGGCGCGCGACACGAACACGAAAGTGTCATAATTTATGTTTTCTACCCTTCGAACGAGAACCGAGCGACAGCGACTGCAATTATGCCGCATGAGAGAGTAGATGTGTGTGAGTGTGGGCGTTTATATCATTTTGTTTTAATAGATTCTCTTTTCACACGCATCGTTTTCGTTTACTGTTTGCTTTTTTTTTTTTTTTTTAGAACTCACATTAATCTTTTATGAAAAGATAATTCGAGGAAAAGAGCGATTTTATTACCCAAATATTCAACAATACAACAAACGGGTAAGAAATATTTTAATTTTCAGCACAGCACACCCTTTTCACAGGAAACAAAAAACTTGACACTTTTCTCGCCCTTTCCCGACGTTCATCTTATTCGATCACATAAATGCATTTCAATTTGGATTTTCCACTCAAAACAGATATATGAATGGGGAGAATTTGAATTGTTGTTTCTTTTCAGCAATTTGTCAGTTAGAGATGTTTTGTTGTTTATTTCCAACAAGCAAAACACACAGACGTCACTTTATTACATAAAAGTTCAAGGAAAGTGAGGCAACAAAAAAAAAGAAGATATTATTTAGAACACCATAAACGACACAGAACCGTTAAATATCTGTGCGTGTTAGTGTGACGAGAAGAAAGAAGAAACTGAAGAAGTAAAACATCGAGAAGATGTGAAGAACCTTGGGTGGAAAAGGAAATGGAAATTGAATTTTCGTATGGGAATAACTGGAAAAAGGGATATTTTTCTAGAGCTTGTGCTGTCTCTTTTTGTCGTAGGGGAAAAATGCATTTATTGGAAAACTAATGTCTAGTGCGCTTTGTTCGGAAAGGAAAACATACGAATACGATATTTGCTTGGGGTTGATTTGAATTTGGGAAGGATAGTGGCAAAGTGCGTAGGTACGTTACGATACAGAAAATTTAGACCGGAAACGGAAAGGGAAGTAAGGGAAATTTTAAATGAAAATAACTAGTTACAAGAATCGTCCGCCAAGAAGCGAATGATTTTTAATTATATTTTAATTGAATGGAATGGTTTTGATTTTGTTTACTTGGTTTGAAGTGTTTTTTTTTTTTTTTTTTGTAATTTTAACTATACCTATAGAGTTGTTTAAACCATAGACAAACCATACTGAGACCCCCAACTGGCAATCCTCTTGCCGCTGGCCCCCTCGATTTTTTTTCAAATTCGCCATTTTGTTTTCCTATCGGTGTTATTTGAATTTAGAATCCGTGTGAGCAACAAAAAAAAAGCGAACCAAAAAAAATGTGGTGAGTTTTCTTTTGACAGAAGTCGATTGACAAATGTCAAAATATATAAACACAATTTTATTTTTCCTGCAACAAATTGAAAGAAATGTAAGTTTTCGCGTATTTTTAGTGTTTAAATTAATAAATAAATACATTATATGTCTTATAGATTTGTCCAAGCTGCAGGAGAATACACGCCAACAAGAGTTTATGGCCAATTTCATGGAATACGAATCACAAACTGAACAGGCGAACGTTGAACAAAAGCGTACCTATCGATAACAAAAAGCGTAGGAAGACCGTGATTGTAAGTTGATTTTAATTTACATGAACCTGACGACGAATTGATAACCATTTTGTATCCACTTCTAGAAAGATACCAAGCAACAGCAGCATCGTGTCCAATTGGCAAGGCACCGGCCGCTATGAAGATCAATTATTGTCGCAGCAGCAACGTGACCAGGAGGACAATCTCAAAATGTAAGTACATATATAGTAAAAGTTGTGCAAATTGATTTCTGAACCTTTAACACTAGGCAAGAGGCCCTAATTACCAGCGGAATCCCGAGAATAAAATAAAATATTTGTTAGTCAAAAACTGGAATTATTCTCGCCGCAACAACTCACCAAATTGAAATTAGAGCAAAGGAACGATATAAGGTTTGATACCTATCTTACGCAATTCCCTAAAGACTAATACTTAATTTAGCTTGATTATATTATATTTGCAGGAATTACATATTGAACTATCTTACCATCCGCCCTAATTTACAAAACTTCTTTGTGCAAGCACTTGCCACACTCTTGGCAAAAATAACAACATCGGATGGTTCAACACGTACAAGAACGATAAAATATTTCAAAATATTCTCGAAGATGTAAAGAAATTTTGGCAGGTTTGTTTATAGATTGTCAAATTGGCTTTTCGTTTGAATGTCTTTATGCTTTCAGCAAGGCTCGGCTGAGTACATGTACAATAGGTGTGTAAATTCTATGGCAATTGGTGTGTGAAATGAACCCGTTGAAGAGGCAGATGTGAATTTGTGTTTCTCGAAGAATAGCAAAATCGACACATCCTTTCGCGACCAACAGTTGTACGACATTTTTCTGTTGTCTTGTTCGCTGCTAGTAAAGCAAGAGACAATAGCAAGAAATTGAATTAGATGGATGAATCACATCAAGTGTATGTTGATTGGAAATGATAGTTGTAAGCAGTTGTACCAGAAAATCAGAATCCAAAAAATTGGAACAAAAGAGTAAGCAGCCACAGCAAAGAGATACCCCAGAAAGTTCAAAGGTATTATTAATTATTTCATTTCAGGTATCCACACTATCACAAGGAAGCCAAAAGAGTAAGCAGCCATAGCAAAGAGACACTCCAGAGTTATTGTAAATGATTTCAAAGTTAACATATCTTTAAATAAATAGGCTATTTGGGTTGCAGGCAAATACTGTCTTGTATACTACTAACAATCAATAAATGCTGCAGCAAATTTGCGAAGCGACTATATGTGTGTTTTCTTCGACTTTTTAATTTTTTCTAAAACGTTCCTTGCTGCAAAACTTAGAAGTAGAGAGTTCTTCTTGCTACCGAATGGAAAAACAGCCCCGAACAACAATCCACAACAAAGCAGCCGTTCATATACACCTCCAAATGCTCGGTACCAAAGGAGGATTTAAATCTATGCTTCGTGCAATCGGTGACCAAATCGAAAGACTACAAACCATGAAGCTTGTCGTGACCTCAGTGGCAAGAGATAACGATATTAACGGAAAGAAATGACTTAAGGCTTACACATACGGCAAACTGGATGAACCCAATGAAGAGCCATCGACATCCAAAAAAGAAAGACTATCCGTTTCATCTATATAGAATTAACAAATCTTTATTATTTACTATAAATAAACGTATAATACACAAAATAGGTTAGTTAAACCGAATAAAATGATCCTATGTCCAAATCTGGTAATCATTGTGTCGTAAATTGAGATGAGACCCATGCCAGGCGAAATTTAATTTAATGAGTATAAGCTCCTCCGAGTTAAATTGTATTCTGGAAATAGCCTTTTTTTTTTTTACTGCATATTCAAAACCACAGGTGCATAACACTTACTTGATTGAGTACAAGATTCCCGTTGAATGGTCAATGATCTTTTCCTTCTCCATTTGCCTCGGTTTTCCACCTCTTGCTGGAACTGTATGATGCACTCTAGGAAGGCAACCATCGATATTTAAATTGCAGCATTTTATTGTGAAATATCATTGCGTTGCTCCAAGTTGTTGTCTGTGTGGTTCACAGCAAAAGAATCTTGTGCTGCACATCATTCGAGACGTGTTGCAACATTTTCACATAAAATACTTGTTGTTCTCTAGGCCCTAGGGCACGTACGGCAGCAGTAAGTTCGGCGACCTCGTTCCACAGTTCAACATTTTGATTCTGAAATGTGAGCGTTCTTTTGTTTTAATGAGGAATTATGTTCTATATACCAAGCTTACATGTAACTAAAACACTTGGCAGCTTCCTCATAATTGTTGGCTTCTTTATCCAGTTAATACGCTTCAAACTTTGTAGAATAGGATTTATTCTCTACGGAGCTTTGTACCTGGACATCAAAGTTGTTGGGAAATAGTTTTTGCGCTTATAATCCGTTCCTTTGCCACACAAGGATCGGTGGAACGTGCTTTCTGGACTTGAGCTATGATGTAGTTTTCTCCAGTACTTAAATCCATTGCACAAACTTTTGATAAATTCAAGAAATCGAAAACTAAATGAAAACAAATATACAAGTGTCAAGTCAAATGGAAATGAGCTTGACAAGAGTGGTGAATCTGTTGTGTCAGTGTCAGTTTCAACCGTGGTGGGCTGTGACAATCGTGA
This sequence comes from Cheilosia vernalis, assembly GCA_949126925.1. Classification (NCBI taxonomy): domain Eukaryota; kingdom Metazoa; phylum Arthropoda; class Insecta; order Diptera; family Syrphidae; genus Cheilosia; species Cheilosia vernalis. Next base: position 68,563,739 of record OX421359.1, read on the forward strand.
CTGTGTTCAGACGCACAGCTTTTTTTTTTAAAGAATTGCAACCCAAATTTGGTGAATAAGTATATTCTTATCTCAGTACATTTTCATTAATTTTCATATTAGTTGTTTTATAACATTCCGTAGGTATTTCTATTCAACAAAAATACTGATTAACGTTAATTGTTCCATTATAATACCAAAAGATACGACCTATAAATATATTAATGTAGGCTTTGAAATACGAGACATATGTAAAAATAAAACAAATACAAATACGTATACTCTATTTTAAATTATATATAAAATAACGGAGAAACTCATAATTTATACTTAATAACGGCAACGATATTAATGTTGGTATTTATAAATTATAACTAAACTCCAGAAGTATACTAAGCGACATTAGCTGTGTTTTTTTTGAGCTTCTATCTCAGCAAAGCAAAGTAAAGTAGGATTTTCAGTACGCTAATTACAACAACTACGTTATACTTGACACTTCGAGAATCGCAATAGTTGTTGTAATTGCGTGCTGAAAATCCTAATTTACTTTGCTTTGCTGAGATTGGAGCTCAAAAAAACACGGCTGTTATGTGATAAGCGTATTCTACTCGATTTATGTTAACTGCCTCACGAATGTTCGCTAAAAATGTTTTTATTTGTTTATTATTCTTCAGAACTGTTCATCTTTCTTTTGTATCAAATAAATATACAATTATTTTTGAAAATTGATCACTGTCCACACAAAATTGTGTTGTAATAATTATTTTCAAATTTAACGGATAAAATTGTGTGAACGCAGCCAGCAGATTTGCCCACACCGGAAGCCAGATTTTAAGCAGCGGAAGTTGTTACGTTTTTTTGAGGGTGTATTGGTGAGCCGGATTTTTTGAAGTTTCGTGACATTAGTCAATACGAATTTCTATGTATCAATACTAGCGCAAAAATTTGTCACAAGCCCATGGTAATATAGCTTGTAGGCAAGTAACGGAAAATCGGCCGGAGTTGGGGGTCTCAGTATTGTCTCTGGTTTAAACTCTGCCAGCACTTTCGCGGTGAAAATATATTATAAAAAAAACAAAGGTCGTTCCCATTCTGTTCTCAGTAAAATTCGTTGTAGGTATTGGATATGATTTTAAAGTGTCGTATCGTGTATCGAATCGAAAATGTCGAAGGGAATGCGGACTGCTCTTGCTATTACTGATTTGCTGAAAGGAAGATGTTTCGAAGAAACGAGTGTTAAACGAATGCGTCTTTTCAACTTCAAAAGATGGAAAGTCTTTAGCGAACGATTTTTGACAGGATTGGGAGACGATGAAGCAGAACTACCTATAATAGGTTCGCTCCTTTAATTTTGTATACCTACTAAGAATGGAAAATACTGTCAAAATGTCTGTTGTGTGGATAAATTCTCTCAGAGAGAGACTTACGAAAAAGTTGGGGAACACTCTGGAGTAATCTATGGAAAATGACATTAACATAATTAAAAAACTCAAAAAGTGGCACGAAAAGTCGTGATTTCGTTGGTATGACAGATGAACGCTTTGACAGTTTACTTTATGGAGCTTCTTTCGATGCTTTGTAGACGTTTCTTGTGGTTACGTCAGTCGTTGAAGGTCCAATTACATTTATATTGAAAAAATTTAATTATCACATTTCACAAGTCCGCATATTGTTTCCAACCATTTATATGTAGATCACGTTTCTTTTTGTCTCCGTCTTCCATGTTCAAAAAAATGTCAAAGCCATTTTCAGCCCGAGGGAGTTCGAATTCGCTTTAAATTCTCTGCGATAATAGCCGTGTTTTTTTGAGCTTCTATCTCAGCAAAGCAAAGCAGGATTTTCAGCACGAGTCTCGAAGTGTCAAGTCTATCGTAGTTGTTGTAATTTGCGTGCTGAAAATCCTACTTTACTTTGCTTTGCTGAGTTCGAAGCTCAAAAAAACTGGCCTAATATCATTTTCCGACGAGCTTGTCTAAGAATCATAGGGACTTCGCGTAAATTGGTTGAATGAAGAATGAGTCCAAGGAAAAACAAAATGCGAACACCTAAATGAACCTTTTGGTGATGGATTTTGACAGCTGTCAAGTGAAAAATTTATCGCTCACAGCTGTATATTTCCGTTTTGCATGTTCCTGCTGTCAAATTGCATAACATTTTTCTTGCTGCTACAATCATATTGCCCGCGTTCCACTGTCCGCTATATCAATAGCGACATGTCAAAGTCTATATAAAAAAAAATTGCCACTTCACAAAAAGACGTTAGACGTCTAGCGCAAATGGTGAAATGTGAGTTCTTTTTTATAGGGATTTTGACAATCCGCTATTCATCTAGCGGGAGGTGGAACGCGGGCATTGTAGTCAAATATTTGCTGCGAACTAAACAAAGATCGAGTTGCTGACAATTTTATTGCTTAACACAAACATCAATGGGACCTATACAAATATTCTCACAAAGCGAAATCTCGCCATTGCTCAATATCCTGTCCAGCATGCCTGATATTGTGCAAAACCTTATCAGGCACGATCGATCGTTCTGTAATTCCTCGCACAACGCTTGACAGCTTCCGGGATAGTACAAAAAGAAGTCGTTCTTCTCCAAGATAAAAGTGAAGCAGAACTTTTCCGTATGAAGGTAGGCCGTTTGATAGTTCCTCAAAATCCAGGTCAACGACAGTAGCAAATCCTCCTTACTGGCAGCTTGCACCTTTGGTGGAAGGGGACACACCTCTAATTTGTAGTTTGATACAAAAAGGTTCCCTCTGAAGTCGCTCAATTGTAGGTTAGATGTTCCTTTCACTAAAATAATTAAAAAAAAAAAAAACATTTCTCTCCACCGATTGTGTGGTGTTTTCTCCCCTACCTGCCACCGTGTTGATATAAAGATTGACTCCAGATGTGAGGAGCTTTTCCAGAGTCTTTTTCGTCCAAAGCGAGGGCGATTTAACCCGTGACAAGGCACTGGCTTCTACACATGCCGCTTGGATGCTCTAGAAAATATTGCAAATATTTTAAAGCAAAGAGAAATAACGTGTCCTTACGGAAAAGAAGTCACGGGCTCCATAAAATCGGTGCGACTTCAGAATGTCCTTGGAGTAGAGAACCTCAACACCGTTGCTAATTTGCACAAACTCCGTTGGTTGTTGAATAAACCCTAGACCCTCCGGTTTCGCAGAGACATGATCATAATAATGCGATTGCTTCGAATCAGCTGAATAATAATCAGCTCCCTTTGTAGCACAAGGACCTTCAGGAACTTTTTCTGCAATCTCCAAGGGCTTACAGATACCCTCCTTAACTGGAACAGTGGTAACGTTAACACTCCGCAATTCATACCAATTATTCACGTCCCCCTCCCGGTTTGTACCCTTCAACAGGAAGTCGTACAGATTCGACAGTACTGGCGAGGATATCACGAAGATTTCCGGTTGACTATGATCGACACCAAACAAGTAAAACATTCCACTCTCCTTCCACAGGGCGAAGGCTGTGCCAAAGCCAGGCATACAAACAATCACTTGTTGACAGTTCCTGAAGAACATCGTCAGGGCGTTTTTTAAGTTCACGCCAACTATCTCGGTGCGCTTCAAGCTGTGAATGGGTCCTTGCATATTTTTCGTGAACAAGATGTGACACAGCATATCGTTGTCAATAACAAAACTGGTCCGGATGTCGTCGAACCTGATTGGTATAGGGGGAGCGTCACAGCTTGACCTCTGAAGAAGGCATTTTGACAGAAATGATATCTGAAACAAAGGATCGTTGAATAGCTATAGGATGTGCGAAGCTGGTACATACCCTCTGAGAAATGTTGTAGTTCCACAGCTCGACAAACTGCAAGCGACTATGCAGCAGTGCTGCCAGAGCGAGGCAGTGCTGGGGGGTGTTGGCGGCCGTAAGGGGTGATTTGAGGATTCGCATGTCGCCCTCGAAAGACTCAAATGCTTCCTGATCTTTGGGAATGTTCGAAATCATGTGTGTTTTCTCCATATCGTCTTCGGTTTCAATGGACGCTGAATGTAACTCCATTACCGGGGCGCTGTTTATTGATATCTAAAATGGAGGACAAGGGTCTATAGCTCGTATCTGATCGTAGATCGTTTGAGAGACAGGCAAATAAAATTCGATCAGAAACAAACAGGTGGCTGGGAAGAGACCAAAACAAAACTAAACCACTTACCGTGTACATCGTAAAAGTGTTGGCTCCTCTGGCGCACGCAAACTTCGTCACCAAATAGCCCAGCAGGCTGTCCAACTTGGCGAACTTCGACAAACTCGGTAGACCGTTCTCGACCAGCCATCCACTTGGATTTGTCTCGAACGGATCGTACAAGTAGAACCCACCGTCACTTCTCCAAAACGCCATTACGTATCCCTTGTGGCTGAGCAGTATAGCAACACCACTCTCTATAGTGCCCAACTTGCCAGTTGCCTTCCTCAGTTCATTCATGTACAAACTGCCCCTAACTGTCGCCGTTATCTTCCAGTTGAACTTTATGTTGTAAAAACTAAACACCGAGGGGATGTCATCCAGCGAGAGCTTTTCGATTTCACATAACCTTGCGTGGTCTGTGGTCCTCAGGGAATGCAGGCTCTTCGTGTACAACCGATCGCCATATTTGAGCAGCACATCCATCAAGGTGGTGGTCATCTTGTTCGATGGTGTAATCCTTGCGAAGGCTATGGCGACCAGGCAATTGCTGAACTCCTGCTTGTTGCGGTTCGTCAAGGAGGGATTGTTCTGAGTCATTGAACCGCGAAGGATTGAGTGATTTGGGGCGACATGGCGGTAGCCAGGTTTGAGGTGGTTTTCCAAATCATCCATTGCCAGCGGCGTGCCACTTAAGAGCAGCTCGTGCAGTGTGAACTTGCCGTGTCTGTAATCGTCGGGGGTTTTCATGGAGATGTGTTCGTGGAACTCCTTGAAATCCGAAAACCATGCCGTGTAGGCCGTGCCTTCGTTGTCAAACTGCGCATAGGAACGTTTTTCCATAAAGAATGCAGGTGTGTTGTGCTCTGCGCCATCTGTTGGTGGATTGCTGTCGCTAGCGGCATGATCTTTTCCCATTTCGATACGTCGTTCCGTAAGTTGTCCATTTTCGTCAGAGGCTTTTGGATCGAACACAAAGTACAGGTCGTCCCGCTTCCATATGGCGATTTTGAAAAAGTCCGATTCGATCACCGCTTCATGATGGTCGGTCTTGTTATTATCCCAGGCTTTGAGTATACCTTGAAGATCATTGGGTGATTTTTTGGGCATTCCCTCCTGTGGAGCGACATATAACTCGTCATCCTGCGCCTCAATGCCCTCCTCATTGTCGTAGTCCTCCTGACCAACCGACTCGTGTTCGGCTTCTTCGCCCATTGCCTCGGTCGTCATCTCGAGAACTCCAACTATCGGCTGGCGGGTGAATGTGAACTTGTTAATACCAATCACTGGTACAACGTCTTCCCATTGCAGTTGGTGGTCTCGGGCTTGACACTCGGGCAATCCCATGAAAATCTTACAAAATATCTTATCACCTATGTTGAGGATATCGGCGAGGTCCTCCTTGGTCCAGTTTGTTGAGCTGTTTATTCGATTGAAGCCAAGTGCTGTTAGAAGGTTGGCCAGGGTCTGTTTGCCGCCTCGAGCGCCAAATACCTCATGTCCTTCATGAAGGCCTTTGAACGGACGTATGATAGCTCCGCTTATTCCGAACTCTTCATACTCTTGAAGAGGGGGGCGGTCCGTTGCATTTGATATAGTGATGTCCACAGGATTCAGGCAGTACTAATGGTGATTAAAATATCTTTAGATAGAAAGATCTATTTTTAAGTTTGGCTTACCTCATCACTCTCCTTGGTGTTGAGAGAGGTTGTTAGAAACGAGAATAGATCACCAATGACTGTGAATCGCATGGCGTTTGCGATTCCCATCGGTGGTAAATCACTGTCACTTGCTATAGAGAAATTTAAGTGAGACTTCTGATTTTAAAAAGGACACAGCTGCAACTTACTACACAGACACTGAGGAGGCAATCCAAAGAGCTTCTCATATGGATAGAAGACGTAGTAATGGTTGTCTCCGCCTCGCCAGATAGCAAGTGCTATGTCCTTCACCGAGAAGACGCCGTAACGTGTATTGTCGAAAAAGTCATTCAAGCCTGGAATGGAATAAAACGGAGACTGAATTTTGTCCGAATAACTACGCACTTTGTACCAGAAATATAAAACTTGTAAGAAGGGTTTTTCGTTAAGTTTTTGACAAAAATCTACTTTTCACTATTAATTCAACTGGACTTCGTTCACCATTTAAGCTGCTTGCTTCCAGAATTATGAGTGCTTAATTAAAGGACAGAAAAGAATAACATATACATATACGGAAATAGTGAGATTTTTTGTTTTAATTGGCGCCCAACTCGGACTTAAAATTAATTGAGTATGTAAGACGATTTACTCAAAGCAGCGAATCCAAAATGAAACGACTCCCATAAATAAATAAAAAATATAACGAAAGCTTAGCAATATAAGTACGTTTGTTGGGAAATAAAAAAATCTTCTACCAACAACCCTCCTTATACATTTGCTTTACTCTCCGCAACTAGCTTGAACTTCCCCTTGATAATGACATTCAGTGTTGCCGAAAGTATTCCCATAGGAGTATTGCACTACATTCATTGGCCGCGTTCCACTGTCCGCTAGATGAGCAGCGGCATGTCAAACTCCATATAAAAAAAATTGACAAAATCGAGTTGTCAAAGGAAATCGTTCAAACGACTACAAAATAAAAACAAAAATACGAATCCGAGCTGCAATTGTGATAAAATTGGTAATAAGGTAAGTAAAATAGCAATTCCGATATTATTATGGTTTCTATAACATGTACCATTTCTCTTTAAATGTAGTCTAGGATATTTTGTGCTAGCGGGCAGTGGAACGCGGCCATTATCTTTGTACTCCTATTTTTTTTAAAGACCTGAAATATCTTACACTTGCAGCAAAGTGTTCTTTCAATCTTAATAAATTTAATTTACTTTAAATTTAATGCAAATTTAGCAGCGTTTTAACTCGTTTTTAACTGTCGTCAAATTGTACCTACTTCAATTTTTTAATTATTTCGGATTGATCAATTTTCAGTTCAGTTTGCCTTAACATTTCTCTCTCTTGGGATGCTTCATTAAAATTGGTTTCGATTTTGTTACATTGCCGTTAAACAAGCTCTTGGGGATCCTGGAAGACCTTTCCACTGACTATCACTTATTTTGAATTTTGATACAAAAATCCGTAAATAAATTATAAATACGAGATAAGAGAGACTCTACCAAAACAACAAGGCCGCCATAAGCTCACAGGCTTCCAACATCGAAACTGTCAAATGTGAATTTCTAAATTTTCGTTCTGTACTCCCCGAATACTCCCCAAAAAGTTATATTACACCCCCCATTGAAATTATGAAACGGCATCACTGATTGACACTTTGGAGTTGATTGTGTTGCATTGCCGGCGATTTTTGCATTTGCACAGCCAGCGACGTCAACCATTTCTCTCGATGTGTATTATAAAATAATACCTCGGTTTGTCAGACATCATTTCAGAGTTCAACTCGCCAAATATCAAATTTATAGTAAAACCCATTGTATCTGTTAATTTTTTCTAGCATATTTAATTAGTATTATTAAGAAGGTGCTAAAGCAATAATTGGTATAGGTACCTACATTTCTTGTTTTTAAAAAAAAGTATTTTTTCTCCAGCACAGCAAGATTTTATTTATCATTTTCATCTGGCAGTACTCTTGCTGATTTATCCAGCATTAAAATGTCACTGTAAAGCGGACTAAAATATTTTATTTTAATATATTACGAGTGTAGCACCAGCTTTATGTATAATGTGAAAAACTCAAAACTGACCTCGATCTATTTTCGATAGCAATTAAACATTAAAACATAATTCTTTGCAATACATACTTAGATTAATAATTGATCATAATTAAAAACAAAATGCTCTAGGTAACTAACAACCCAGTTGATAACGATCCAAATACATCCAAACATACTTCCATAAACTTCTTAAGGCTTTATTTCATTTCTAAAGTACCCTTCCAAAAGTAGGTAGGTACGTTAATATGTTCTCAAGAACCAAAACGAAATACCCACTCAAGAAATGATAAAATAAAGGAATATTAAATAACACAACATGTATTTATTATGCACATGATACAACAGCATACGAGGGTATACGAATAAAAGTATAAATTGCCTACTTTCAATGTTGAACTGAAAACTGCGCATGACCAATGAAAAATAAATTTAATTACTCATCATTAAAATACCTATTAAATATCTACCCACCTACATTTATAATGTGAAACTGTAGTTCCCTTCTCGAAATAATGCAGTTAAATGATTCCGACAGTAGATTTAATTGACGAATTATTATTTATTATACCTATTGTAGATTTAGTGCATTATTGACGTGCCGGGAATGAGACATAGTTCGCGTTATCACATTTATTCCATTTTTGAAATCTGAATCAAAACAACCAATATTCAACATCAACAGTTTTCATGTTATTCGAATAAAACAACTACTGTCACATTTGCTGTCGCACTCGTTCGTATGCATTATGTTTATGTACATAAGTCAATCAAGTTCAATGTATATAACGTAAACAAAACAAGAAACAACCACGCAAAATATCTCCCTCTCGTTTCTGAAATTTCTATATGGATAACAGTTGAAACGAAACTTCCAAGGGGGTAGCGTCGTCGGCGACCGGTTTTCCTCACACGTATTCAAAGAAGACACAATTAAACATCCACACTGCATACTTCTATTTCTTTCATTTTACACAGTGAGAGGCAACAACAGACTCAGCCAGCAGTATACTCTAAACACTACCATTGATTTCAAGTTGTCATTAACAAACGCAATGATTAATAAATGTTTAATTGCATTGCATAAATGCTAATGATGTCACATTTAAATTTGCATTGAGTAATCGAGTAAATATAATATAATAATTCCATTCGCATTGAGTGTTTTTTTTTAAGTGCAAAGTTCTTTTTCGGGAATTAACGACAATACGGTAAAAAAAAAGAACAACAGCATTATTAACACAATTAATCAACAGACTACGAGTGTGAAAACTTATCTTGTTTAGGCAATTAGGTATAGTTGTGGACAAACATTGAATTTCAATACCTATCTATAAATTTAAATTATGACAGATAATAAAATGGATTGTGACGAACACTTCGTTAGTGATCGAAATTTAATTGACAATTTAATTCCATGTAAAGTAGAAATTGACGTAATTGATATTACCAGTGACACTGATGACTCGGCGTCGGCAGTATCTTCGGCTGTCAGGTGGGTTTTTTTTTTACTTTGCATTTTAAGTGAAATTTTCAAATAAATAGTTAACTCGTTGTAGTTTGCCTGTCGATTCGGATTCCGGAACTTCCAGCAAAACGCCCTTAATTTTCAATGACAAGTATTTCAAGATAATTAAAAAGGTATTAAAAGTATTTCAAGATAATAAAATTTGATTGCCATTATATTTCAATAAATGTAGATCGAGATTACTAAACACCAAAAAGCGGCAACTGGAATTCTCGCTTCTTGTCAGTTATGTGCACAGCCGAAAACAATAAAGGGATCTTTAAAAATAACCTCGAATTTCATTCAACATTTGAAATCGCAACACATTCTTCAGTATCAGGAGTATGTCGTGGAAAAACAAAGAGAAACAAAGAAGTTCAGCATTGAAGAAGATAAAAAGAGACCGAGGTATGTGTGTGTTCGTTTATAAGAGTAGAAGAGTACCTACATATATTACAGCATTGCCAGGCGTAGTGTAGACAGTTATTTTAGGTCCGGATTTTGGTTAAAAATACGAAAATCGGCCATGCTGTAAATGTAATTTAATGACGATTTAATGCCTGTCAATAGGTTCGTTCGGGTACTTTTTTGCAAACGTAAAATTATTGGGCCTTAGCAATAAACATTTTTAGTTTCGACTCTAAATTTAAGTAGTTTACAGTGGCTATATTTTCCATACAAATTTCGCAATTGTAAGCTTCCGTAAATTTAAAGTCGAGATTAAAAATGTTTATTGCTAGGGCCCATTGAAAATTTGCTAAGAAACTGTGATAATGCGACCACGTACTGAGAAAATTTAAAAAATGAGAGAGAAATCCATTTCCCCTCTTTTAATTCTTTCGTAATTTTCTACTCGCCGAATTTCGACTTGGGTACTCAAAAATTAAAACTGCTGTCACAGTGACAGCTCAAAAGTTTGACAAGTAACACTCTATTTATTTTCGTCTTAAACGATGTCGTCAGAGGAACAAGTTAAAATTGAATACTCTCCTAGAACATATCAGCGCATTCAAAATGGAAAGTTTAATAGGTATTTATGTAGCTATAGCTTGCAAAAAATTCCATTCCAACTTATTTTGTAGACGCTGCATTTTACGATAATGTCAAAATGACATTTCTTAAACTTTTTGTAAGAAAACCGGTCTTGAAATTGAGAGACTTCTCTCTCGATTTTAGAGATTTGATATTTTTAATTTTTCTTTGCTGAAAGTACACGAACGGACCTAATGTATAGGAAAAAACTCGAATGCGTCACGCCTGACTGTACGCTGTCATATAATTTATGAATTTCGCTAACTTTAACTTTTTTAATACAGCACTCAGTATATTTTCCCTACTGATGACAGTTCAGAAAAATTGGCTTTAATTTTCAACGGCGAATTTTTTAAGATAATTCAAAAGGTACGTATATGATTTTTTAATTTAAAATCGCCATTTGTTGTAGCTGTTTTTGTTTATTTCCATAACACAGTTTGGCAACACCGAACACCAAAAATCAGCCTGTGGTGTTATCGCTGCTTGTCAGTTATGCCCCAATAATACCAGAGTTAAGGGATCTTTGAGAATAACGTCCAATTTTGTTCAGCACCTGCGATTAAAACACCCTACAGATTTTTATGAAAGTTATCTCATAAAAAAGAAAATGGAAGGAAGAAGGCCTTGTAGGTCTTTCAATCAATCCAATGAAAACTCTTCGGTATCATTGGGTGCGATTTCAAGTGTCGGGTAAGTCTTGCTTATTTTTTAGCCACAAAGTTCAAAATTTAGCCCTAAGTCCTTTATTTATGGTGTTATACAGGAGTCCTTTAGCTTTATCTACGGATGTAGATTCTTTACAAAATAAGTTTGAAGAAAAACAAGATCCACCATACAAGAGTGCATTTGCTGACATAAGGTGGGTATAGAGTTGTTCGCAGGCTTTGAACTGAATTCACTGCGAAAAGATCTCCTTTCTGCTAACAAAATCACAAATTTTGCTGCTCACTATCTTGCACGCGTAAAAAAAATACTATTCAGGAATAAAAATACTATACGGCCACTAATAGTTATCGAATGCTGAAATAACGATACTCGAAGCTCGATGTCTTAACCGGTGATGCCAATTTTCCTTTTACTTATGTCGTTTTCGATTTGGCAAAAAATCAATTTTTTTTTTGATCGAGATTGCTTTTCATGTTCTATTTGCCACAAAAATCAATCTTTTTTTTGATCTCAGATCACTTTTGAGAAATCTCAATTTTTCCTCAGATTTTACACATACTTTCACTAACACCAATGTTTATGACACACAGCGTCGGTTACGAATTGTTTATCGTTGGAACGATTGCTTTTTTAACTGAATTATTTATTAAACGCGTATGGGATCGAGTTTTTATATTAAATTATTTCGAAATGCAGTACTATAAATGTGTGAAAATCAATTGAAATGGATTTCGAGTGCAAGTGTATATATGTTTTTTTTTGCCGCCAACTCAATACACACACATACCAATATAATTCAGATTTTATGTTCGATTTGCCAGCAGAAATCTGAAATCTCAGATCAAAATCTGAAAAGCCAAATCGAAAACGACATTAGTTACGTTTTACTAGTTACTTTGGTAGTTTCGCCAAACGCTGGGCCTATGGTCCTCCGATCTGTTGCGCTAACAACATAAATATTATATTACATGTGAAAATTACAAGAGGTTATGTTGAAAGGAGGATTTTTAACAGGGATTTTTCATAGCTAACATGTCAACATTAAGACTAAGAATAAATGATACCTTTTTTATGTAACATAACAGTGATATAGATTCGAAAGAAGGCATTTTACCTATGGAAGAGGACCCACTAACATCCGACAATACATTGTTCGCCGACAGGTTTGTCTATATTTAAAAAAAAAAAACACAACAAGTACCAATTTTTCTTATTACCTACATGCATTGTCAATTTAGCACACACCTTGTATTACCCACGAATGCATCAGACTCTGGCGTTTCAGCTTCGATGCCTTTAATATTCAACGACAAATATTTCAAGATCACTACAAAGGTACACGGAATTGAATGCAACTTTGATCGTTTGATAGCTGTAATGTTTTGTTATAGGTTGGCGATACGGAACACCAAAGAGCAGCTAAATGTATTATTGCCGATTGTCAGCTATGCGTTAAACCAACGACAATAAGTGGATCTTTGAAAAGTCCCTCAAATTTTGTTGAACATCTTAAAAGAGAACACCGCTCAGACTATGAGACTTATCTGGTAGAGATGATAACTTCAGAAAATTGGCCAACAAAAGAAAATCAACTGCAGCATTGCAATAACGATACACCATCAATTTCCACATCATGTAGTTTGAAAATGAGTCGTGAATCATTACTCGCTAAATACATAAAACATTCGGTTGGGATATCGCCAGCAGATTGTAACATTTCAATGAGGAAGGCATTAATTTTTAGCGGCGAATATTTCAAAATAATAAAAAAGGTGATTTTGAATGTAATATTAGCTTTTATTTAAACTACATATTTCTGAACTTGTTTCATAGGTTGGCTACACTGATCACGAAAGAACAGCAAAGGGTATTATAGCTGTTTGCCAGATCTGCAAGCCAAATAAGAAAATAAAGGGCTCCTTAAAAATCACATCAAATTTCGTTCAACACCTCAGAAGAATACATCCGTATCGATATGCGACATATATCGCGGAAAAGGCATTATACGATAGATGTTCGATACAACAACAACTGCAATCTGACAATGGCTCGTCATCGATAAATGCATGTCCTAGGTGGGTAAACTTGTTTCAGTTTGTGTGTAGTGTGAAAATTGTACAATATTTTCTTTATAGCAGTCGTTTTGTTTTACCAACGAATGCTGACTTAACCCCATCAAAGGATATGCCTATAATTCTCAACGGAGAGTTTTTCAGGGTAATTAGAAAGGTAGGTTGGCCCAACATTTTCTCCAAATCGCAAAAAAAACCCTAGAACAAAACTTCTGTGCCGAAAACCGATTTAAAACTTTTTTTTTTTTTCATAGCTCGAGCACACCGCTCACCAAAGGAAAACAAGAGGCATTATTGCAGACTGTCAGTTATGCACCCCACCTAGAAGATTGAGGGGATCTGTGCTAATTAGATCCAATTTCGTTGAACACCTTAAGAGAAAACATCCCGCACACTATAAGCTCTATATTGAAAAAAATAAGGCCAAGGTCAAGGACAAATTTCGGCTAGCTGATCCTGAAGAATTTATTAATAAAACATCAGCATCAGCCAGTGAACTCTCCAGTGTGAGGTGAGTTTTGTTTTTCCAAAGGTTTAGTTCATTTTCTATATTTGATTTTCTTTTAATAGCAACCATTCAGAATCAATTTTGCCTGATGTGCCTGACGAAAGCGTGGTCGAAAAAGAGAACTACCCACAACCGGATTTAAACGAAAAGCTATTAGCATTTCTTGCGGACTCCTTTTTGCCACTGTCGGTGGTAGAAAATCCTTTCTTCCGCAGCTTGTTTGGAGATCAGTCCTCAGAATTGTGCCGTCGAAGACATGTGGCTCATCTAATGCAGACAAAATATACCCATATGAAGGCAGACACAAAAGAACGCTTGCGAAATGTTCCGTACGTCTGTACGACGGCTGATATTTGGTCTAGCAGAAAAAATTTTTTTTTTGGATACACCTGCCATTGGATTGATTCGAAATTGAAAAGGCAATCGGTTGCTTTGGCTTGTCGCAATCTAAACGGTAGTAATCAGCTAGAAAAGATCACAGACCTCATCCATTCGCTCAACACCGACTTTGATTTGGATGAGGAAAAAGTTGTTTGTACTATTACAGGCAATGGCAGCAACTTTCTAAAGCCGTTCAAGGAATGCGGGATCAAAGGTAGTTGGTGGTAGTTTTATTTTCTTCTGTCTGTACCAATCCATTTAACTGATCTACAGACAATTATGAAGTCAACGAAGATGACAGCTGCGATGAGGACTCTGATAACGTCATTGACTTTGTGTCGGATCAGTATGGTTTTGCCACTCGAATACCAAAACATTACAATTGCGGCAGTCAAACTTTGATCGAATTCGCGACAACTGATTTTACAAACGTACTAAAGGCCAACAGTGCGATATATGAAATACATCAAACTTCATTACAACGGTAAGATATAGATATACATTTGATCTGCCCCATTACTGGATGGTTTCTTATGTTTAGATGCTCCAGCATTTGGGATAAGTGCAACAGGCCAGAGACAGTTGAAATTACTAAAAATCTTTTAAGCCGAACTTTGAAAACTCCAAACTCCACGTGTTGGAATTCGCTGCTTGACTCGCTCAAACATTTGATTCAGTGCAAAAGAAAACTTGACGACATATGCTCAGCTCTGGGCGTGTCACGATTCAACCCTACTGAGCTGCTGTACATCGAGGAATTCTGCTTATTAATGGAGCCGATATCGTTGGCTCTGGAATTTCTTCAAAACGAGAAAGACATATTCTATGGGTACTTCTTACCAATTTTGGTGTCGACCAAAGTAAAACTACGCAAGCTCAACAAGTCTGGAAATCTGAGCTATCTCAGAGATATTGCAAAACAGATGGAAATGGCTTTGGTTAAAAGATTTCGCAATTTCTTTGAAATCACTCCCGATTGTTACGATTCTGTGATATCTGCGATTGCCTGTCCATCTATAAAAATGCGGTTCAGCAAGCCGTTACAAGAAACAAGTATGAGCGCTTCTTTAGAGGACTTAAAGTTCATTTTTATTCGACACGCAAAGGAGTTTCAGGCAGAAGTTGAATATGCTGCAGTGCCTACACGAACAGAAGCAGCATCGGTTAACAAATACTTTGATTTCGATGAGTCTGCTGAAGGTAGATTTTTGCTACTAATTTGAAACGCATTTCTAATTCCGCTTACTTTCTTAGAAATAGAACATCAACGCAACAAAACGTCTCTAGTGGAAGTGCGAAGAGAACTGGAACGCTATTTGGAGGATGAAGACTGTACCATGGACTGTTTGAGTAGATATCCGATAATTAGGAAAATGTTCATCAAGTACAATACGCCACTGCCGTCATCGTCGCCTGTTGAACGGCTATTTTCATTTGAGGGCATCGCTAATCGTCAGAGAAGACAACACTTATCAGATGAGCACTTTGAACGAATCGTCATAATGCGAGCAAATAAAATTTTTGATTTCAATTGAACATCAGTGTGTTTCAATTGTCTTGTCAATGCCCAAATCGAATGAGTCGGAGTGAGATTTTGACTACATTTGTGTTGGTTGACATAGCCCGTGGTTTCCACAACACCGTCTTTTGTATTGGCAATTTATTCAACATGGTCTCTGTCCTCTTTTCGTTTTCTAGATATTTAAATAGTTCCCTTTTCTTATGTTTTCATTGGGCAAAAAGAAGCGCCCGGTAGAGTACGGAATCGAAGAAAATCACTTCTGAAACCGTTTCATTGGCACAAAAAATCCCCAAATACTCTTCCGGTAATTCTGAGGAGAGAATTTTGCTTCTCGATTTGAAGTCAGAATCCGCTCAAGAAGCACTCACACAGGTGCAGTTTGTGTATTTTATACAAGTCAGCTGACAGCTGCCGTAGGTTATTTTTTGGCATTTCACCAATACTCTTGTGGATTCAATCAGAAGCAGCTTCCTTGTTCCATTGGATTACAGAATGAGTGGATCCCCCGAGTGAAACCAATGGAAAACAACATTAGTACTTTCTAGAAGGCGCAACAAACTAGCAATGGCAGCACTTTCGCCATGCATTTATTTATGTCGTTTTCCATTGGGCAAAAAGAACCGTCCGGGAGAGTCCGGAATCGAAAAAATCACTTCTGAAACCGTTCCATTGGCACAAAAAATACTCTTCTGGTGATTCTGAGGAGAGAATTTCGCTTCTGGATTTGAAGTCAGAATCCACTCAAGAAGCACTCACACAAGTGAAGTTTGTGTATTTTATACAAGTCAACTGACGGCTGCCGTAGATTATTTTTTGGCGTTTCACCAATACTCTTGTGGATTCAATCAGAAGCAGTTTTCTTGTTCCATTGGACTACCGAATGAGTGGATCCCCGAGTGAAACCAATGGAAAACGACATTAAAAAAAAAATTCATCTATAACGGTCTATATATTAGAACATTTTTCCGTTCCATTCCTTGAGAGAAACATGTTTCAAAGTGGTGTATTTCGTGTTTTTCTTTCTTTAATTAAGTTTAATTTAGCATATACACAATTCTTCGCTTCCTTAAAAAAGGCTGTCATATCACTTTTACTATAGAAACCAAATAAAACGTTGCAACGAACAACCAAATCTGCAACAATGACCGAATAGAACAATTCGGAATTTTAGGGGGCTGTTCCCTAGCATGTTCAATGGCCGCGTTCCACTGCCCGCTAGTCTTCTAGCACAAAATATCCCAGATGAAGGAATTCTCGCGCAGCGGCAGCGACAGCGGCAAAGTGACATTTGACTTGTTTGCATCAAAAACAGACTTTCCTTCATAAATAATTTCGTGTCGCATAATTATTTCCAAACTGCATTTAAAAACCATAATAATATCGGAATTGCTATTTTACTTACCTTTTTATCGCAATTGCAGCTCTGCTTCGTATTTTTGTTTTTATTTTGTAGACGTTTGAACGATTTCCTTTGACAGCTGTTTTTTGCTCTCAAAGCAGCGGGTAGTTTTGCGCGAGATTGAGAAATTTCCCTGAAAGGGATATTTCACAAAAAGTGCTAGACGACTAGCGCAAATGGTAAAATGTAAATTTTTTTTTATGGAGTTTGACGCGCCGAGGCTCATCTAGTGGGCAGTGGAACGCGGCCAATGGAAAACACCATACGGCCTGACAGTGACAGATGTGATGTGTCATAAGTTGGCTTCAATTATTGCCAAAACAACTTTCTTGTTAACGAAAACGAAGAAGTAAACCGAAAATCTAGTCAAGAATTTATGGACTGAGTTAATATTCGGTTGATATTTCGATTGTATCCCTGACGTAATTAGTAAAATTGTCGTTTATGACTTATCTAGCCTTTCCGCTCAGGAGTAATGTAGTAGATAGGTACAAACCTAGTGATAGTTAAGGCGACTAGACTTTTTATTGTCGTAGACTTTTCCTCGATAAGCGCTTTCCCCCTTATTAATAAACAAATGTGAACAAGTAGCTATTAGCTGTCAGATAGCATACAAGCATTTGACGTAACGAGTTGATAACTTTTACGCAGTGTTTATTATTAGAGTTATAAATTTAGTAGGTTAAGAGAGGCGCCGTTCCGTGTTTTGGAGTGGATAAAATAGTATTCCGTTTTTTGCAATTAAAGGAGATGTTAGGTTAAGGTCGAATATAACCCGGTTATCGGTTTGGTCTATACCCGAAACTTGGTCATCAAATATAAAAGACTAAAGACCGATGTTTCTGTTTTATAGAACATTTTTATCTTACTTACCAATTTCCAATGGCACCGATCCCTTCCCCTTGCTCTCGGCCAACATTGGCCCGCGCGTCAGGCAATCTATAATTTGAATTCGCATTCGCCTACCGTCGATGTTCACAATTTTCTTTATACTCAACAACGTGAATGGCTTGTCTGTTTCATGTGTAGCCAGTGATTGTTTGCACAGCTCCACTCCTGCTCTTAGAACCTCATCGATTGTAGCAGTCTCCCAATCTTCCGCTGGCCTTTCGATGGCGTGCATTAGCGCCGATACTGCTATACATATTGACTTGCCCACGCGTAATGTATCCTCAGCATAACTGTAGTCACAGAGCGTTTTCGTTCCCACCAAGATCCACCGATTCGTTGACATACCAGTCCACTCTCCCTCATCGTCGGGCTTCGTTGCCGACTCAAGCACTCGTATTTTTACAATTCGATAAGGATCTTTGCGATGTTTTAAAGCAATGTTCTCGATATAAACCTGAGCCAATTTTTTCGGACTACGATACCATGTAGTACATGCACTTCCAGCCGGAACGGTACTACCCAGCTCAGCAGAGAACATTCTTGTCCACTTTCTCCCCAGACCATCACGTTCCTTGGGATCGAACATGAAGTAGTTATGTTTCTGTTGCCACACGAGCACCATTTGCGGCCCGAGCAACAGTCCAATGTCGTTGGCTTCGAAAAACTTCACCAAACCCTGTTCGACGCTCAGAACCTCCGGATCCACAGAGTGCACTTTTCCGAACACCATCTTTTCGAAGACCGCCGTAAATTGTTTTTTCATAAACTTGATTGGGAATTTAAGACGATCCATCCAGTCTTCATTCTCCAGAAGATCGTCATTTTCACTTTGGTAGAACATCGTCTTGCCCAGCTTTATGATGTCACGTATTATTGTCGATGTCCAGAGATTGGCAGGAAAGTGATGTAGAAAAACGGCGGCCGCCACTATAGTGTGCAAGATTCGATCGGGTTCTTTGCAATATTCCTTACCCACCAGGATTCCTCGGTTATCAGGTAGCTCTTTGTAATCCGAACTGAATGATAGAATAACGTCCTCACTGGGGGCTTGGCCAGGTGACGATTCTGAATCGTCGGTTTTTTTCTTGTCTCGTTTGGTCTTAGATGAAGCTTCCGCCGGAGCGGATAAGTCTTCGACCTCGACTTCAGCAGGCTCATCAACTGTCGGTTCTATTGACTCTCTCGGCTGGGGTATGTCGAATTCCTTATTCACATCTTCCAGCGTCATGGCGATTTTCTCCTTGCTTAGGATTTTCAATGAATAAAGATTGCAAGCCCCACGTTCCAACTTCAGGCAATACACTAGAATGCTTCGTAGGTCCGCCGATTTGAGAAGCACTGGAATATGAAGGTCACCGCCTTCGGGTATAAAAGCAAAGAACTTGCCTTTGTCCTTCCAAAACGCGAACACCTTTCCCGCGCATTGAAGGATCACTCCGTGGTATTCGCTTAAAAGCGTATCCACTGCTCGAATTTGGTCATCTTCTGGACTGGAGGTGACGCCACCTTGCAGTGGGGCTGACATTACACTTGGTCTCACTAGTATTGTGACCTTATTGTAGTTGAGAAGAAAGGTCGGACAGACACACTGAATGGGGTAGCTGGAGTTTGCTCGAAGCTTTAACTGTTGAAGCGTTATTCGATGTAGCTCGTTGGCGATTTCGAAAATATTATCGACTAAGCCAGTTGACCAATCTTGGAATTCTTCAACAGCCGCGTACACTGGCGCTACTATGCAGGCAGAGGGGTTCTGAAAAAGAGCGCTAAATGTAAATGGCTGCCAACGTTACCGTGAGAGTAAGAAACTGTCAACCCTAATGGACTTGTAGTGTAAATTTTAATCAAAAATCTAGGTTAAGTCGAATGTTTGAAATAGTCCATGAATCCTATACTATGAACGCAAAGTTCGAGGCTCTAGCTATGCATTACTACAATCTTGGTTCTGATTTAAAGTGTCAATGGAATTACGCGGGCTTAATCTGGTGTCAAAAATGCCAAAAAAATCGACTAAGGTCCCTGGAAAAACTTGCATTAGGATAAACTACATAGACGCATAATCAGTTTGAGTTATCACATCTAGGCTGCAATATTTGAAACGCTTTTTAAACAATACAACATGAAAAGCTTAGAGACTTGTGAACAAAGCTCAATATGACGTAAGAGGCTCTACCGGTCCCTTTAGAATTTACCTTAGGTCTTCTTGACATCACTGAGCTCCCAGCTTCCCTAATCGGAGGTCGGTATCGTAACATGGAAATGCCGGGCGCCACTTGACCCCAAATTACAGGTTTTCTCGGTGTTGGAGCGCTAAAAAAATATTTAAATAAAAACGAAAATGTAATAAATAATTAATATAACCTTTTAATAATATCTTACATATATGCAGTACGTTTCCTTTTCGGTGACTTTGCAATGTTCTTAGATTTGGGTGGCATAATTGCGATTTATGAAACAACAAATTTTAGAAAATGGAACACAAATTAAAAATATTCCAACTTAATTTTCAACAGCTCGAATTTATATTAATTTGACAAAAAAGTCTCTACAAACAAGATAGAAGTAGTGAAGTTTAAAGTAGTTGCTGCTCAATTGAACACTTTGCAAATAGCAGCGGACAGATGAGAGTAGATCTTTGGTTAATTGATAGATGAAATGAGTAGGTACACTGTCATGAATGCAATTTGTTTGCCCTTATCATATATAATCATTTGATCATTTAACTATTTCGCCAGGGGGAACTGTCAGAAATTGTCATTATTGAACGAACCGATTGTCATTAATCTTGCCCTTGCATAGGGTATGCAATTTTAATTTACATTTAAAAATGGGCAATTTTTTGGTACTGCTAGTGCTTTATAAGAACGATGGATCTGCCATTAATAAACAACAATTAATGTTTTGGCGTTCTGTTTGAGTGAAGTGTCAGCTAAATCCAATTTTAAGAAAAAAAAAAAAAAAGAATACCAACTAGACTTCAATCGATAACAAAATTAACAATGATTTCTTAATTTTGCGCCACCCGTTGTATTTTTCCCATTTCGTTCCACACATTCCTCGAAATGTCATTACAACTTTCCCCTCAATGAAAATGTCAACACAAACGTCAATTTATTTTTTCATCGCCCTCAGTTTGATTACGGAATATTTTTCTTTCGCTACGTGTTTCCGCAGATCGTTTAATTTTTCATAAAAAAGAACAAAACATTAAAATATTTACAAAAAACAAACAACATTCGAGAAACAACTAAAAAATTACCTATCCCTAACACCATTAAGTGAAGTGAAATATCGTGGCGAAAAAAAAAGCGAATCGCAAAAGTGTTCCCTGTACGGTGCAGAAATAGAAATTCCAAGTCGCAATTTTAATATTTTTTCGACAAATAAAATTCATTAACAAATACATGCGTGCAATGTGTGGTGTTTTGTGCGCTCTTGTCGTCGCCGTTGTTGCCGGTTGATATCAGCTCTCAGATTAATCACAATCACACAACAAAATTGAAAGGAAAATAATTACTTGTCCCGACCCTACGCTCGATGTGTGGCGACAAATCAATTTCAGTGGCAATTGTTCGTAAATACCCAAAAGTGCACAATGCTCAGAGAACTGATTACATGGGTCCTTAACACTTATCTGGGCAAATACCTCGAAGACTTCAATTCAGCACAGCTATCAGTAGCACTGTTATCGGGTAAGCTTCAACTATGATGGCATAGGTACTATATTTATTTCCAATTGGTTATATAACAAATGCATGCAATGGTTGACGACATAATGTGTATATATACGTGTGACCTCCAGGTGGGATGGGGTGCATTCCTCCGAAGTGTACCGCTGAAAATAGAAAAATGACAGAAGCCACTTAGTCACCACAGTGTGATGAAGAAAGTTTTTTTCTTTTTCTGCTTCCAATTGGATTGTGGCCCCATTTTTCTAATAATTGGAAACACATGAAAGGGAAGTGACGACCAGAAATGTCCCTGGGTCTGGTCTGTGTTTTAATCTGTGCGGCGTAAACTATATAATTGGAAACTTTTGACGGAATTGTGTTGGAACTATTTACATCTGCTCGAAGTGGGTCGGCCTTTCCATTTGACGTTGCCCATCTAGGTGAACTGGGGATTTCACTTTTTCTTCTGCGCACTTTCTTCGAAAGCATTGCCAATTTCTTAAATTATTCTAGCTTATAAAGTATTGGCGGTCACAGATTATTTAATTGAGCGAGAAGTGCCGGGCTGAAGCAGACCACAAAGGAATGCATTTGCGCGCAGGAATATTATTGAGCGGGATGCACCGTCCTCGTCCACCCACTATCAAGCTGTTGACAGAGCATTGAACTTGTATAGCGATCAAATATGCTGCACACGTACCTGTGTATTGTCCTCTAATGTTGTACGGGTGCCAATTTGCCTTGTTTTTTCTTTTACTGATGTTTTGTCGACGTCAAGAACTAGAATTGATTAAGTGTCATAGAGCTGTGCGTTCGAGCAGACTAATTAAATTCTCACGTGCTATTTTATTATTTGTTTACACAAGTATTTTCATTTGGATTCTGCGTTATAAATGCCGCTAATAATTAGGACAAGGATAAGCAATATCCCATCATTAAAATTAACCGTACAATTATATAAATTCAAAATTTGCCCTTATAACATGCTATCGGTCAATACAATGCCGTCTTCTCACGATTACAAACAATTGGTCCGAGTATGCGAGCTATTGCGTGATCTGTGATTTCGTGTGAGCTCCTCCGCTTTTGTGGGCCGCCAATTATATAAGTTACAAACTACTTTTTAAATTTATCGGCTTGCTATAAGCTTGAATTATTTATTAGTTTTGATAGGGAATTTCCGACATGACACACACCAGCAACTTCAGCTGCGAAGCTTTACATCAGTCAGCTGCGGTGAGCTACTAAGTACGTAGCTGCCTCCACTTATTGCTAGTTAATGCTCCTGTTTTTAGAGATGTGTAGATCCATCTCTGTGTTTATTTGAGTAAAATATCAGACACGGGCTACAAAACCTTTTTGATGAGGCCTATCTACAAGACCAATCAAGCGGATATACTCGTATGCAATGCTTCGAGGTAGACAATTTCTAAAGACAAAGACAGTCTTTCATGAAAATTAGTAAACAGATAAATATATCTTAAAGAGGCGATACCTACTCTTTTACGAATAGGTATGAATATTTTTTCTAAACAAAAATCCCCTGAAAGTTTATTATCAGTAGAACCACAGTTGTTGCGCAAAAGCTATGACGGCTGTCATAATAAGTGAAATCAGAAGGAACAAGCCTTTAGGGTAAGTTCAAGTAACACTGCACTGATCCTTTTCACCACCCAAACTAAACTACGTCCCAATATTTTAACCACCTTCATTCTCAAAACTCTAGAGCGTATACTCGACCTTCACATAAGAACAGACCTTTAAAGGTCCCCCTTATGTAACTCACAACACGCATACCTCAAGGGCAGGTCGACTGAGACAGCTCTTCATGAAGTAGTGCGTACAGTTGAGTGGTCACTCTCCCATCACCAATTCACCTTAGCTACCTTCTTAGATATAGAGGGCGCTTTTAACAACGTCCACACTGAATCGATCCAGGAATCTCTCTTAGAACTAGGTGTAGAGGATTTCGTCACTTCATGGATCATTTCCATGCTCAAAACAAGGATCATTCAAGCAAAACTTGGTAACACCCTTCTAACCAAATCAGTAAGCAGAGGAACACCTCAAGGTGGGGTGATCTCGCCTCTCTTATGGATTATGGTACTTAATAAAATCCTTTCAAACCTCGACAGGGAAGGTATCAAATTCGTTGCGTATGCGGATGACGTGGTCGTTCTAGTATTAGGAATGTTTCCGAACGTGATTAGTGAAATCATGGGAAGGGCTCTGGGTAAGATCAGCGGTTGGACTACAAGTTGTGGTCTTAGCGTTAACCCAAGTAAAACTGAACTGATGCTTTTCACCACCAAAACCAAAATACCAACCTTCTCACTTCCCCGCTTAAACAACCAAAATCTTCCTTTATCCACCAGCGCTAAATACCTTGGGGTCATGCTTGACCCCAAACTCAACTGGAAGTACAATATCGAACATCGAGTGCGGAAGGCAAGCATAGCTTTCTACACTTGTAGTAAAATTTTCGGCAAGAAGTGGAGGCTTCAACCAAAGATGGTTCGCTGGATGTACACAGCGGTGGTACGTCCCATCCTCACCTATGGATCACTGGTATGGTGTCCTGCCTTAAGCAAAGCCTATAACGTCCTTAAATTAAGTAGAGTCCAAAGAACAGCTGGAATTGGAATCACAGGAGCCCTGCGATCAAGTCCGACCGCTGCCTGCACTCAATGTCATTCTCAATTCCCTGCCAGTGGATCTGCATATAAAAAACATTGCAGCATGTAGCGCTGTCAGATTGAAGGCATCTACGTGTTTGTCCGAAAGGCCTTACGGCCATACCAGCATCCTTCTTTCCCTTCCTGACGGCATAGGTCGTATGTCTACAGACTACATAGTACCCAAACACGACTTCCATAAAACTTCTCTGTGAGATTCCCCTCTAGATTAGAATGCTAGGAGAATGCGGTCGATACTGAATTCGACATACCCATCTTCACAGATGGTTCCACGATGGACTGTGGAGTAGGAGCAGGCATTTTCTCTACAGAATTAAACATCTCTAAAAGTCTTCGCCTACCCAACGTAGCCAGCGTTTTTCAAGCAGAAGTACTTGCAATTAAGGAGGCGTGCAGACTGCTCCACAATATTGCAACACCCAGAAAAAAAATAGGCATCTTCGTCGATAGTCAGGCCGCGATTAAGGCTGTTGGTTCAACTAAGTCAACGTCCAAGCTTGTTGTGGAATGCAGGGAGACACTGACCAGGGCTTGTCATCGGTTTGATATCACTCTCGTCTGGGTTCCCGGCCATAGGAACATTGAAGGGAATGAGAAAGCCGATGAACTTGCCAGAATTGGCTCAGCTCTGTGCGTGTCTCACGCGGAGGAAGTCTTCACTCCGCTGGGATATATAAAGATAGAAATCCTCCTGCACTTCACCTCACGTGCTGAGACTAGATGGATGAACCTGACGAACTGTGTCATTTCCAGGAAGATCTGGCCAACCTACGATAATGCCAGAACAAACAACCTCTTATCCAGAATGCGTGTAGATGTCGCCAGACTAACGGCAATTAGTACGGATCATTGGCCTTTAGGAACCCACGCAGCCAAGCTTGGCATCCCCCATAATACCCACTGCCGTAGCTGTGATGACACAAATAAGAGTGAAACAGTGTTCCATCTTTTTTGTGAGTGTCCGACCCTAGCCAAAACCAGACGCAGTGCACTGGGTCATCCATTTTTTGATGACCTTTCGGCCATCCAAGGCATCCATTTCCACAGGATTATCAAATTTCTCAACTCCACAGGCTGGTTTTGAGCTCTTTTAACTTCCTTCACCTCCTTTTCATATCAGGTTCCGTTAGTTGTGGTTTCAAAACGGCGCTCAATGCGCTACTCGTCGGGAAATACAGCCACCTAAGGCCCATTTTATTCACTCGAAGTTGAACACAACTTGGGGATTTTTATATGGGAAACTTCCCAAGTTGTGTTCAACTTCGAGTGAATAAAATGGGCCTAAACCAACCAACCTAAGACCATGATATGGAGCAAACTGGATTTTTGAATCATAACCAGGAAAATGTGGCCAATCTGGGACAAGCAGAAGAAAAATAGAATGACCAAACTATCGTTATCCTCTCTTGTAGGTTTTAGCATAGGACATAACATGCTGAAAAACCAAACAAAGTGATGAGGATGTGTATGAGGGCACTCCACAGTTTATTTTCCACTGCCCGGTAGTTTGCCACTTCAGATACAGAATTCTTGGAACACGCCTTTTCTGAAACTAATGTGGTTTTCCATTGGGACCAAAAATCAATCTTTTTTTTGATCTAAATCACTTTTCATGTTCCATTGGGACCAAAAATCAATCTTTTTTTCGATTCAGAGCACTTTTTGCAGATCTCGATATTTTTTCAGATCTACACACACTGTCACAATACCAATATACTTTGCACAGCTGTTCGACGTCATTTTAAGAAGTTTGCTTTGAAGACAAATGGGGGTAGTTTCGTGAAAACCAAAATAACGAAATATATTTAATAGCCATGGATATAATTTAAGAGGAACTATTATCTTCATAGTTTTCCTCGTCATCTAAAGACTACAAGTCCCCAAAAATACTCCATTTGTACGTGCAATAGGAGAAACATTTTTCAAGTAGATATCCATTTGTGATTTTCGCAAAAAGAAATGCAATTTGAACAGCTGATATTGCTGTCAAACAACGCACTAATCCATTTACAAAAGCAGATCAATTTCGTTGCATGTTCCAATCGCCACGTAAAATCTGAGATCTGAAAAAGATTTCTGGTGGTCCCAATGGAAAACGACATTAGAAAATATCTCTCTGACATATCTAAAAAAAAGTCTTGCGCATAAGTTTCTAACATCCTAGGGATGGCTTGACAACACAGTTTCATAGATTTCCATTGTGTGGGAGTCATAAAACCCCAATGTCATCACAACGGACTTGAAAAGATCTAAGTGTGCAACGTACAGGTTCCTCCGGTGACGTGAAATAAAGACAATTGAAATAATGCCAAATTCCAAATTTGGCATCGTTTCGCTTTCGAAAGCATAATACAATGGTAGCAACTCGCGTGCGCCAACGTCTGGTGGACTTATGTCCCTGCGCCAAACGAAATAATACCAAATTGGTGTTGTTGCGTTTTCAGTAACGAAATAAAGCCAAACTAGGTACAAATTTTGTTTAATTTCGCTTTGGAAAACGAAATAAAGCCAAATTTTGTGAATTCGGCCTTATTTCGTTTGGCTTTATTTCACGTCACCGGTTCCTCCTATGTCCTATTTCGGGTGCCGTGAAATAAGACCAAATTCTAAAAATTAGCCTTATTTCCAACAGTTTTTTTTTTAATTTTTAAAAGTTGGCCTTATTTCACTTGGCGTTATTTCATGGCACCCCTATTTCGCCAGCCCACTTACCTTTTACCTAACCCAACCTCACATAACCTAAATTTTCCGGTAATACCAGTCAGTATTAACCAGGCAGTCAAAACTTAAACTGCGTCTCAAATCGTTTGAATCATGACGACGATTATTTATTTTTTATTTTTGTTCTGATCCATACCTTACTAATTTTGATTGTTTTTGAGTCAGTCTACTCCCTCTTCACAATTTGGTATCAGTTTGTCGTCTGTAACCGAAAAAAAAAACTTGTTATCTGCACGTCTGATTGTTCAATAGATAAGGAGCTTAATTTTTTATGACTAACTATAGACTACGAGTATACTTGGTCAAGGGTATCGCGTAGGTACCATCCAACTTAAATGAATTTCGCTTTTTTAATTCTAACTCAATCATGTTTACAGCGGAAGATTTTGATAAAACGACCGCGCGGGTGTCTGCTGTCTGCAGTCTACAATTTGTTGAACAATTTGTTTCATTCGTATTCGAATGCGATAGCCGTTCAATGTCAAATTCACGAATTCATTTTCCAATTGCAATATATGTACGAGTATATATATATAAATAGTTGGCCCATTCCATTGTTGTCTTTTGACTAAGTAATTGTTTTCAGCTTGCGTGCGTCTTATTTTTACATGCAACTTTTATTAGTCGACTACATTTAGTTGGTAAAGTGTGCCTTTTGATGTGTTAGTAAGTAAATAAATAGGAAATATGCTGCTAGTTTAATTACTTAGTGTGATTATTATCTTATGACAGTTTGTACCACATGAACAACTTACAATGTTACATAAGAACTGTGCAGTTGTCTGGGAAATTTGTTGATTACATTCATTCTAATGATGAATAAACATAAACAAAGGATAATTAAATAAATAAAGAAAAATGCGCTTCACGAGTTGTGACAGTTATACTGTCAGTGGCAAATAAACTGGTTTTATAAACATGTTAGGAGTGTTTATTTAAATGTTAGCTTAAAAATCTAGCAGACTAGATTAATCTGGACTAGATGTACCCTGAAGGCAAAAACTAGATTGGTCTGTAACGTTTGCACATATGCGAGCTGTCAACTTACACTCATGACGTTTTCCATTGGTACGGAAAAGGCAATTTTTCCGATGCTATTAGGTTTGTTTGACGTGGGCCCTAGTGCGCACTGGGTTAACCCTAATGTGTTCGATATAGCACTGAACTCGCCCTGGTACTGAAAACCTGTGTTTGACATGACTTCTAGGGCGCCCTAGTTGTGCACTGAACTGACCCCAGTTATTTTGTCGGGGCAAGAACTCAGTGCTGAGTTGCGCTGTCATTTCGCTTGCTGTTATTCGTTTATTTGAATAACGTAATAAAGATAAATACAATAAATTTTATATTCAAAGGGGAATTGTTTGAAAACAATAAATCAACGCTGATTACATTTTTTAGTGCATCGCATATATTGCAAACAGTTTTATCAACTTGTTTGCATTATGACAAGCACAAGATCAGAATTGAGTTCACTCATTTTTAACAATAAACAGAACAAAGTGTTATCATCTTCGTACTTCGTTCACCAAAACAAAGTATTTTTCAAATTCAAAAACTGCCAGACTTCAGGGCAGCATATTTTGCGTTCGATATGATAGCCGAATTTTCAGGGTTGTGCAGGTTTTTGGGTAGGCGGGAAAATCAGCTGACACTTCTCAGTGCGCACTAGTGGGCACTAGTGCTAGCCACGTCAAACAAACCTATTATTCTGCTCCCGAAATCAGCTGGCTGTCAGGTTTCATGTTCCATTGGCCGCAAAGAGTCAGAACAATTTTGCGAATCTCGATTATTGAGCGAGATTTACACCTACTTACACCAAAACCTTTGAAATTTGTCAATCTTCAAAGTGTGCTATTACAACTAACGTTTTTAGGCGACAAGTCTGTGAAAAATTGAGAAAAAAATTACGTTTGGTCGCTGCAATAGATATTTAAACATAAATTCAATTGATTTTTGTAAACACAAATTACAACTTAAAAACAGCTGACTCTTAAAACAGCCTTAGGCCCATACAAAAATCCCCAAGTTGTGTTCAACTTCGAGTGAATAAAATGGGTCTTAGTGCCCCGGCATTAGACAAAATTATAAAAATCTCGACTGGATTAAGAACCGGGCAATACCAGCAGCGAAGAATATCTAAGGACGTGCGTCGATAGCTTGAATTTCATTATTCAAAGTCAAGTCCCTGGAGAACTGCATTAGTACAAATCCGTTGACAGCGTGACCGATGAGGATGAAGAGACCAACTATCCGACGGAATTTTTTAACTCGCTTGATGTGCCATCATTTACAGCTGAAGGTGGTAATGATTATAGTCATGTTGCGGAATTGGAATCATCCGAAATTGTGCAACGGTACGCGGTTGTCTGTCAAAAAAAGGGAGAACAACGTAATTCAAGCGACGATTATCAAGGGCAAATTCAAAGGACAGGAAGTCCTTATCCCATGAATTATTCCAACTGATCTTCCGTTCTAATTCAAGCGGATTCAGTTCCCTGTTCGATTGGCTTTTGCGATGACAATTAATAAATCGCAAATCCAATCTTTGGAAGTCTGTTTGTTTAATCTTGAACTTGCCTGTTTTTCGCACGGTCAGCTATACGTTGGCAAACCGTCTTCGTTGTTTGTTTTTGCGCCGGAATACGAATTGAGAAACATTGTTTGTTCTGCCGCACCCCACTTAGGTCCATGTGGACCCATTGTGATGCCCTTATTGGGGTGTTAGCCGATGTTGTTGGCTTTAGAGTCATTCCCTCTTGGTTACTCGACCTTGTCCAGCCATCCTGATGCGTTTATGAACCTGTAAAGATTAGATAAAGATATATCTGAAAGTTCATGTATGTCATGGAAGAAGTATCTTCCAAGTGTTCTATTCCTCAAGTGACAGAGACTTGGGCATTGACAGAGGAAGTGAGGTGTGTCCTCGTGTACCTCCTCGTCGCCGCAACCCCTGCATATATCGTCATTCTTGAGTTTCAATTTCACTGTGTGGTATTTTAGGAAGTTGTGACCCGTTAGGGCCCCTACCAGTTTATACATCGACATTCTATCAAACCGCATAAGCTTGATAGTCCGACTTGGATTGTATTCCGGCCATAACTTCCGTGGTATTTCGCAGGTAGTTAGTTCTTTCCACCTGTTGTTGGCTTTCATCCGGTTCTTATTTTCCACCCTCTCTCTGAGATTACAGAGTTTTGGTTTGATTGAATTAATCGCCCGATCTTGGTCCATAGCAGAACCCTTTCTTGCCAATTCGTCAGCCATCTCATTGCCGGTTTTGTCACTGTGTCCAGGGACCCAGCAGAGACGCGTAGTGTGCTGCGAGCAGAGAACCTTAAGCTCTTCACGGCAGCGGTGAACTAGCTTCGATTTTATTTCGATAGCAGATACTGCTTTTATAGCCGCCTGGCTGTCAATAAATATGGTAATATCATTATTTGGTATTGATAACATTGACACCATATGGGCAGCTTCGGCGATTGCCAGAACCTCCGCCTGAAAGACATTACTGTAATCAGGTAGTCTGATTGAGTGGTGTATATTTAACTCTTCAGAGAAAATTCCAGCACCTGTTCCACGGTCCATCTTAGAGCCATCTGTGTAGATGGATATCGATTTTCCTTTTGTGGGTTCATCTGTGTTCCATTCCATAGCAGGAGAATGGTATGTCAAAGTCAAGATGGGGAGACAAGTAGTCAGAAGTGACCGCATCTCCCACATATTTATTCAGAATCTGTGTGTGTCCCGTTGAGTAGGGTTTCCAGCTTTTTGTTTGGCTGATCCTGAGGGCACTTTTGGCTGCAGATTCTTGCATGTATAGATCTAAAGGTAGCAAGTTGAGAATAGCCTCCATTCCAGCAGTAGGTGTTGTCCTTATTGCGCCGGTTGTACCTATACATGCTAGTCTTTGTATTTTTGTCATTATTTTGAGATTCGAAGTTTTGTTTGCGGCTTGCCACCAGACTAAGCTTCCGTTTATCATATATTAAACCACATTGAAATTTGAACTATCTGTGTTTTATTATCACTCTGGAGTTTATCTGAAGACGTTAAAATGGGGCGAGACGAAGTTCGCTGGGTCCGCTAGTTGCATATAAAATAAAGGTGAAATGTCAGTCACCTTTTGCGATTAGCAGATCGATGATCGCATTAAGTCTTGCGGTCTGATCTTTAACGAACGTTATTCTTTAAACTTTTGAGACTTTGAGACTTTCATCAGCATAGAAGTGTACATCCACACTTTGATTGTAGTCCTTAGGTCTGCCAAAAGTTTCAGCAACAGTAACAGACACTTAATTCCACCCGCATTCTCTTTGCCCTTCTAGGTGAAGTTGAACTAGAAAATGTTCCCATACGTAAGGACGCATTGCGCAGCTTTGGCGTACCGCTGCAAACTATCAGCGGAAATATTGGTAAAATTAAGCTACAAATTCCCGTGCGTCAATTTCGGACAGCACCATGGTGTATAATAATTGAACGTGTCTATGCGGTGATCGGTCCGAAGGATCTCAACGACTGGGACAATGAGAAGGAAAAACAGTCCGATCTGGAGTACAAACTCTCACAACTGGACGACGTCGAGGCGAAATGGCGAGCACAAAAAGGTGACAGTTCTGAGAGCGCCTACTATGCATCCTCCTATTCGAGCTGGTTGAATTACGGCACCGGTTTGGCGGCAAATATTGCCGAAAACCTACAACTGAAGATCAACGGTGTACACATTCGCTACGAGGACTCGATAACAATTCCGAATTTCAGTTTCGCCGCTGGCATCACAATTGAATCCTTAATAGCGCACACTTGCGATGCGAATTGGGTGCAGAACTCGACGACATCGTGGAATCAGGAAGTCGCCTTCAAGTTGGTTGAACTGAAAGCGTTTGCCATCTACTGGGACCGCTTGATGCCGGAGAATACGTGCCGCGATATGGCATCCAGTGATCTGGCCAAGCTGATGGAGAAGGTGTGCTCTAGCAAGGAACATCGTTACATTATAAGTCCGATTAGTGCGAAGGCGCATTGCAAACACGATCGGAGTCCGCAGCCACTGCGGACAAGGAATCGACCGCGGCTGTCGTGTGAGGTGACTGTAACGGAGATGAATCTGTGTCTCAGTGACGTAAGTTTGCATTGTCCTGTTCCTTTGTACTGAGGTAGAGTTGGTAAATGTATTTTCTCCTTTCAGTTCCAATACTCGCAGATGGTCGACTGTACGCGGAGTCTTCAGGCGATCAACAAATTGCGGGCATACCGAATATTGAGGCCGTCAAATCCGGTTCGGGGGCATGCTAGGAATTGGTGGCATTATGCTGTGCGTTGTCACGGATTCTTCTTCGAAAGCACAGACGAGAAATGGACCAAAGCGAAAGAGAATATTCGGTACATCAAAATCTACACAAAGCTGCTGTTGAATCCAAATGAGAACTTGACGACGGACGATAAGCAGTTCAAATCGCGGGTGGACAATGCGCGCGATTTGGATGACCTCCGATGTTTGCGTGAAGTTTGCTTCCTTCATCTGGAATCAAGTGATCTGGAATTGAAGGGACAAAATGGAAACCAAGGGAGAAGTATGCTCTTTCAGTGGTTCCCCAACTGGTGGGGTTGGTATGGCAGCAGCTCTGTAGCCAGCTCGCCAATCTCAGAAACGAATGGAGAGCTAGTGTCGATAGAGGACACTTCACACACGATTGAGGATGAGATATTGAACGCGCTGGAAGGTTCTGTCGAAAATAATTCCGTGCTAAAGCGCGATGCAGTGTTTGGAAAGTTTGACTTCTCCCTGGCCGGTGGACAGATGAATGTGTGCAGCGAGAACCACATAACCGCCGAATCGAAGACCATGATGGAGATGAACTTTGACAATCTGAAACTAAATATCGAGACGAGACCGCGTTCGGGATCGCACTTGGTGGGCCTTTCACTCGGTTCTGTGTGTGTCAAGGACTTGTTTACACCGAACACCGAGTTTCCAGAGCTGATAAAGCCCCAGAAGGACGAGCCACAAGTTCCGATGACATTTAGTCGTTTTCAGAATATCAAAGGGAAGAAAGATACAGCTCCGGCAGCGGACACCAGTGAGCCCTGGTTTCAGCTGCAGTACGAGAAGAAGCCGCTCACTTTCAACACTGACTATCGACTGGCAGTGAAGACACGTTGTCTTGATGTTGTTTACAACATGGGCGCGCTAAAGTGGCTGACGGATTTCTTTACAAATCCCCTACAGAACGCGCACGCAAAGAGAAAGCTTGATCGAATGAAGTACACCACCAAGATGAGGTTTATCAAGAATTGGAAAAGCATACTCGAGGGCGATTTGGTGAGAACTTCTTTTCTATAGTTGTTTAGTGAATTTGTCCGTAATCCAATTTCTCTCTTTACTTTTGCAGGGTCAGCGAAAGTCGTGGTGCTTGGAAATCGATATCTCAGCCCCACAAATAATTTTCGTTGAAAACTTTGCCAACAAGAACACGTCCATTGTGCTTGTGGACTTTGGACGTTTCCAGTTGTCGAAGAACTGCAATGAAAACCGAATACGTCAGCAGAAATCATCCAAATCCGAGCAGCCATCCACGGGAGCAGATCAAATTAACGGACACTTGCACAGCCTGGACAGTGAGGACGACGAAGCATTTATGACACCCTGCTCGACGCCACCCGGCTCCGAAAACAGTCCATCCGATTCGGCGACGCTGTGCTCCGCTGCACCAGATCTCTCTGACATTGTGATAAACAAAGACACAGGCCTGGAAGAAGCTTTCCACGATAAAATCTACGACAAATACACAATCGACATGACTGATCTGCAGGTGCTGGTGTGCAAGGGTAAGGAGCGTTGGGCGTTTGCCAGTCTGAAAGGTTCCTCTGCTCTGCATTTGCTCGATCGATTCAGTATATCGTTGCAACTGGAAAGACGTGTAGTTCACACCGTTGATCCGGAATATCCGTCCCTGACACTCTTTGGAACGCTGCCAAAGCTGGTAGCTCACTTGAACGAGCATAAGCTATCAGCTCTAATGGATATTCTAGCAATCATCTCCGTGGATCACTCGCCTACACCTGTTTATGAATCTCCAGCGGATCATGCATCGACATTCCACTTGGACGATGATTCGATAAGCAGTGAAGAAGAAATACTCAACAACAGCCAACAGCAGCAGATGAACTTGATTGTGCTGCAGTTTGTTATCGACCAGATGTCGCTGGAGGTGCAGTCAAGGGGACGGAGTATAGTTGAACTGCAGGTGTCGGGTGTTCGTGCAGGGCTGAGCAAACGACCAGAGGATACAAATATTTCACTGTCCGTGCATGGTCTACTGCTGGTGGACGCAATTCAATCGTTTGGACCTGACTTTGAATTGCTGGTGGCGAGTCACAGACATGTGGGGTAGGTTTTGCAGGGCTCCATTTAAATTCATAATATACCAGTGGAATGTGAACTTTGTTCTTACAGAATGGACAGTGTATCGGGTAGTTTGAAACAGAGTGAACCATGTTCCCCAACATCACCTGCATCGCCAGATCCATTGGACAGCAGGAGACCGACGAGCCCGCTGACAATAAGCCGAGCGATTAGCTCACTGCAAAGAGGTAGGTTCGGCTTGTTGGGTATTACTTACTTTATGATTTGTTTATTAACTCCCGAAAGCAGCTCCCGGTGAGGGATTTTCTGTTTTTGGTTGTTCTGATCGAACGAATTATCCTTCTGGGAGCTGCTTATTTATTTCACGTAATTCCCGCTCTCCCTTTTCTTTTCTTATATTTCCATTTGATTTAAATTTTTATTTGTGTGCTCTTTTGTTTCTTTTTAATTTTATTTTGTTGCGGATTTGCATTTTTTGTTTGACAAACATAAAAAGCTAACTCAGCAACTTGGTCGACTTTGGATGATTTAGATGCCCTCATCACTGTGGAAGTGAACTTCATCAATTCATCGGCCGACAACGAACCACTGCAGATAGCGAACATCAATTTCAATAATTTGGACATCATTGGTATGCGTCCACACCAGCACAATAGCTGTCATATAATATTTCCAAAAAAAAATCTCTTCCAGCTAACCAAGAGACGATAGTGGAACTACTGGGATTCATCAACCGTGTGGTGCCTAATAAAAAGAAGAAATCGGTGGCTGGCCCACCAACTGAAGGCACTTCGGGCGCCAGGCCAGCGTCAATCGACCTAATGTGTCGCCATCAGCTGCAACGACAATTCACAGATCCGCGCCTAGGTGCTACTCCCAGCACCATCACATCTATTCGCACCGAAATCACCTTCGACTTCCATCGACTGAATGTACTGGTGCTGCGAGCGCTCAAGCGTGACAACTACCTTGTGGGACGAAAAGTTGGCACCTTCACTATGAGTGAGGCGAAAATTCACGCCACTCTCGGTCAGGAGATCTCCGTAAACGGTTCGCTGGGTGGCTTACAAATTTTGGACCTCACACCAGAAGGAGTAAACCATCAGCGAATTTTTTCGGTGGGCAAGGATCCACTTACCGACCCGCCAGACATGCGTCAGGACCTGCTAAGCTCGCTAACACAGGAAGTCTACGGATATCCGCAGAAGGTTATCGAGCAAACGCAGGCACTCTCGTTCAATGTCTCACGCGATGTCACCGCAACGGTTAGTGTTAAAATCCGAATGGCGTCTGTGTGGTACACGCACTGTGCGCGGTTTGTCCAGGAGATCAGTTGGTGTGCCAAGGAGTTCAAGCACTACCTGAAGTGAGTTGTGTGAAATGTATGCGAGAGTAGTTTTTTCTTCACAATTTCGGTTACAGAAACTTTGCTCGATCGATTCGGGAGAAGGCTACAGACATGGCTATCGGTTTGGTGCAGCCGCTGAATGAGCCAATTGATATTTTCATCGGTACTCCAATGGACGAAAAGAATGCACACATGTTCAGCAGCCCACGGAAAACGAAGTCGAAACACGGCAAGAAGGTGAAAATCAAGTAAGTTGTAGCGTCGATGTATTTTTTTATTGGGAAATTGGATGTTTAGGAGCAAGGGCAGGGTTACTCCTCCTGCGTTTGCCAATAGCCCTAATCTAGATAGCAACTCGACTTTTAACGAGTTTGATGCGCTGTCTGGCTCCATTACAAGAATTGTCTCCCTGTATCCTAATACTGAAATTGTCATTGCGGGCGATTTCAATATTCACAATTCTAACTGGCTTCGACATACTGGACAGACAACACCCGAAGGAATTTATGTTCAGATCTTCGCTGAGGTAAATCAATTAACCCAGCTTGTAAATGAGCCAACACGCGTACCAGATATTGACGGTCAGAATGCCAACACTCGGGACTTGTTTCTTACCTCCCACCCTGATAAATACACTTTAGGAATATTATCGCCTTTAGGCTCGTCGGACCACTGCATCATATCAGCTAATTTCTCGTACTCCAACCACACAGTTAAAGAAAAATCTCCGAAAAGAACCGTATGGCAATACGAGAAAGTCAACTGGCGCGGACTTAACAGCTTCTTTAAGAGTTTTAACTGGTCGTTATGCTTCCTCGATAACGACGTGGATGCCGCCGCTGATATGGTGTCCAGTATTATCACCTTAGGTATGAAATCCTTTATTCCTAACAGGATAAAGAGTATCATACCGAAAGAAAATGCGTGGTACGACTCGAGCTGTAAAGAGGCTACCAGACAAAAGGAGTTAAGTTTTCGGTCATATAAGGCCAACCCATCTGAGGAAAACCGAAAAAAGTTCAAGCGAGCCAGAAATGACTGCAATACCACTATCAAGCGTGTTAAATTCTCGTATGACCAAAAGTTGAGGCAAAAAATACTACAATGTCCCAAGGGTAGTAAAAACTTTTGGTCTTTTGTAAAAAATATAAAGAATTCGGCCACATCTTCGATCCCAACGCTCATTCACAATGACATTCCAGCTGTCAACTCTTTAGACAACGCGAATCTGCTTGGTGCACATTTTGCCTCTACCTGTACTTGAGAGCGTCGAATGCACCATGGGACAAATTCATTTTCGCACTCGTACAGTGGCAAGAGTACTTCATGACCTCAACATAAATAAATCCGCTGGTCCAGATTGTATTTCCCCAATTGTTCTGAAGAGGTGTTCTTCCACGCTGGCAAAACCATTGCGTAAGCTTTTCCATCTGTCCTATTCTTGTTGTTGTTGTTGTTGTTGTAGCAGCGTCATACGTCATTCGTTGGTTCGTCATTGATTTGTAGTCCTAGGAATTGGGCCACTTCGGTTGGGTGTGTCCAAAGCATTAGAGTTGTTAGTGTGGTTGGTTTGGCCGGACAATTGAAGAGGTGTTGCACATCATGTGGGCTTCCGTTGCATTCGGGACATATGTTTGTAATATTGGGATCAAGGCGTGCCATGTAGTTGTTTAGTAAATGGCACCAGCCCGAGCGGAGTTGAGCCAGAGTGGTTCTCGTTGATCTAGGGAGTAGTTTCTCTGTGGGATTGATGGGTGGGGGTCTGCCTCCAAGCACCAGGTTTACTTTGTAGTTTGTGATTGCGTTAGATACAACGTTCTGGTGAATGCTGTTTATCTCATCGTGGTACTGCTCTGGGTTGATGTGTGGTGGTTGAGTGAGGTGGTTTATTTCGTCTTGCAGGTTTAGGATACATCTGCGTATGTTCCGAGGAGGTTTTGGAGCTGAGATGAAGCTGTGGTTGGGATGTTCGGGTAGGTGGCAAGCTAGAAGGAATTGTTGAGAGAGCATGTTATTGTGCGCTTTGACCGGGAGCATCGCTGTTTCAGTGTGAAGGTGGTCTTCATCTGCCATGAGATGACAGCCTGTGATGGTGCGCATGGCTGTGTTGTGGCATACTTGGAGGTGCTTCCAATTGGTGTCGCTTAATTGTGGGGACCAGATGGGGGCTGCGTAGTTGAGGACTGATCGGCCGGCCGATCGCTTTGTAGGTGGCGAGGAGTGTTTCTTTGTCTTTGCCCCATGAACTTCCAGCGAGTGATTTGATGATGTTGTTTCTGGACCTGAGGCGAAAAGTTGAACATGTTGTCGAACGTAACTCCCAGGAGTTTGGGGTGTGCGATGGTGGGGATGCGTCTATCGGCAATTGATATATTCAGCTCGAGTCTTACTTCCTTCGTCCATGACGTGAAGAGTGTTGCGGTTGATTTTTCAGGTGACAGTTTAAGACTGCGGTCCTGGAAGAATGTGTCCACGGCTCCTAGATAGGTGGTGATCGTTGTAGCAAGGTCAGGAATGTTGGGACCTGATGCTAGAATAGTGCAGTCGTCTGCATATGATACTAGGTTTATGCCGGCCGGGGGTGAAGGAAGCTTTGAGATGTAGAAGTTGAAGAGAAGGGGGGACAGAACCCCGCCTTGAGGTACTCCTTGTTTGATTGTCCTGTGTTTTGATTTCGAGTTGCGGAATTCTACGAACGATTGTCTGCCGCTGAGGTAGTTAGCAAGCCAGCGTTTGGTGGAGTTTGGTAATGATGATTCAAAGATATCTTTGAGCAATGTAGCATGGCTGACTGTGTCAAAGGCTTTGGACAGGTCAAGAGCTACAGCTATGGTTCTGTGGCAGGGTCTTGGTTGGTTTAGGCCATTTCTGATTTGGCTGGTGATGACGTTTAGGGCTGATGTGGTGCTATGTAGTTTGCGGAATCCGTGTTGGTGATTGGCGAGCGGTAGGTGTTCGGAGAGCTTTGGAAGAAGAAGGGCCTCAAGGATTTTCGCTACTGGAGATAGAAGAGAGATTGGTCGGTATGAGTTGGCTTGATCTGCAGGTTTCCCTGGTTTGAGCAGTGGGATCACTCTACCTGTTTTCCAAGACCCATCAGCAACATTCGTCCTATTCTTCTGGACTCTTCCCGAGAAGGTGGAAAACAGCATTTGTCCAGCCCGTCCCCAAAAAAGGCGAATCTTCTTCTCCCACCAACTACCGACCCATAGCACTTACATCCATTCTTTCTAAGGTCATGGAAACGCTGATAAATCGTCAGCTCATGAAATATCTTGAATCACGAAAACTCATTAATGACCGGCAGTACGGTTTTCGCGGCAACAGATCCACTGGTGATTTGATGGCTTATCTCACCGAAAAGTGGAACCAATCTCTACATCACTCTGGTGAAACGAAGATTGTTGCGCTTGATATTTCAAAGGCATTTGACAGAGTTTGGCACCAAGCTCTTTTGTCGAAAATGCGTGCATATGGGATCGATGCGTCTCTTCTTCAATGGATTAGAAACTACCTCTCTGGCCGTTCAATTCAAGTTGTATTGGATGGCTTCAAGTCTGAAATTCACCATATAAATGCTGGTGTTCGCCAAAGCTCCGTTTTGTCTCCGACTCTCTTTCTCATTTTCATAAATGACCTCCTGTCTGTAACTTCTAATCCAATCCACTCCTTCGCCGATGACAGCACCTTCAGCTTCTCATATTCATTCCAGGACTCACGTCCCTGCTCTTCGGCCGTAGAACTGGGAACGGCAACGTATGTTAAGCTCATTAAATTCCGATCTCGACAGCATTATAAAATGGTATTTAGCCAATAGAGTGGAATTTAATGCTTCCAAAACACAATGCTGTCTGCTGTCATTAAAGCGAAACCAGAATCCTCAGCCATTATCCATGAATGGCACTTGCATCGCCGAAACCGAAAGACTTTCCATTCTCGGTATGTGTGTTCATGACAAACTTCGTTGGAATGACCACATACACGTAGTCGCCAAGAACGCTGCGAAATGTCTAGGTTTCCTCAAACGGTGCAAGAAATATTTTACCCCTTCTGATCTGGCTGCCATATATATATATATATTTCGAGAGATATTCGAATCAGACCACCATTAACGGGTCTCTTTTCGTCTCTCTACCACTGTAAATCTTACCCAGCTAGACTCTCTGGATTTTCTCCAGAGTTCTTTCCTGGGTTCGATTCCTAGTGTTACCGCTAAGCATCTGTGAAAATTCTGTTTCATCGACTGGGTCTCCACCCAGTGAATGTCCCAGATTTTCATTCGCCAGCCAATCCCAGTGCCAATGATGCTGTAATGTTTTTCATGCGTCTGACCACCGCCTGATTGTCCAGTGTCTCCACCTGACCCTCAAGCAAGTAGTCCAACGCATGCGGCACAATGCAATCATCTTCAGC
The DNA here is from genome assembly GCA_949126925.1 of Cheilosia vernalis. Lineage (NCBI taxonomy): Eukaryota > Metazoa > Arthropoda > Insecta > Diptera > Syrphidae > Cheilosia > Cheilosia vernalis. The sequence goes on from OX421359.1 coordinate 68,603,761, forward strand.
CTAGTGTAACGCCAACGACCCGCGGTGTTCTCAAAGTGGTCCTCCATCTAAGTACTAACCGCACCCAACTCTGTTTGATTTCGGTGATCTGACGAGAACCGATTTTCCAGCGTGTTATGGTCGTTGGTTTGGCTGCCATATACAAGGCGTTCATTCGCCCCAAACTTGAGTATAACTCTCATATCTGGTCTGGTGCGCCCAAAACCTCACTGCACCTGCTGGATAGGATACAGAATCGTGCTTTAAAACTAATTGGAGACACAAATATAGCGAATTCTATAAATTCGCTCGAACATCGCAGAAATGTAACATGTCTTTCATTGTTTTATCGCTATTTCTACAAACAGTGCTCAAGTGAAATCGCCAGCTGCATTCCACCCCTTCAACAATTCAACCGCAATACTCGCCAAGCCAGGAATGCCCATCAGTTTACCCTTCAGCCTATTTTCGGTCGTACTATGAAATATAGAGATTCTTTCATAAGCCGTACAACACGAATGTGGAATGCCTTGCCCAGCTCGGTCTTTCCCCCTCAGTGCAATTTGCAGACATTTAAAACCAATGTGCATCGGAATCTCCTATCTTCTCTATCCCAATTTCCTTAACGCCCGCGCTGTGTACTTCAAACTACACCATAAGAGTAGTCATAACCTCTTTAGCGCGTGTTAATTATAAAAAAAAAAAAAACATGTTCGATACAACTAACATGCGTTTTACAGGCTTGATGTCATCTTGGACACCCCAGTGCTGGTGGTGCCCCGATCCGGGTGCAGCTCTCAAGTGCTTGTCGCGCATCTTGGTAAAATAACAGTTACCAACGATCAGGAGACAATACGCACGCCACAATCGGTGCCCGCACATGAGGACGACCAAGATATCTTCACAATCGACGAAAATGACTTTCATCGTTGCGATCAAAGCGGCAGCACCCCGAGCCTCAACGATATTGTTCGCTTCTGCGACAAGTATTCCATTGAAATCCGCAACATGAATCTCTTCTCCTTGGACACAAGTCGTCGGAAAGGTTTCCGCCTATCAGCTCTGCCGCGAGCTGAAGAATTCTATTCATGCCAGACGGACGCAGTTGCAATACTCCACGACACTGTGATACAACTTGAAGTGCGAAAGAACGCAGTCGATTTCCCTCCCCCTATGAACAAGTCTCGAGATGAGGACGATCTTTCGGTGAGTTTTCACGTGTTCGTTAGATTTTTCCCTAACATGAGGTTCATTTCAGATTGACGGCAGTGTCACACAGCCACTGCAGATCTCATTATCGCGCAAGCAATACGAGCAACTTCTGGAAACGCTCGACAATGTCTTTAAAGTGCCAGCCGATCTGCTGCGACCACCAGCCGAGGTGTCTGCGGAGGCAGCAGCAAACCTCGTCGAAATGCACACGTGTGACACTAATTCATCGCCATTCGAACTGAACAACCGGTTGCCGGAGAAAATGTTCCAAAAAGAAAACACCGACAGCCAGCACAAGGAGATCACACCCAAGATATCCTTCTCGCTGCCGATCTTCATCATTCAGCTGAAGAACGAGCATGACAATCCGCTGATAGAAATCACATTTCGCGAATTCAGTGTGCAGTATGACAAAACCAGCCAGTACGAGACTGTGGTTCAAGTGATGTTGCGCTCGATTCTCATGGAGGACCTCAAGTGTCCGATTGACTCGAAGTACCGACAAATGGTTGTTTCCTCGGCACAGGAGGACAGGGGCAGTCGGTCTGCCAATGCCTTTTGCCCATCCTCGTCGTGTCCAGATCTAGTGAGAATGGCTATGAAAGACGAAATGCCGACGGGTTCGCTGCCGGAGAATCTTGAAACCAGTGCTGGATTTGATAGCAACACAACGACCGTCACGACAACGACATTGAATGCGATCAATTACCACCGCAGCCGTCTGCAGGTGGACGCCCCATACTGCCCAGGGACACCACCCCCATCGCCACAGTCGAAGGCCCACGAAGACAATTTGGTTATCTACTCGGCGCTGCTGATCGATCCGAAATGTCCCACCTTAGCTACACACTACCAGAATCGCAAACAGACGAGTTCCATTGACTTCAACTGCCTGAATTTGATTATTTCCGTGGAGCGCTGGTTCATGGTGTTGGATTTCTTCGGCCTAGTCTCGGAGGAGGAAGTGGATAGTGAACCAAAGGATGGCGAAGAGGAGCAGGTTGATGAAGGTAACCCAGTGGAGGTTTGGTTCAAACTTATTTTATCGAATTCCTGCTTCTTTCAGTCAATTCAAATGGCAACACCGAACTGGAGATAACTGTGCGTTCACTGAATTTGGTTTTCGTGCGAAATGAGTCCGAACTAGCCAAGGCGAACGTTTCGAATGCGTTCTTCGTTGTGGCGAAATACGATTTGACCAAAACCGTCGAGGGACGTCTCGGATCTGTTTCGCTGTACGATCTCACCAACTATGGGAAGATCTATCGTGAGAAGTTTCTGACCAGCGGCACGGAGGCGCTGAGTTTTATCTACAAGAGGTGGGTGTCCTATATACAAGTGAAATGCAAATCTGTACATTTGTAAATGCGTTTTTTAGTGAGGGCGACAAGGAAAAGCCACGATCGCTGAATAAAGATGCCACGCTGAAGATACAAATGTCATCGGTGCGGTATGTGCACACGAACCGGTTTGTGATGGAGATCCAGGCGTTTATTAAGGGATTTCTACAGCTGCAAACGGTAAGTAAGCTTGTGTGGTGCTGTGCTACTTGTTCTTCCCCTTGTTCGTTCACAAATCTCATTCCTTTGATTCCTTTCAGAATGTGATGAGAAAGATCAAGCTGTCGGATCGTGCCCAAAATCAACAGCAACGACCCACTCAGTTGGGTCTGGAAATCAACGCTGGCTCGCCGATAGTCCTGCTGCCACTCAGTTTTGAAAGCAATCGCATGATAGTCGCCGATTTGGGAGAATTCACCCTGACAAACAGTTTCCACTTGGCCAGCGAACAGAATGTGATAAGCAAAAAGTCCGACGACTCACTAATGGATGAGATTCTGGACGTGATGCAGGTACACCTGGTCAATACAAACCTCTTCACCGGCGATCGGATATCGAAATCTCAAGAGTTGCAGCGTAATGAAAACGATGCGGATATTTGTCTCGACATGGGCAGCTATTGGGCGCTGAAAACGGGGAAGAGCATCTTCAAGGAGAAATGCCACCTACAGGTGCAGGTCGAGCGCAACATGGACTCCAGCAACAGCCATAATTGCCCCGATGTCAGTGTTCAGGGGACGTTGTCCCGCCTCAGCGGTGTACTTAATCTGCAGCAGTATAAGCTCGTGAGGGGCTTCTTGGCGTACAACTTGGGCGAGAACATCGACGATATCTACAGCAATTATTCATTCAGCTTGGCAGAGAGCCGCTTGAACATCACATCGATGGAGGAGGTGCAGCAGCTGACTATACCCGATAAGATTGTGTGGAACAATCTATCGATAAACTTGCACTTGGAGGATGTGTCGGTGTTGTTGAATTCCAGGGCGGATGATCGAAGGAACGATGACCAGTCGCTGGCGTGCATAAATTTCATAAAATCCTGCCTCAAGATTGACTCGTACAGTGACGGGTCTCAGGACATTGACCTGGTGTCGCAGGAGATTCTCATAACCGACTCACGGTTTCACAATGTCGAAAGCGAGTCACCGCGAAACGTGTTCACGAATATTCTGCAACCAATTCGCACAGAAGTTGGGTCGAACATTGTGCAGGCCGAGGTGCACAGCCGCAAAAGGAACGATCAATCCAAGTTCAAAATTATCTTGAACAACATGCGGGTGTTGGCGATCCTCGACTGGATCGAGAACGTGAAGGACTACCTGAGCCAGGATGCAGATCCACCATCAGGGACAATGATGCGCACGCAAAACGCTGGTATATCGCAAAGCTCCAGTACCTTAGACGAACCGGACCGGGTTCATATGGAAGTGATTCTCAACATCACCGACTCGGAGTTGGTATTTGTCGAGAAGACCGATCAGCACGACACAAACGCTATCATTTTGAAGAGCACAACTGTGTTCTCATTCAAGCCGATGGACCTTGTCCGTCCGATCTCGGTGAATCTGACGCATTTGGAGGTCTTCTCATGCATGTTGGGCTGCGAGAACGAGACAGCATTATCGATCATTGATCCGATAACCGTGAACTTGGACCTGCGCGAGAATACCATCGACATTCAGATACAGAAGCAGTTGTGCATAAGGCTCTCCTACCACGATGTGAAGATGTTCATTCGGATGATGGAGTCACTGCCGAAACAGACGCGAACAGCACAAAAGAAACGCACAGCCATGCACAGGGGGTCCAGTGTCTGTGCCCCGGATGTGGCCCTAGTTGCACCACTCCTCGCAATGGGTTTCAAGCGAGCTGACTGCATCCGAGCCTTGGAGGTGTGCAGGAATCAAGTAAACGATGCCGCGTTGTGGTTGACCCAGCAGCGATCCGCTCGCCAGCCAACGCTGGAGGTGCATTCGGTGATTGTTAACGCTCAGTGCATCTCCGTTTGTGTTATTGATGATTGCAAGGACGCTGATGTGCCCCTGCTGGAGCTGTCCCTGTCCCAGCTGAAATTCAATCAACTGCTTAACGACAGGCTGGCTAACTTGCCGGGCCAATACCATCCAATGCGAGTGCCAGTGTTTTGCAGTGGCCAGCTGGAGGCGGTCATCGCCAGCGATTACTACAACCGACATCTGAGTGGCTGGGAGCCAGTGATTGAGCCATGGGAATGCACAGCCAATTGGAACTACAGCACGGGGCAGACGAGCCACGAGAGCAACCTTTTGAATCTTTCCATTGTCTCCAAGGAGATGCTTAAGGTGAATGTGACCACAACGCTCATCGAACTATGGAACCTGGTGCGCAACAACTGGACACAGGACTACTACGAGGGTACGAACAACGCGGTGGCTAACTCCTCCACAAATGCCAACAACAGTCCGACAAACTATCGCCGTCGGGCGCCATTTGTGCCGTTTTCGCTGCGCAACGACACCGGTGAGGTGCTGTCCTTTAAGATTCTGCTCACACAACCCGGCGGTATAACCCGAACGGAAGTAACCAGCCATAACATGATCAGCGACTGGATACAGGTGCAGCCAAACGATACAGTTCCCTTTGGCTTTGGCCCACAGACAAAACTGCGGCACATGGACTCGCACAAGTTGAATCTGCATCAGATCCTCGTCCAGGTCAAGGGCTGGGCTCAGGTCGGCCCTGTTTCAATTGACCGTGTCGGGATCTTCTTCCGCCATGCACTGCAGGAAGACTCTGACGTCGAGCGGGCTCGTATGGTCTTCGAAGTTTCGCTAGTGGGCTCTGCCCAAAAACTCATAACAGTGCGATCGGCACTCCGCCTAATAAACCACCTGGATAACAAAATTCTCCTCAAATTGGGCCAAGAAACAGCCATTGTGTCACCGCATCACTGCTTCAGTGTGCCACTGAGTCGCGTCCGCTCGGATGTGTACTTCATGCCGATCTTCGAGATCACCCCCGAGGATGAGCGCAACGGCAACGCGCTCGAAAGAATCGAAGATGCGCCTAAAAACTGCAATCTCAACCATCAGCTGAATGAGTACCATATGCAATCAACGCGAACTTCCAGCGGCACCCGTCAATTTGGTTTCTGCGACGAGGGTATCTCCTGGGCCAAGTGCATCGACGAAATCATTCAAGAGCCGCGAATATGTCGCGCCAATCGCGACAAGGTGTACAACGTTGTGGCGACCATCAAACGCGATGGCTATCCTCATCGCGAGGGAATGCCCGGACACACTGTGATGCTGATACCACCGCTGCGCATTACGAACTTGCTCTGCTGTGATCTACTGTACAAGATCGCCGGTCAAGTGCAGGACAAGATAACCAGCCATGCTCAGGGTAGAATAAACTCTTCGACCACGGCGAACATCTATGAAGTCAGTCTGGAGGAGACGATCGTGCTGAGCATTACGCTGGATAACTACAAGATTTCGGCGCAGTTGAAGATTCCGGTTGGTCACATGGGCATTGTTGAACCGAAGCTGAAGCTGCTCGATATCAACAATCGGGACTTGCACTTGAGGGCCTCAATTCAGGCGGTCAAGGGCAATGGCATTGAAATATTTATAAGTGCGCCATTTTGGCTGGTGAATCGTACTGGCCTGCCATTGGTATTTCGTCAGGAAGGCGTGTCACAGCCAGCGTCGGGCCAGTTCGAGGAGAACGAGATGGCGCGCGTAGTGACGCCTCTAATGTTCTCCTTCTCGGACCTGGAAGCGTCGCCGTCGTTGGAGATTCGTCTTGGCGAGCGCTACGGCGCAAACAATCAGGTGAGTATAGTAGAATAGACGGGAATGAACCGTTTGAATGAAATGTTTTTGAAATTTTCAGTGGTGCCAAAGCTTTAGTTTGCACAAGGCGATTGTCTACAGACAGCTGAAGGCGGGCAACTCCAACGATAGCTTTGCCATTGGCGTGGAAGTGCGCCGAGGACGTGGACGCTACTCGCGCACAAGTGTCGTGACATTCTCCCCCAGATTCCAGCTGTATAACCGAAGCAGCCACAAGCTGCAGTTCTCACAGAAATGCTACGTGACTAAACCTGTAAGTTCTTCGCCTACCCATACTCTTGTCGACATGGCTAACTTGTAATCCCTCCTAGATCGATGCGGAATCGCGAGCCACCTACATCGACGCAGTACCCGGATGTCATTTCCCATTCCACTGGCCCCGCTCAGATCAAGAGCCATTGCTGTGTGTCCGCCTGCCCGAGATCGATTGCTGCCACTGGTCTAGTGGCATCCCCATCAACGAAGCCCAATCGATGTATATAAACATCCGCAACGACCTAGGCGATATGCGCTTCCTCCGCCTCGAAGTGATACAGCAGGGCGCAACCTATTTCCTTCTCTTTGGTGACGCTCACGCCCTGCCGCCACCAATCCGACTGGATAACTTCTCAGAGGTGTCCGTGAAATTCTTCCAATACGGCTGCAAGCCCGAATGGAGAACAACTGTTCGTCCACATTCCTCGCTGTCCTATGCACTCGATGATCCAATCGGTCATCAGCTGCTGCAGATCGAAGCACCCGATGGGAATTCAATTGAAATCCCGCTGCGTAACTTGAACTGCTCCGAAGGCTTGACTTATTCAAACTTCATATACCTGGCGTTCAAGGGGACCTTTCAAACACCTTCGGTGTCGGAGAATCTCTACCTTAGTTCAGAGTTTGATATTGAAAGCCAGCACTTGGTGTTGGGAGTGAAGAACTCGAAGGTGATATTGATGCGCAAACAGGCGGGAGATCGTTCTCAGCTTTGGCTTATGAACAAGCTGGGCCAGTTGGAACACGAGGGCTCATCGCCGCCCACAGAGCCCGGCCGGTCGTTACCGAATTCAGTGTCGAGGATGGTGCTAGACTTGGAGAAACCACCGAATCCGAATGATTACACAAATCTATGTGTTCGTTCGCCAAACACGCAAAGGCAGACAACGCAGACGTGGAAGTTTGAGAACGGGAGACTGATGTGCCACGCTAATATGTGTGTACAGGTGAGTTTGTGCCATAGTAACAGTTGGCGGAAGGGAATAGCACATAATTTCCTCCTCATTTCAGGCTCGCAACGGAGTATTCGGTCTACGGCCCGGCTCCGATGCGGTTCTCGGCCGAATCGAATCCGAAACACGAACACTAAACGATGGGCTGGTCCCCATCGAGCAAAGCATAGAAAGACAGAAACTCCGTCCCGGCTCCGGCCAATTGGATGTGAAAATCCGCATGGACGGACCCATAAAAACGATTCAAATACTCGATGTCAAAAATACGATGGCAACCTCGTTGATACCCGATCCCCAGTGGAAGCATGCTTCAACGGTTAAAATCAGATCCAGCCGAGGGCACCGCGAAAAGGACCAACAATCGAATTTTATTGATGAATTTAGCGTGAGTCCCTGCATCATTTCGATTTAGCAGCTAATACATTTCCCATTGCAGGTTAAGGTGAATCTTCTTAAAGGTGTCGGCGTTTCTGTGATATCGCGCCAGCCGTGCGAAGAACTGGCCTACATCACGTTGCAGAACATCACAGTCGAAGCGCTGGCCACACCCACAGTGAGATCAATTGATTTGCGAGTGAACGCCCTGCAAATTGACAACCAACTGTTGGACACGCCATGCCCAATTGTGTTGTACACCATGAAACCGCATGCGAGCGCATCTGCGTCCGCGTCTCTCGCCATTGAGAACGGAAACCCAAATGCGTTGACATTCAGCACTAAGGTGCTCTCGTCTCCCAATAAGAATGCTGTGATAGTTGAGTATTTGATCTTTGATCTGAGGCCATGTTTGGTGTTTCTGGAGGAACGGCTCATTCTTAAGACGGCCATGTTCCTTGGTCTGGGATCGTCGCATGATTCCGCAGCCAGCTTGGCTGACGAATCGGAATACGAGGCACAGCAAGTCGAGAAGAGAATTCTGGCGACTAGTGCCAAACGATACTATTTCGAGAGCCTACACATCGATTCTACTCATGTAAGGATGTCCTTTGTGAGGGTGAAACGGCTCCTAACTGATTGCTTTCGTTTCAGATTCGTTTGAGTGTCATCACAGCGTCAAAACTGTCGCCACAACTCAGCGAAATGAAGAAGAAACTGGGACTGACGCTGATCAAATTCGAGGACGCTCTCATCGAGTTCGACCACTTCACGGACAAGCATCATTTCGAGACACTCGAGGTGTACCTGAGAGCCATCAAGTCGCACTACAAAAACCAGATCAAGTGGCATGCTGCATCGATCTTGGGGAGTGTTGATTTCCTTGGAAACCCACTCGGCTTTGCCAATGATTTGTCGGAAGGGGTTTCTGGTCTCATCTTCGAGGGCTCTGTGAAAAGTTTGGTTAAAAACGTCACCCATGGCATTTCGAATTCCACTGCAAAACTCACAGAAACCATATCCGATGGCCTGGGTCGAGTCGTACTCAACGAGCAGGACAACGAAACACGCCAGAGGATACTCGAAGTGCCAACTGGTGCGAATACCTCGGGTGAGCACTTGGCCGCCGGGTTTAAGGGACTGGGCTTCGGTCTTCTCGGCGGGGTCACCAGTATTGTGCGTCACACCTACGAAGGAGTCCAAACCGATGGATTTCAGGGCTTTCTCAGCGGCCTGGGCAAGGGAATCGTTGGCACTGTAACTAAACCCATCATAGGCGTTCTCGATCTGGCATCAGAAACTGCCAGCGCTGTGCGGGAGACCAGCAAGAGTGCACATCGTGTTTTGCCCGAACGAAAACGTCCGCCGCGCTGTGTTACAGGGGCACCCGGCGGCCTCCTGCCATCGTACTCGTTTAGACAAAGCAAAGGCCAACAGTACCTGTACCTAATCAATCGACGTAACTTCTCCGAACAACTGATGTCCTACGAACAGGATCTATGCAACGACAGAGATTCAAGGCTGCGACTGCTGTTGTCCACCGAGTATTTGCGAATATTTTCGCCAACCGACGAGGAGCCCGCTGTAATAGTGGAGTGTCATCTGGGTGAGGTACTCTCATGTCACACAGTCACGGCACAAGGTACGCACAATTCCAAAGCGAAACCGATCTACTACATCGAGATATCGAAGAATCTGGGCCAAATTGGACGGCCCAGGGTGCGGTGTCAATCCGAGGAAATGGCCGAGAAGGCTGCTAGATGTGTGAGTATATGCGTTATTCGTTAGAAGTCAATTGTCGTGTTCTTATTATTCCGTTTTCTACCCCCCAGATCAACTATGCGAAAAGTGTTTACGATGAACGAGAGCACACACTAAGCTACCAATCATCGCTCAACGAAAGCTAAATCAAACTTCCCCCCCCTCCATTTATGTTCATGATATTCATAAATATATATATTTTGTAAATTACTGCAAAGTAGCCTTAAAGCAATATACACACACACATACTCTATACAAAGCAAAATCCGATGTAAAAAGAAGACTTGTTGTACATACCTGTGAAACTATGAATTTTATTGTTTCTAGTGTCGCCAATGATCCTTTTTTGTACTCCAAAAAAAAAGCATATAATAAGAGACAAGCAAATTGAAAAGTACGTAAGAAGAAAAAGAAATGTCAACTCTCTACCAAAGACTGTTTGTAAACAAAAAAAGAAAATTGTTGTAGCTTTGATTAACAATCGACAATACATAATATATATTTTTTAATTCGTTCTACATCCTTATTTAGTAATACAGATATATTTTGTAGTAAATTTAATTTAAGTTTTCCCAATTCACTTTCGTTTCGTTTATTGAGATGTGAGTTTTAAAGTCGAACACCAAGTGACTGAGCATGGAAGCTATAGTATTGCTGGACCAGAACGAGCCTTTTGATACCTACCTTTTCTATGTGATTTATGTTTAACATTATTTTAATTTTGTTGTTTTTCTACCTGCTTCTTTATTCTAACGCAATCTGTAAATGATGATACACAATAACCGAACAATGAAATCATTGATTTCGCTTTTAATTTATTTATTTATCTGTTGTTACCCTAGGTGTAACAATGTAACTTGTATTCATAAGTTGAACTAGACTTTGTACCCAAAAATATTGTACTATCGCAGTAAAAAGAAAGTTGAAAACTGTTGTTTCGCAATAAATATACTTTGATTGTAGATCTTAAACAATTTTTTTAAGGCAACCGGGTAGGATTGTGCTTTAAATATCATAAAAGAGACCTTACCTAACCTATCTTTTTATTGATGACAATATTGCTTCCTATGCTATTTTTCTGTTGCATCGTGATGAATGCTTGCACACAAAAGCCAACGCGGATTTGTTATACATCCTTTTAAATTGGCAAATGGAACGTTTCTGTCGAGGGGGAAGTAATCAGGTGTATTCAAGGTACTTTTCTGTGCGTATTCATGGTGAATCACAGTGTATTCAAACGAATTCGCATGCAATCACAAGTAGCAAATCTGTATTCAAGGACCACTCAAAAATATTGATTACTTCCCCCTCGGTTTCTGTAGCCTTTTAATGACTGACAAACTGCTGCCTTCCATTTTGTGCAATATCCGGCGTGTCGCCATCAGAATATCAGATATTCAAACCCAGACCTTGGCATCTACTAACACAACTAGGTACACAAGTTTATAGAGGTTCACGGCAGGGTAGGTACTGTGTAGGATTTTTTGTCGAGGCTTGAGTCTAGTGAAATTGTAATACTCTCGACTGTTGAATGAATATTTTCGATTCTGAAAGCGAAAATGTGGTGTCGCCATATTTATCGTTCATTTTACAACTGATGGTATGCTATAGAAAAACATCACACGCCCAAGAGTATGCAGTGGAAATTTCAATGACATGCTTCCAATAATTCTTTGTTTTTGTTTTTTGGTTCTATGCAATGGAGTAAACCCCAACTGGTTTTTCTTGTTGCCTAGTATTTTGTTCGTTTTGGTCGAACAAAATAAATTGGTAATATTGCTGACGTTCGTATACCTAGTTGATGTAAAACGTCAACTAGATTGGTCGTGACTGAATCCGAACGCGTTAATTAAGCAAGTTGAATTGTTTTTGTATTCTCGCGGTCAGCGTTACCTTTGTTTGATTATACACTTTTTTATTACTAAACCTTAAAAAAAAAAATATTTTTCAAATAAATACATTTAAAATGTAACACGCTTGCCTATCGCAACACTATTATAGTCTTATGCGAACTAATGGTTGCTAAATATCGTGCAAATTCTAAATTTCCCGAGTAGTCTTAGAAATGACACATTTTTCTCTCAACAGCCCTTTCTTCGACTCTTCAGAATTCTGCAACGGCCACTCTGTTTATTTTAAATTTGACTCTTCGAAATGTCAACTGAGCATGCAGGCAGGATTTTGTTGACTAGATTTGTCAGCTTCCCCTTCATAAATGTTAACTGCAAAAACTATACACGTGACCACTCTGGGGCAATAAAAACTGAAACACATCTAGTCGGACAGCTGTCAGACGTACTAATCTAGAAATCCGAAGTCCCCATTGATTTGATCAGTGACAGTGACGTAACACATATATGCAAATAAGAGAAGAAACAAATTACATTGCAACTGTCAACGAATCTCTGGACTAGATTCGTCGGCTGCCCGTCCAGAAACGTCAACTGAAACAGCTGCTCATATGAGACATCTGTCAGACTTACTAGACTAGATACCTACTTGAACGCCCCAATTGAAAGTGCCAAAAAATGCTGTCAGACTTAAGTCAGCCCATTGGGGATGGCGATGGGCTCGCTATGGTGCCTGGTCTTTAGTGACGATCTTAAGGATCATTCACATGAGAGCGACCAGCTTCCTACGAACGAACGAATATTCGCAAATTTTGACAGTCCATTCACATGATACATTTAATTTGGTCGCAGAAACCCGCGAATCCAATGACAGTCGCCGTTATTTGTCTCTATAACATTTTGAGTTTGAGGTTAAGTTCGAACGAATGCTTTATTCGTTAATTTGTGGAACGCGAATTGAATGATGTGGATTGTGAATAAACTTTGAAAATTCGCGCCAAACATGTTTTCTTAATACTGTGGTGTGGAATGTATCGTGTAACCTAAAATGGTGAAGTGAAAACAACCCCTTAGTCACCAAACAAGTTCCACCCAAGTGTCACTTCCAATTGGAGACTGGAACCTGTCAAGTAAATGTATTTCACCACTGAACCTTGTTCTAGAACCACTTAGAATTAGCTAGAAAGTTCTCGTAGATGGCGGAGCGGGTATAAAAGGACAGCTTTTAGAAGAGGGCGGGACAGTTGATTTATAACAGTGATTGGTTAAAGTTCGAGATAGTAATAGTTTGTGAAGATAAATAAGTGAAAAGTAATAGAGTAAATTAAGTGATTGGTTTGAAACGTTGAAGAATTGTTTAAGTAATAGTGTTCTGGTACTTAATAAGTGAAATATTAGAATAGTCGATAAAAGTGTAATAAAAGTGAATTTTATTAGAGAAGTTAAACGGAATAGTGTTTTATCTTTACGAATCCCAGCCTGAATGTAACATTGGTGTCAGAAGTGGGATAAAACTTATTCTGTGCTAAGTGTCTGAGTGCAGCTAAAAAAAAAAAAAAAAAAAAAAAAAAAAGTGAATTTGTGATTTTCTAAACTACAAGAGACAAACAAAATGGGTCGTATATTACTACATCTAAGCATACCCCAATTGAAAAGTGAACTAGAAAAGCGGAATCTCTCCACAGCTGGAGGGAAAAGTGACCTCATACTTCGTCTGCAGGAAGCTGTCCAAAACGAGGGAGAAGATCCAAAAACCATGCTATTCGACGTGTCAGAAGAACAAGTAAGTACAGGCGTTGACATTAGCTCTATGATGGAATTACTTCTTGCCAAGATGGAAGAACAGAAGAATTCTCTAGAAGAACAGAAAAATTCTATGGAATCTAAGTTCGCAGAACAGAAGAATTCCATGGAATTGAAGTTCGCAGAACAGAAGAATTCTCTAGAAGAACAGAAAAATTCTCTAGAAGAACAAAAGAATTCTTTAGAAGAACAGAAAAATTCCATTGTCGCCGCACAAAAAGACGCCGTGGAAGAATTTAAGAATGTTCTAGATGTAAAAATCGACGCTATTGATGAGAAATTAAACCAGCATGAAACCAAGTTCGAGGAAATTAATGAAACGTTTCATAGACACGAGACAAACATCGAGAACGTAGCCAAAGAACTTGGAACAAACATCAAGAACATAGCCAGAGAGTTCGGCACAAACATCGAGAACATAACTAAAGAGCTCGAAAAAGTCAAGAAGCAGAAGGCTCGGGAATATTCTGCTGACTGCCCAAGAAGGAAGGAGATGCAACCACCCGTTTTTGATGGTCAAACATCATGGCCAATTTATAAGAGACAGTTCGAAGCAGCTGCAACGACCAATGGATGGGACGACGAGGAAAAGTCGATTGCATTAACGCTCGCATTACGAGGTACAGCTGCAGAATTGCTTCAAACTATCTCCGAAGAAAAACAACGCGACTACGTGGCTTTGGTGAAGGCTATTGAGATGCGATTTGGTGACGACCATATGCAGCAAGTATATAGAGTGCAACTTCGCAGTCGAATCCAGAAGAGGGGGGAAACACTCCAACAGTTGCAAGCGGATATCGAAAGGCTAGCGCACTTGTCTTATCCCAATGCCGGCGAAGATGTCATCAATGAAATGGCTATTGAGGCATTTACACAAGCCATAGAGGACAGACAACTACAGATGGCTTTACGAATGGCTGGAAAGAAAACTCTTCCTGAGGCACTGGCATTTGCCTTAACGATGAAAGCTGCTGACCAAGCATCTCAAGGGTTTCACCGCGTGAGAGAAATGACATCCGTTGAATGCTCGTGCCAGAGAACCGAAGTAGTAGACCGTAACAGTTCTCGAAGGGGACCGATCCGTTGCTGGAACTGCAACAAAATTGGACATCTTCAACGACAGTGCAGAGCCGAACGTAGACAGGGCAGTTGTCCACATTGCAGAACTAGAAACGAGGAGGCGTTTGAGCATTCGGCGGATGGAACGTCACAAAGCCATCAGTCGGGAAACGAGTAAGAACCAACTTCGCGGGGCAGAAGCTGGTTTCTGGAATCGACGCCCCCAGGACCACAATTCAGGTTTCCCAGACCAAACGATGTAATAGGAGCCTGACAGTGGAAGCCCATATCGGCCAGAAAAAGTATGTGGCTACAATCGATACAGGTGCCACCGCTTCCATAATCAGAAGGGACATCGTTCGCCAATCATGGCTGCACAACACCAGCAGCTACTGTCTGAAAACAGCAACTGGAGCAACAGCAAAGGTGTATGGTGAGGTACTCTTGACGATAAACCTTGCAGGAATAGTCTTCTCCCATGCATTCTTAGTGGCTGATATATGTGACGAATGCATCATCGGAATCGACTTTATGAAGACGCATGATATAGTGCTCGACATCGGTTCGCAAGTTATAAAGTACAAGAACGTCGAGATTCCGATGGTTTACGGGAACGAGAACGTCGCAGCTCTACGGACAGTTGTAAGTGAGGACGAAATATTACCACCTTCGTCAGAGACAGTTATTTGGACAAAGCTGGAAGGTGACCCTGGGAGCCACCGATTCTACCTAGTCGAGCCAGATCCAGAAAATTATTATCAGAGCTATATTGTCGGAAAGATGCTGGTTGAACCTAAAAACAGCTTGGTTCCCGTTCGTGTCCTCAATGTGGAAAACAAAAGCGTGAAACTAAAGCAAGGGGAAGTGATTGGGAAGTGCGTACCGATTACTGCGGTCACAAAGTTGTCCAATGCAAGTCCTGTGAAACCGGTTAGACCTACGGAGATATCGGAAATGAAAAAGAATATACTCGGAGAGTGCGAGCTGGATCAGGAGCAGCGATCCATGGCAGGGAGTCTAATCAATGAGTTTGCTGATATATTTGCTTCACAGAACGGCGAGTATGGCCGAACACATCTCGTACAACACCGAATCGACACCGGAGATGCGAGACCGATTCGTCAGCCTCCCCGACGACTACCATTGGCTAAGCAGACGGAGGTTGCAGAAATGGTATCGACGATGGAAAAGGAAGGACTGATTGAAAGCTCAAAAAGTCCGTGGGCATCGCCGGTCGTCCTGGTCAAGAAGAAAGACGGAAGTACGAGATTCTGCGTGGACTATCGCCAACTCAACAACGTCACCAAGAAGGATAGCTACCCCCTGCCAAGAATTGACGACACCCTGGACACACTATCCGGAGCCAAATGGTTTTCGACTCTTGATCTGAAGAGTGGCTACTGGCAAGTGCAGATCCATCCAGAAGACCGCGAGAAAACAGCATTCACAGCAGGAAACGGGCTTTGGCAGTTTACAGTAATGCCATTTGGACTGTGCAATGCTCCAGCAACCTTTGAGCGTCTAATGGAGCGCGTTTTGCTGGGACTAACGTGGAAAACCTGTTTGGTCTACCTGGACGATGTCATCGTAGTAGGAAAAACTTTTAACGAACATCGAGATAACCTTAAGGAGGTGTTCCAAAGGCTACGAAGTGCGCAACTAAAACTTAACCCGAAGAAGTGTTCCTTATTTAGACCAGAAGTGAAGTACCTCGGGCACATCATCTCTTCCAAAGGAGTCAAGACTGATCCGGAGAAGGTCGATGCAGTGAAAAACTGGCCGGTACCCAAAGACAAACATCAACTGAGAAGCTTCCTGGGACTTGCGACCTATTACAGACGATTTGTAAAGGACTTTGCCAGGATCGCAAAGAGCTTGCATCAACTGACAGAAAAAGGCAAACAATTCAAATGGTCGGATGAGTGCGAAAAGAGCTTCAAGGAACTTAAACAACAGTTGTGCAACGCCCCCATACTAGCGTACCCCACCCCTGGGAAAACATTTATTGTGGATGCAGACGCTAGTAATGTGGGAATTGGAGCCGTTCTTTCCCAGGTGCACGATGGCCAAGAGAAAGTAGTTTCCTACTTCAGCAAAGTTCTCTCAAAGCCAGAAAGGAACTACTGTGTTACCAGGCGCGAACTCCTTGCTTTGGTATTGGCAACAAAACATTTCCATAAGTACCTTTATGGGCGGAAATTCATCCTCCGCACAGACCATGCATCTTTAAAGTGGCTGCTGCACTTTAAGAATCCTGAAGGCCAAGTCGCAAGGTGGATCGAACGGCTGCAGATGTACGACTACGAAATACAACATCGAAAGGGAAGTCTTCACTCTAATGCAGACGCTCTCTCCCGTCGACCGTGCAAAGCAAATTGCAAACATTGCTTACGACACGAGGAAAAAGATGTCGCGTCCGTTCAAAGGGTGAGAGCTATGCCCATTGGTGGCTGGAGTGCGCGGGAAATACGGGAGGCTCAAAGGGAAGATCCGGATATCGAACCGATTATCGCCTGGAAGGAGCATGAGGGAAAACCAGACTGGCAGGAGATATCCAATAGGAGCCCCGAGCTGAAGGCATACTGGGCGCAGTGGGACTCCCTTCACGTCCAAGACGGCATTCTAAAAAGAAGATGGGAAAGCCCGGATGGAAAGTCGTTCGTAATGCAGCTTGTTGTACCCAGGTCAAAGGTTATGGAAGTGCTCAGGGAATTGCATGATGGAGTGTCTGGAGGCCACTTGGGAATCAATAAAACGCTCGAAAAAGTGCGGGAACGCTTTTACTGGATTCATTCAAGGGAGGACGTTGAAACTTGGTGCAGGAAATGCGTTGCATGTGCAGCCAGCAAAGGTCCGAGATTGAAAGTCCGTGGCAAAATGCATCAATACAATGTTGGAGCCCCTTTCGAAAGGATAGCAGTTGATATTGCGGGACCGTTTCCTGAAACAAATAATGGAAATCGTTACATCCTCGTTGTTATGGACTATTTCAGTAAGTGGCCTGAAGCATTTGCTATCCCAAATCAAGAAGCTAAAACCGTGGTGGAGCAAATCGTCAATAACTGGGTAAGCAGATTCGGTGTACCAATGGAACTGCATTCAGACCAAGGACGGAACTTCGAATCGAAGATTTTCCAAGGAGTGTGCCAGTTACTCGGGATTCACAAGACAAGGACAACCCCGCTTCATCCACAATCAGATGGGATGGTGGAGCGCTTCAACAGGACACTGAATGAACACCTCTCTAAGGTCGTTGGCGAAGACCAGAGAGACTGGGATAAGCAGATTCCCATGTTTTTATTGGCTTATCGAGGAGCAGTGCATAACACCACAGGACATACTCCATCTGAAATCTTATTTGGTCGAACAGTCCGCCTACCTAGCGAGTTGATGTTTGGATATCCATGCGAAGAGCCCAAGAATGAGGAGGAATACGTCACAGACCTCAGGGATATCATAAGGGACGTGCATCGAGACACTAGGGATAAGATTAAGATAGCCAGTGACCGCATGAAAACGAGGTACGATACTAAAACGACAACTACAGGATTCCAGGAAGGAGATTTGGTATGGCTATATAACCCTCATCGAAGGAAAGGTTTATCGCCTAAGCTACAACAAGACTGGGAAGGGCCCTACACAATCGTAAAGCGCATCAACGACGTTGTCTATCGCATCCAACGAGGAAGAGGCAAGCTGAAAGTCGTTCATGTGGATCGTCTTCATCGTTATAATGGTGAAAATGTTAACGAGTTTGTTCGGGACGAACAAGTTTAAGAGGGGGACATTGTGGTGTGGAATGTATCGTGTAACCTAAAATGGTGAAGTGAAAACAACCCCTTAGTCACCAAACAAGTTCCACCCAAGTGTCACTTCCAATTGGAGACTGGAACCTGTCAAGTAAATGTATTTCACCACTGAACCTTGTTCTAGAACCACTTAGAATTAGCTAGAAAGTTCTCGTAGATGGCGGAGCGGGTATAAAAGGACAGCTTTTAGAAGAGGGCGGGACAGTTGATTTATAACAGTGATTGGTTAAAGTTCGAGATAGTAATAGTTTGTGAAGATAAATAAGTGAAAAGTAATAGAGTAAATTAAGTGATTGGTTTGAAACGTTGAAGAATTGTTTAAGTAATAGTGTTCTGGTACTTAATAAGTGAAATATTAGAATAGTCGATAAAAGTGTAATAAAAGTGAATTTTATTAGAGAAGTTAAACGGAATAGTGTTTTATCTTTACGAATCCCAGCCTGAATGTAACAATACATTTTGATGGGATAATTAACTATCCTCCTCTTGGAATAGTAAAATGTACAATTTTCTGTTCATAAATGCATCAAAAGTGGTTTGTTCGCATTTCAGCAATTCGTTCGCTCGCTCTCATGTGAATAGTCCTTTACAACCCCACTCAACCTAACCTAACCTAAGTAAGCCCAGAAATCCGGATATTGCAGTTTCATTTTGTTTCGTGGACAGTTTTAGGTTAGATTATTCTATTCTGCACAATAATGGTTTCAAAAACAATGAACATTTGTCAGCATCACAAAATGCTTTATAGCTAAAACAAATTAGTACATTTTTTGCTTAAAATATCATTTTATTACTTATTTTGTACAGAATCAACTATTTGTTTTGACTATTCAAAGTAAATAGAACCCTCCTCGGCTAGGTAAATATTCTTCCATTGTTTAAACTTCTCCCAAAAGGTTAAGTTCAATATCGTATGCGGAGCGGTACGCCAATAATTAGGAACAAAACCCTTATACAGCCCTTTCATGCCTTCGTACCGAAACGTTTTCACAAAACAATCGAAAATGTTTTTGTACATTAGTCCGTGCCCGTTTTTGTCCACTCCTACAAGAAATGAAATTCTATTACGTTTTTGATTGAACATTACATTTTAGAAACCTACCCTGATTGAACATTCTCGTTGCGACCACATCAAACGGTGTCATGCAGACGACAGCAAAGAAACCGCTCACCATACTCGCACCCAATGCGGTCATGAATACAGATTTTTGGAAAACCTACAACGAATTAGTTAAGTGTATGCAATGTTTTAGGTCATTTTCTGGTAGCTCACTTCATACTGTACGAGGATATCCTTAACGGCGGAAAACGTTCCAAGTTGTGCCGATGAAGCTATAGCGGTTCGCGGTACTATACCAGTGAATCCCCGCCACAGACCTCGATATCCGTAATGTTTGATAATGTGAATCAAAGCGTGGACGGTGTTCTTGTGATGGTGTTGATAGCCCACGGCGTACTTACCCACAGATTGAGCCTGAATTTGTGTCTTTATCATATAGAATGGGCAACCCAGAGCAGAGCCGAGTACTCCCGATACTCCGCCCCAAAATACGCATAGAACAGGCGCATGGTGGGCTTTTCCATCATCGAACTTTGTCCAGTTCCAGTCTTCTACTGTCTGATAGAAGCCCAGGCGTGAACTGTTCATTACAAATTGAAATGACAGTGCCGCTCCGAGGCCCTTCTGTAGGCCCCATAGACCCTCGGCTTTAACTACGGAGCGAATTGATTGGTAGATACCCCTATAGGGCTGTTGTGTTTTTTTAGTTGTTTCCAGTTCACCTTGTAGCTGTTGGCGGGTTTTAATCACCTGCGGGAGGAGAAATTTATTCAAACTACGTGTCATAATCAAATTACCATATCATAAATACGAGTGACAAGCATGGTTACTTTACTTATCGTTTTATTTTAAATACCTAATGACACTTGACAGCGTATTATTTGAGTTACCTATCTGTTTATTAGCTTATAATGTCGTTTTCCATTGGGCAAAAAGAAGCGTTCGGGATAGTCCGGAATCGAAAAAATCACTTCTGAAACCGTTCCATTGGCACAAAAAATACTCTTCTGGTGATTCTGAGGAGAGAATTTCGCTTCTGGATTTGAAGTCAGAATCCACTCAAGAAGCACTCACACCAGTGTAGTTTGTGTATTTTATACAAGTCAACTGACGGCTGCCGTAGATTATTTTTTGGCATTTCACCAATACTCTTGTGGATTCAATCAGAAGCAGTTTTCCTGTTCCATTGGACTACAGAATGAGTGGATCCCCGAGTGAAACCAATGGAAAACGACATAAGTAAACGTAGGAAATTCGCACACAAAGGTACAGACTGTAGAACAGGGTATATGACGCATGATGTGGATATTAGTACCAACTATAGGTTTGTTTGACGTGGCTAGCACTAGTGCCCACTAGTGCGCACTGAGAAGTGTCAGCTGATTTTCCCGCCTACCCAAAAACCTGCACAACCCTGAAAATTCGGCTATCATATCGAACGCAAAATATGCTGCCCTGAAGTCTGGCAGTTTTTGGATTTGAAAAATACTTATGTTTTAGTGAACGAAGTACGAAGATGATAACACTTTGTTCTGTTTATTGTTAAAAATGAGTGAACTCAATTCTGATCTTGTGCTTGCCATAATGCAAACAAGTTGATAAAACTGTTTGCAATATATGCGATGCACTAAAAAATGTAATCAGCTTTGATTCCAGAATTTTTTCATTCCATGTATGTTTAAAATAAGGTTTTAGTCCATAAACGTTATTGTTTTCAAACAATTCCGCTTTGAATATCAAATTTATTGTATTTATCTTTATTACGATATTCAAACAAACGAATAACAGCAAGCGAAATGACAGCGCAACTCAGCACTGAGTTCTTGCCCCGACAAAATAACTGGGGTCAGTTCAGTGCACAACTAGGGCGCCCTAGAAGTCATGTCAAACACAGGTTTTCAGTACCAGGGCGAGCTCAGTGCTATATCGAACACATTAGGGTTAACCCAGAGCGCACTAGTGCGCACTAGGGCCCACGTCAAACTAACCTTATGAAATGTTCACCGTAGAAAAGAAAAACTAAAAAACCAATGACGAGCAGAATTCCATTGGCAACTCAGACGAGCGACATTAGTTAATGTGGACAAAGTGAAAAGAAATGACATTTGCATGGAATTGCAATATTTTCCAAAGAATCTATTTTGAGATTATAAATATAGTTTCATTGGTGACTCACGACTGACAGATTAACAACTTGTTGTGCATTGAAATGCATATAGCTAGGTACCTCTATATCTAACCGAAGACGAAAATAAAACTTGTATGTTGCACCTACTCAAACTAAATAAAACTTGTACGTTGCACCTACTCAAACTAAAATGTACATTTGTGTGCGGAGGACCTAAAATTGATTACCTATCATGATTTTACACCACATTCTTATAAGTGTGGCTATCGAAAAAATGTTTATTGCATCAATAAAAAAAATATACACCCCTATCGGGACAAGGGAACATTCCCGGGGAAATATTATTCCCGATAGGGGTGATAGCCTCCAAGGAAGCCCCGAAAACTATGAACATGACGTCACTTCGTATGGCAAAATATTGCTAGACCCTATCAGCGAATTACGAAAATTTAAAAAAAAATATTAATGTCGTTTTCCATTGGGACAGGAAATCATTTTTTTTGTTCTCATAATCACTTTTCATGTTCCTGTGATGTGGAATACAGCGTGGAACATACAATGGTAAAGTGTAAGCAACCCATTAGTCACCAAACAAGGTCCACTTCCAATTGGAGACTTTTATCTGTCAATTAGTGTAAGTCTCCAACTGAGCTAATTCTAGAACCAGCCGGAGTGTTTGGAATGCGCTAGACTAGAAAGTTCTCGATAGATGGCGGAGCGGATATAAAAGGAAGATTTGAGAAGAGTTGATAGTTGACAGTTGATTTTTAAACAGTATTGGTAAAGTTCGAAATAAGTCGGTTGTAAATAGTGAATAGGTATAAGTGATTTTTGAATTGTTAAATAATTGTTTTTTTAAGTGTTTTGGTACCTACTTAATAAGTCAATTATTAGAATCATTAGAATAGTCGATAAAATAGTGTAGTAGAAGTTATTTTATTAGAAAAGTTCAACAGAATAGTGTTTCACCTTTTCGAATCCCAGCTCGAATGTAACAAAAAAATCTATACTTTTATGATTCATACGTCATACGCATACCTATCACTTTTTGCAGATCAATATTTTTTTCAGATTTACACATACCTACTGCCACAATACCCATATTCTTTGAACAGCTACTTTACGTCATTTTAAGAAGTTTTGCTCTCAAAACCAATGCGCAAAGTTTCGTGAAAACCAAAATAGCGAAACACATATAAATAGCCATGGATATAATTTTGTTAGAATATTATCTTCATCATCCTTCTCGTCTTCTAAAGACTACAATTATTGCATTTGTGATTTTTGCAAAAACAAATGCAATTTGAACAGCTGACGTTGCTGTCAAGTTACGCACTCATACATTTACAAATCATCATCAATTGCATGTTCCGTGAGTCGCGTAAAATCGGAGATCTGAAAAAAGATTTCTGGTGGTCCCAATGGAAAACGACATAAAACAATATCAGGTAGGTACTTACATCTAAAGGATTGCTAATGACTCCAGCACACATGGCGGCCGCGCCTCCCAAAAAATAGTCCATTATTGTTCCAAAGGTACCTATGTATTCTGCGTAAAATTTATAAACAAATCGACTCAGACTCAGCTGTGCGCTTGTACTGCGACGTCGCTGTATCGTAGCAAAAATAGAACTAAAACACGACAATGTGTCAGCTGGTATAGGTATTTACTATTTTTAGTTTGTAAATAAATACAAAAAGTATTTGAAGCTTCGTATTGGCGCAAATGCCGCTTGCGTACTTGTACGCACAATTTTTGCACTTTCTTGTTAATGCAATATTATGTAAGACACAATTAACAAAAGTAAATATTACTTTCGATATTTTTGTCTGTCTTATCTACACGTTTTTATCACTTAACTGTATTCAAATTATCTGAGCAAATAATGTAATAAACAAAAATTGTGTATCCAACTGGATGAAATAGAATAGTTATAGAATTAAACAAAAGAAAAAGTATACGCGGTTGGTTCTCATTAAATGTCAATGCGAACTGAAATGAATTAAAACTGAAATATCCACAGTCACCGAATCGTGCGAAACTAATCGAAAATTAAAAACGAATACGTCATAGTCTCGTATTGGTGATCACTGGAAGATCATGAGTGTTATGCGTTCGCAAGTACTCGTTGTCAACAACCGTCTGTGACTGTTCAATCACTACAATTCAAATGATCTGATCATGCCATAGTTTGACATTTTTTTTAAAGAATTTTGGATGAACACTTTGACAGTTTGTTTGTTAAGTAAGCTTTTTAAGAAGTTATGTTGTCTTTTTAACTCGAATTTGATTCATTTGTAGACCTGTTTTTTTATAGTAATTATAAGATTGTTGTTAACAGCAGAGACAATACAATAATAATAGTCTCTGGTTAACAGTATCATTTTGGTTTTACATTATAATGTCAAATGTGAAAGAAAATGTAGTGTTTTTTTTTTTTTAATTTATGCACTTATTTTTCAGAGGCATGCCAATTGCGCATTTGATAAACTCGGGACCTGCCCTTGCCCTCACGTCAATTGTATTGAATTAATAAAGATAACACCTGACTATGATAATGGTGTCATCGCAACTCATACCCCGACGACTAATACCCCGCACCTAGCGCCATCTACATCTTAACTCTACAACTGGACATTTACCTTCTTACTACTCACCCTTATAGTTCGACTTGTAATCTATTACATTTAATGTCAGAAATAAGTGTTACCATACTACAAATTAATTTATGTTCGAAGGTTGGTGGTGGCTTTTGTAAACCATTTTGTGAAATGGAGTAGGCAGGTTATATTCACTTATGAATACGGATACACTTGTATGGATGAATATTTTTGCGAACGTTTGTCTTTTAAGTTTTCAGATTCTATAAAGTTTAAATAATAAGTTTTTTGAGAAAAGAAATTGACTTTTAGCTTCAGAGAATTTGAGAAAATAAAAGTTAAAAATTCGCGCGAATTTTTTACTTTTATTTTCTCAAATTCTCTGAAGCTAAAAGTCAATTTCTTTTCTCAAAAAATTTTTTTTAGGTTGATAGAAATTAATTAATAATATTAACCGTCTTGGAATCGTATAACTCCATTTCATTTACAACACACATAAAACATTTCCCACCCTTATACCTGCTACTTAACATTACATACATTTTTTACCTACCTTTTTCCCCCATATACATATTTCCAAATTCCACAAACATAATTATAAAGAAACTTTATCCAAGCACTCAACATAATTCTCGATTGATATGGTAACACCATATTCTAAAGGTGAGTGATGAGATTATTGGTTGTTAGTTGTAAAGTTGCGATGTAGATGGCGCTGGGTGGCAAATTTGGCAGGGGATGAATCGTCTGGGTATGAGTTGCACCCGACCCATGATAATGGTTTCGATTTACCTGTTGTAATAGTTCTCGAAGATCTGAAAATGTAATAGATTCAATCGATGAAATTGGAGCCTACCTAACAGCGTTGCCGTTTGTCCGTTTTAAAGCTCAGGACCCTTGGCCCCCACTTTTTGATAAAAGATCAAAATGGCCCCTTTTTCAATTTGAGTAAGATTTCATTCTTTATTCTTTATTGAACGAAAAATAATGCAAACATATGAAAAGAAGTGATTCGTGATGAATAAATTTGTTTTTTGTTAGAAGTAAATAATTTTATTGATCTTCTTTTGTTTTATTTATATTTTATGTGGTCCGTCCCCTTTTTGAAATACTTCAACGGCAACGCTACCTAATCGAAAAGTTGCCTATGCAGTTTTTTTCTTGAACTCCTTGCATTGGCATTGGCAACGGATCGTTATCCCACTTCAAATCTCTACTTCAGGAGATTAAAGAATGAAACACTCTTGTTTCTCATGTGCATTTTTATTTAAAACAAATATTACTGTATCAACATGAATTTGAAAAACGTTTTCCCTCTTTTTTCATGCGACTGGTGTCTTTTGCACTTTAGCCAGTTCCACTTTGAACCTCCCAATTGTTTCTCGGGCCAGTTTAAGTTTATCCTTTAGCTGTGCAATCTCAGACTTCACTCGTGCCTTCACATCCAGTATATTGTCCAAGGTCTTCACCTTTTTATTCTCAACTAAAAACGCAAGCAAACAGAATGTTTTAGTAAACGAAGCTACCCACAGTCAATATTACACCTACAATCAGTATCATGTACGTACGGGCCATTTGTTATTGGTGTCACATTCGTCAGATAATGCTGCATTAACTGTGTAGGCTCCTGAAA
Organism: Cheilosia vernalis; assembly: GCA_949126925.1. Taxonomy (NCBI): domain Eukaryota; kingdom Metazoa; phylum Arthropoda; class Insecta; order Diptera; family Syrphidae; genus Cheilosia; species Cheilosia vernalis. The sequence continues at coordinate 68,629,418 of OX421359.1, forward strand.
CACAATCTCTTCGTACTGCTCCGACACCAGACCTTTCTTGCTGTCAATTGTTGACGAGGAAATTTCTCCGTCCACTATCGGCGATTGGAAAAGCTTGAGTATATGATAACAAGTGACGGGACGTTCGGTTGGATCGTGAAAGTAGATTTTAACTACCACCTCGAACTCTCCCCAGCCGGTTTCAGTAACTTCGTACGGTGGTTTGGTGACAATTCGATTGGGGTTTGCATAGCTTTCGTGAAGTTTGAAATGTACCTTCTTCACATAGACGGACATGTCCTCATTGAGATATGGTTTCACGTAGACCTTCCACTGATGCGTATGGCCATCTTCTTCTCGTTTTTTTCCGAACGACCGAGCAATGTTGCCGTAGACAATTGCTTTCACAATTGTTAGGCCCTGCAGAACAGATTTGTGTTTTATATAAAGAAACAAATTTAACGGGGCATAATTACTTTTACTCTACCTCCGGAATCTGGTCCAAAATCTGTGGGAATATTTAAGCTATTCATGATAAGGTATTTCTTATTTGCATTAGGTTTTGAAATATGCGATACTTGTAAACAAATACGAAAATTATGACTGTAGCTGTCATTTTATAGAATTTCGGATGTTTCCTTGTTGGAGAGGTGTATATAGCAATACGATTATCTTGTACAGCGGCTCGCTATATATGACATTTTCACCAAGTTCGGCCCCGATTCGCCAGGGATCCACAAATTTTCCTGGCGAATTTTATTAAACTTACGTTATCCGGAGTTTTTTTATTTTTAGTTTTTTTTTTTTGTTTTTTCCACTTCGGTCGATGCAGATTCCAACTGCTAAACCTACACAAATATCAAATTCTGAAGACTGGTCCAATTTTGTTGTATTACTTAAAACAAACATCCTATCTCAGAGAAAGTGAAGTACCTACAACAACTAATGTCACCTCCTCCGAGTCAGCCTGACATTATGCAAGCGTTTAATTAAGTGCTAGTTGGTATCTATGTTTTGCTTTTTTATCTCAATTTGGGGAGATATCTCGTGAATCGTGTCCTTAGGGCCCGATTCTGGGTCAAGCATCTGGGTTTACAATGATCCTTAACAAAACCAGGCCCTGAAAACACCAACAACCAGATCAAAGTTGGTAAATACTGTTGACCGGTCATCCTTGACCAACTACATTAAGCTCCAAGCAAGGTACATAACTTAAGGGCCGATCTACTAACCACCGATGACGTATAATTACGTTATTTTGACGAGATGTCCGAGGATTATAAGCGAGGGGCACACTGTTTCGGTCACCCGTCGTATAATCCGAAGGTACATCGTTCAAAAGTCATCCCCGGTCTCATCTCTTCAAGGAGTTGTCTGAGGATTATTAGGCGGGAATACTGTTTCCGTCACCCTTCCCTTATCCGAGGATAAATAAACTGCCCCGATTCTCGTAGTAGTCTTGCAGACGAAGACAAATAGATGGTCCCATTAAATGAAACCAATTCTATGCCTTCCGCTAGTTAGGTTCATTTCAATTTACCCAAACTGCCAACTTAGTGAATAAAGTATAACCTTGCATCTAGCCAACTCCAATTGACGTCACAAGATAAGCTCCAAATCGTATTTTGTCTGCCACTACTAATCGCATCGCTTCGCGTTGCCATGACATGCAGAACAGCAATAACAGCATAAATCTAAAAATGGCAAAAGAAAGATCAACTAGAAAAATAGATAGGTCAAGTCCGATAACATCGGATGGTGTTTCTTTCCATCCGATGTGTAATCAGCTGTCTGCAACAATTCCTTATCACCTCCACAGCTAGGTGTTGCGATCGTGTATAAAAAGCACAGCGATCCGCGGTCCAAGCAGTTGGCATTGGCACTCGGTATCGAACATTAACTAACTTGGACTGAAGCAAGAATAGCTACAACAATGAAATTGACTGTCGCAGTTTTGGCCTGCTTGGCAATTGGTGCTGTTAGCGCAGCTGGCGTGCATAAGAACGCCCCTGTCGGTAAGTGTTTATTTTAATAATAGCGATATCCTTTTAAATGCATAAGAACTCCCTTCCCAGTGGACAAGGCCTTCGTTGAGAAGCAGAAGTTCCTATTTGAGATAGTCTACCGCATCGGAGATCCACCCCAGTTCGTTGAATGGCTCAAACATAGCGGAAATCTTATCGTCGATAAATCCAAATACACGGTGAGTTGCTGAAAACGCTCCCAAGAGTGCACGGTAGTCAATGAAAGCAAATTTCTTTTCGCCTTGACAGACATTCGATAAGTACATGGAGCATTTCTACGACATGTATGCGATTGGTGGACTCCTCCCCAAGGGCGAGTTCTTCAGCGCCACTCACAGCAAACACATCGCCGGGGGATTGGGACTGTTCAAGTTCTTCTTCTACGCCAAGGACTACGAAACATTTGTGAACAACGTCGCCTGGGCCCGTTTGCATATCAATGAAGGCATGTTCGTCTACGCCTTGACCCTAGCGGTGATCCATCGCCCAGACATGCAGGGCTTGATTCTGCCTCCAATCTATGAGATCTTCCCACAGCATTTCTTTGACAGTAAATTCATCCTGGAAGCTGAGCAATTCAACTTTGACGCATTCAATAGGGAGATCATGCTGGAAAAGGAACTGAAAACTGTGTACCATCAGGAGTACCCGCACGCAGTGTATGGCACGACCTTCTATCTGAAGGACTGGAAGGTGTGGCAGTGGTGGAAACTAATGGGTCTGGAAGAAGACTGGCACTTCGAGGAGACGACCTTGTTCCGTGACAACTTCGATGCCTTTAAGCACAACCCTATATACAAGGACTTCTTTACCGGTGTCAAGGCCGTCTATTACCCAGTTGACTACACTCGCAATATTGAAATTTTCAACAAGGAATCCGAACTCAGCTACTTCACCGAAGATATTGGCTGGAACTCGTACTGGTACTACTTGAACATGGACTACGCACCAGTGTTGGGCAAGGAATTCCATTTGAATAAGGATCGTAGTGGCGAATGGTGGATCTACAACGTGCAACAGTTGTTGGCCCGCTTCTACTTGGAACGTCTCTCGCATGGCCTGGGCGAAGTCGATGAGCTATCATTCTACGGCATCGTCAAGACCGGCTACGATCCACAACTGATCGCATACAATGGCAACGGCTTCACCTACAGAAAGAACTACTACCAGTTCGAGTCGTACCAGAACTTCGAATCTGTCAACCAGATTCTGAACGTTGAACGCAGGATCCATGACATCATTGACTCGGGCAAATACGTGACAAAGGCTGGCGTTGTGATCGACTTTGCCAAACCAGAATCCATTGGGTTCATCGGCAGCTTGTTGCACGGCCATATCGACGCTTTGGACAGGCACTTCTTGGGATACTGGTACATTCTGTCCAATCTCTTTGTCGGTGGTGGACACAAAGACGAATTCCTGGTTCAGCCAAGTGTCCTCTTCAACTACGAGACCATGTTGCGTGATCCGATCAGCTACAATCTGTTCCAGACTACAGCTAACGTGTACAAAAAATTCCATAACCACCTGCCACCGTACACTCACGAGGAACTCATCGTACCGGGTGTGAAGTTCGAAGATGTCGAAGTTAGCCCGCTAAAGACGTTCTTCGATTTTGTGGACACCGATGTCACCACTCTTTATAACGGAAAGATGGTGTTCCAAGACGGAAAGTTCGTTTGGGACAAGATGCTGCTAGCACGTCAATTGCGACTCAACCACCAGCCGTTCCACTTCAAGTTCACAGTGAGCGCTACTAAGGAGCAAGCTGTTGTTGTACGCACCTTCCTCGCTCCAGACTTTGACGAATACGGCCAGAAGATCGACATTTTCGAGAATCGTGATAACTTCTTCGAACTTGACGAATTCGTCACCAAACTAGTTGCTGGGCAGAACGTTTTTGAACGCAGCTCGGAGAACTTTGACTACACCATCAATGATTTCACCACCTACACCGAGCTGTACAAGTTTGTCATGCTGGCCTACGAGGGCGAACATGCGTTCCCCTTGAACATCTCTCAACCTCACTGCGGATTCCCCGATAGGTTGATCTTGCCCCACGGTTGGGTCAACGGTATGCCAGTGAAACTGTTCTTCGTCATTTCTCCATTCAACGCCGACTACGAGCAGTTCTCCAGCTACGACCATACCTACACCTGCGGTATCGGTTCTGGAGTGCGACATATCGACAACCTTCCCTTCGGTTATCCATTCGACAGGAAGATCTACAACGCTCGCAAATTCTTCGTGCCCAACATGTACTTCAAGAACGCCAAGATCTTCCACACGGAGAAGTACGAAAAGTACTATCCCAAGAAGTACGAACACTTCGGAAACTTTGACTACAGCTACTAGGGCCTTAACTGAAAACACGGACTCTGGAATAATGTGATGATGTGACCTGCTCTTGTTATTTTGATTAATTTTAAGTGTGCTGTGCTTTTTACTGTTGGTGTTAGGTTTATTGTTGAACCGCCCAATTCCTTGCAATCAATAAATTGTTACGTACAATTGGAAAAATGTCATTTAACTTATGTTTTGGGAGATGTCATTGTTTGGTTATGGTGAAAAGTGGAAGGTTGGGTTAGGTTGAAGTGGTGATCGACTGCGAATGCCAGTGTTTATTATGGAAGTTTAAAATGCTCACAGGCGGAGTTTTCGTGTTTCCGTTTTTGGGAGCGACACGGCTTAATCTCCTCATCCTCCTCGGCCATAAAGCTTCTATAAAAATCGTTTGACAGTACTCGAAGGTCTAACTCATGTGGTATTCGATTGGGATTCTTCAGATTTGCTCTCAGATTTCAGATTTGGTGTGGCTAATCGAACACTTGCTAATCACTTACTCTTTTTGTGTTGATATTCGTGCGCCGATTCAAAAATGTGTAGTCCAAGTTAAAAATCTGTATTAAGACACTTGAAATTTGCGTTCTGATTGACTTCTAAATATTTATATGTAGAATGGAAACTTTATTTAAAATTTAAAGAATATAATATGAATATCAACTCCGATCTCCGACGACTCAATAATAATTTACAAGATGGCGGTTACTTACATTATATACGAAGTTGGTTGTGGTTTTTATCATTTCTTAACACACCTAGGTTGCAAAAGGTGGAAGCGCAAGCATTGCTTATTTCGGCTTCTTATATAAAATAATTTATAAAAATATGTACACCCGATGCAATGCTTTCTTGGCTGTGGAAAAAGATCGCGAAAAGTTAAACAAACAAACTCCACCAGTTGTTCAACTCAAATCCGAAAAAGAGAGCAAGAAAGTGATCTGACAGCACCCAATCGAATACCACACCAGTATTTGCCCATATTCGACTTTTTTTGGTGTGGTTTTTATGGTCCGCTTTTTGTAGCGGTTTGGAACGTTGTTAGTTAATTTTTTTGCTTCGTTTTTGGGGGGTTTTTAGGTGCGTTTGGCTCATTTTTTAAGCTTTTTTTGGGACACTGCTAAGGTTGTTATTTAAAATCGTTTTTCGTTGCATTTCTCAAGGCTTTTTCGGGTTGTTCTTTGACGCGATTTTACTCTTTTCGGGTCGTTTTTTAAACGCTTTGTAAGGTCGTTTTTTTTTTGGGTCAATTTTCGAGCCTCTGTACTATTTTTAGTTTGTTTTTTTAACAATTTTTCGTTTCAATTTCGTGGGCGTCCTTGAAGCCATTTTCAGGTTGTTTTTTGAACCGAATTTTTTAACCCAGAAAGTATAGTTATTTTAGAAGCTTTGCAAGGTAATTTTTGTTGGATACATTTTCGGGCTTTTCGACAACTTTCAATTGTTTTTTTTTTCATGTCTTTTTCGAAATCTTTTTTTGGAACGATTTTGCTCTTTTCTGGTAGTTTTTTTTAACGCATTATTAGGGCGTTTTCCTGGGGTTTTTCAAAACTTTTGTAGTCGTTTTCGGAAGGGTTTTTGTGGAGTTTTTCAAGGCGTTCTTCAGGGCGATCGTATATAGGTGTTTTCTGTTCGTTTTCTAGTTTTTAAGTTCCTTTTTTGTGGTCGTTTTAAGGAGCGTATTTCGGTTCGTTTATTCTTTTGGCATTTCCTTGGGTCTTTTTGGTGGGGGTTTCAAGTATTTTTCAAGTTCTTTTTGGAAAGACTGATATGAAAATATCATTGGGCCATTTGAACGCATTTTTCCACTAAATTTTCGGCCCATATTACCTACTCTACAGGAACCTCGATCAAGTCAAATGGCTTAGAGCTATGACTGAAGCTTGAACTGGAGAAAGACTATTAAGACTCTAGCTAACAGGTTTCCTTTTGTGATTTATCACGTTAAGCTCAAGCTGTTGCGCAAGCCTAAAAACGACGCTAATGATATTTTGCAAAGCAAAAATATGTTTCCATTATCAAAGTGATCACGTGAGCTCACTGCGCTATAAAAAGAACACTAAAATTTATTCGATGCTTTGCTATAAATGTAGAATTGATCTCTCCGGTCTAAACAGATAAGCGGAAGTCACTACTAGTAATTGGTGTCAAAAGGCCCGTAATGCTCGTATTTCATGGGGTAGTATTTTTCATACTTCTCCAAGTGGTAGACCTTGACAGACTTGGGCACATATTTGTCGATTCTCCTGTCCAAAGGATATCCAAAAGGTAAATTGTTAAGGGATCGAACTCCAGAGCCAATGCCGGACAAGTAGGACGAGTCCTACGTGGCATGCTGTACATATTCGGCAGAGTATTGACTGATCATGAAGAACAAGCCCAATGTGCATACCCTCCGCACCCAGCCGTGTGGCAAGACAAGGCTGCTCGGGAACAGGGAGTGCGACTTCGTAACATTCTTATAGAACTTAAATTCCCCGCCATGATGGGCCGCCTGCAGAGGTAGTTGTACAGCTCCGAGGAGGTGTGCGGATCATCCGATGTCCAGGCAAAGTCCTTCGAACTGCGATTTATCCAATTATCGCCCTCTGCCAAATTGAAGACGAATTTATCGAGTTGCATGAAGTTTTCGCGGTTCTCCCTCAGCGCCAACCACCGGCCAAACTCATCGAACTCAGGTCCGAGAAAGGCACTCACGAAAACTGGCGGTGCCTTCTTAGATACACGGTTATGGTGATATTGAACTCCTCCGAAGCAAGACGACTCTGTCGGAAAAGCAGCGACTTATCCCACACCAGCTTGTCATTGTCGAACACCAGCTTGTCGCTGTGCAGAGTCGTCACATCAAAGTCAGCCAATTCGAAGTAAGTCACCAGTTTGCTGGTGTCAACACTGACGATCTTGACATCGGGCATAAGTATAGTCCTTAAATTGGTAGAACTTGCTGACGATGATCTTGAACAAGCTGAAGGACAGTGGATCACGCAACATCGTTTCGAAGTTCATCAGCACACTGGGATGAACGATGAAGTCGTTGTATCCTTGGCCGTTCAAGAATTTGACCGACAACATGAACCAAAAGCCCAAGAAGTATCTGTCCGCCGAATCGATACTGCCTTGCATATCCTTGCCGACAAAGTCAATCGATTGGGGCAACGTCAGGTCGACGACGTACGGTGCCGTCGTTCATCACAAACTTGCCAGACGCAATGGCATCGTCAATTCTGCGTTCAATGTTCACGATCCTTTTCAAAATGCCGACGTTCTGATATGACTCCACCTGCCAGTAGTTCTTTCTGAAGGTGTAGCCGTTGCCAGTGTTCGAGATCAGATGGGAATCGTATCCGCTTTTGACAGCTCCGTACCATGAAAGTGTCTCAACTGAGCCTAGTCCTTGGGACAGACGTTCCATGTAGTAGCGGGCCAACAGCTGTTGCACGTTGAAGATCCAGAAGATCACTGTCAAAGTGGAACTCCTTCAGGGTCAGCATAAACGAGTAGTCCACATTCAGATAGTACCAGTAGGCAGAATGATGCCCTGCATTTCTTCGCGGTGAATGACAGCCAATGTCAGGGCGTGCACGAACATTCCCTCGTTCGCATTCAAACGGGCCCAGGCCACATTGCGCATGAACGTATCCCAGTCCTTGGAGTAGTAGAAGGTGTTGAACAGGTCAAACGTCTCAAAGGTGTGACTCTTCTGCAAGGGGCTAAAGAACTTGCCCCGTGGGACGATTGCCTGCATCTTGTAAAGGCTGTGGAACGTCTCCATATACACGTTGTATTTCTGAGGACAGAGAGCGATTCTTAGGCCGTGCATAAATGGCGAGGTTGCTTACCGTGTAGTAGGTCTTGTCGGTGATGAGCTTCGCCGCAAGCTTTACCTATTTTTCAAACACAAACTCTTTGTCTACCCGCAGGAGAATATCAAAGCTGAAAACCCTGCTTCTCTAGGAAAGACTCGTCGCCAACTGCTGGAGGAAAGCTTTATAAATGCGGCGACATTTTTATATACTCACCAACGGCAACGTCAGCTGACTGCACGGCCGCTACGGCCATACAGGCTGCGATCAGAATGCTTAACTTCACATTGGCAGTAGGATTATCTCTTAGCAGCATTGGCTACTTATATATTCCGGCGATCATACCAGTTTTTGTTTTGAATATCTCGGAGAGGGGCGATAAGGTTAGACTAAGTATATTTGGATCAGCATCGCTGACTCCCCTTATCAATGTTGACCTTCATTAGCTTGGCACAGGTTCCAATCTATTTCAATTGGCCACCTTTGGATTTATTGTCAGAGTCTGCTGCCACTTATCAGCGAATTTTTAATATTTGCCACATCAATCGCTGCCTAGAGGACGTGAAAAAAACTCCGTCAAGACGTATTTTAGTCCGCAATTCGAAGTGCATTCACTCCCTAAGCTAACGTGTGCGACTTTGGGGTTATATGCTGATGAAAACAAAACCTCGCTTACATAAGCCTCCAAATAGGTACACACACTGACAGGTGAAATTCTAGCCGAATTTCCTTGGCCCAGCCGGACCCCTATAGAATTCAAGTGATAAAAGTTCGGTTCGCATAGACGGGCGGAACTGATAGGAAAGTAGTCAGACGCAATGTCTGACAATGTCTGACTATGCCCAAGGTCGTGATTGCGAGCATATATCAGACTCATAGACGCACCATAAACTATGTGTGACTTCACTGGGTGCCGCTTATCGGCTTTTGTTTTACGAAATCATGTCTGTTTGACAGTTGGTACTCTGCTCCTTAGTTTATAGGTGGTTTCTTAAATGGAAATGGTTTATTTTTGAGCCGGCCTTGGTGGTTTCTAAAAAGGCGTATTTAGGGCGGTTTTTGAAATGCGTTGTTTGGAAAGCATTTAAAAGCATTTTTATTCAATTTTTTAAGGGGCCTTTAAAGTTATTTTTGAGCTGTTTTTTCGTAGTGTATTGCGGAATTTTCTGGAATTTTTGAGGGGCTCTCGGGGTTTTTTTTTAAAAAAAAAGTTTTCTCTGGGTGTGTTTTGGTGTTTGTTTTTAGGGAATTTTTCACAGCGTTCCAGGTCATTTTCATGACCTTTTTTGGCATTTTTTTATCAGGGCTTGTCTTGGGGGTTTCCGAGGCTTTTTGAAAGGCCTTTTCTGGTCGTCTTTCAAGGCGTTTTCAAAATCCATTTTTTGTTTCTGTGTTAAGCGTGTTTCAAAACATGTTCTGGACTTTTCTTGAGTGTTTTTGAAATGGTTTCTTTGGTAGTTTTTCATGTCGTTCCTTAGTCATTTTTCAGGCAATTTAATAAACCGTTTACAGGAATGCTCTTGATTGCTTTTCTGAGGTGTTTTTAGGAGTCCTTCTGATCGTCTGTATTCTTTTTTAGTTGCAGTTTTAGAACTCTTTAAGGTGTATGTGAGCTTTTTAAATTGTTTTTTTTTTAGGGCTCTGTTTGTGGCGGTTTTGGGGCGTTTTATTTTTCCCTTTTTGGATTTCGTAAGGTGTTTCTGGAGTGTTTTTCTGATTGTTTTTAGATTTGTTTTTTTTAGGTTTTAGAAGCAGGAAATCGTTTTTTTCTGTGCGATTTTTAAGATTGTTTTTTTTTCCACACATTTTCAGGTATTTTTTCGGATTCTTATATTCCTATTCACAACGAGATGAAGACCGGATTTTCGTCGAAAACTCGTCGATGCATTCACACCGAACCTTAACTACTTTTTGTTTGACGTTTCAATTAGCTGTGAGACAGTAGTCGTGAAACTTCTGTGTGAACTACATATTTTGGTAAACAAATGAAATAAGTTCAGAGCATTTAAAAATATAATAAGCCCATCAATTAAGTGTGACAAATGATTTCAAGTTGTGAGTTGTGACATTTGTGCGGTCAGCTTTTCTGCTGAGTTTGCTGAATAATGCAAAAGGTGTGTTTGTTTTAACAACCCAACCATTTAAAGTGGAAAACGATTTCAAACGACGCGTTTTGAAAACTGAAATATGTTTTCGATGAAGTTTTCGAGTATTTTTGCGAAAACCCGGCTTCCGTCTCGGTGTGAATAGGATATTAGGCCACTTTTAGCACGTTTGTCGTTCGTCTTTTGGTCATATATTCGAATAATTTTAAAGGCGTTTTTTTCGGTCGTCTTTTTGGCATTTATTCGTTTAATTTTTAAGGTGTTTTTGGCTGGGTTTTTTGAGACGCATATAGGGCTGATTTTTGTGTCGCCTTTATCCGCGTTTTCAGGATTTTACTGTATCATTTTTTTGGATCTTTAACAGAGTTTTAAGGGTCTGTTTTTGGGAAGCCTTTTTGGCCTTTTATTGTTTCCTTTCTTGGGCAGTTTCGAATCGTTTTCAAATCGTTTTTGAAGTGATTTTCTTGGAGTGTTTCATGTCATGTTTTTTATTGTTTTTGGAACATTTCTGACGTATTTTTGCGTGCATTTTATGAGCTCTATCACGTTTGCCCTTGGCCCTTGCGCCAGCTTTAAGAACTGTTTCTTTTCAAACGATGTGTAAAATACGATTAAGTACGTTGCGCGTTGTTACGGAGACAATTTGACATTTTTTTTAAATTCCATCGGACCACAAACTCGGTCAACACAAAAACACCGGCAGTGTGCAGCTACCGTAACAATGCACTGCACATGCTGCATTGATGGAGCCTACCAATGCTGACCATATCTGGGATGACCCGACGGGTTATCACACCGGCGAGCTCAATGTTGAGAGGCATTCAAAATATGCACGTCTACGTCCACTATATGCAGCGGCACAAAAGAAAACATTTTTATATTCTTAGAGCAGCCCAGGGGTCTTGAGATTGGCATAGCAAGTTCACACCGTGATAACAGGAAGGCGTCCCTGTATACCAAGACTCATGGCTAGCCTTATCTCAGCCGATTGCAACGACCAATGTTGATAGGCAGGTGCCACTACAGCAAGGGTATAAATTGGCCTGCTGCTGTTGCACCAAGGCAGTAGTCTCTAGAGTTTCCATCCAAGCATCTGATCCGCTGTAACAGTATAATGAAACTGGCCGTCGTAGTTCTGGCCTGTATGGCCATGGCGGCTGTACACGCAAAAGGTGTCAAACTCGGTGAGTGTTACCTGAAAAGATGATACCAATTGAAGGTCCTGTATCAATGTAAACCTCTTTCATAGCTGACAAGGCGTTCCTGGAGAAGGAAAAGTTCTTACTGGAAGTTTTGTTTCACGTTGGCGAACCTCTGCAGTTCGACGAGTGGATCAAGCACGGTGAAAAGTTGATCGTGGACGAAGCTCACTACACGGTAAGTGGGGACATTCCTCTGGGTGGAGAGAGCAGGGTCTAAACTTTTTCCTTTCAGACCTACAACGACGTGATGATCAAGTTCTACGAATCGTACAAGGCGGGAGGACTTCTGGCACAGGAGGACTTCTTCAGTGTCGTCAACAAGTACCACATCAACCAGGCATGCGGCCTGTTCAACTTCTTCTACCGCGCCAAGGACTGGGACACGTTTGTCGACAACGTCATCTGGGCGCGTATTAACATCAATCAGGGAATGTTCGTCCACGCCCTGACACTGGCGGTCATCCATCGCGATGACATGGCCGGCATAATTCTGCCGCAGATCTATGAAATCTTCCCCCAGATGTTCTTCAACAGCAAACTGATCATGCAGGCGGAGAAATTCGACTGGGAACAGTGGAACAAGCAGATCATGAGCGAGAAGCAATGGGCGAGCATATACGAGAAGAAGCACTTCAAGAACATCCACGGCAAGAACTGGTACATGAAGGACTGGAAAATGTGGCAGTGGTGGAAGCTCATGGGTCTCGACGAGGAGTGGCACAAGGAAGACAAGTGCATGCTCCGCGATGACGTGGACAAGCTGAAGAACGACTCGAAATGGACCGCTCTGTGGAGCGACATGAAGATGGCATGGATGCCCGTGGACTACTCCCGCGATGTGGAGATCTTCAACGAGGACTCCAAACTGAGTTACTTCACCGAGGACTTGGGCTGGAACGCCTACTGGTACTACCTGAACATGGACTACGCCAAGATTCTGGAGAGCAAAGAGTTCGACTTGATCAAGGATCGTCGCGGTGAATGGTGGCTCTTCAATGTGCAACAGATGCTGGCTCGCTACTACATGGAGCGACTGTCCCACGGACTGGGTGAGATTCCTGAGCTCTCTTGGCACGGCACCGTCAGGGAGGGCTACGATCCCGAGCTTATTGCCTACAATGGCATTCCCTTCACAATGCGTCAGAACTACTGGCAAGTGCAGTCCTTCGAGAACATCGAGCTGTTAAACAAGATCATGAGCATAGATCGCAGAATTGACGATGCCATTGCATCGGGTAAGTTCACAACAAAAGCAGGAGTCATCATCGATCTGTGGGCGCCTGAGTCAGTCGAGATCATCGGCAACATGATGCAAGGCAATGCCAACATAATCGATCGGGTATTCTTAGGCTATTGGCTAACTCTGTCCAGTGTCTACCTCACCGGGCACGGCTACCACGACCTGACTGTGATGCCAAGCATTTTCGCCAACTACGAGACCATGATGCGTGATCCCCTCTTCTACCATCTGATGAAGATAATCGTCGACAAATTGCACAACTACAGCCACATGCTGGAGTCATACAAACACGAGGATCTGCTCTTCAAGGGAGTCACCATCACCGATGTCCAGGTCGACAAAATGATGACCTACTTCGACTTGATGGACTTTGATGTCACCACTCTGCTGAATGATGAAATGGTCTTCGATGAGGGAAAATTCGTCTGGGACAAGGTTCTACTGGCCCGTCAAATGCGTCTAAACCACAAGCCCTACGAACTGAAAATCAAGGTTAACTCTGCGACAGATCAGAAGGCCCTCGTGCGCATATTCCTGGCTCCATACATGGACGAATACGACCAGTACATCAACCTGATGAAGAATCGCTATAACATCCTCGAAATTGATGAGTTCGTCTACGACCTAGTCGCCGGCGATAACACAATCAAACGCAACTCGAAAGACAACTCGTGGACGACCAAGGATCGCACCACCTACTCCGAGCTGTACAAACTTGTGATGATGGCGCACGAAGGCAAAGCCGACCTTCCTTTGGATATCTCCGAACCACATTGCGGATTCCCGTCGCGTTTGGTCTTGCCCCATGGCTGGGCCAAGGGTATGCCAATGAAGCTGTTCGTCATGATCAGTCCATACGTTGAAAAGGAGCAACCGGCAAGCTTTGATCACACCTACTTGTGTGGAATTGGATCGGGCGATCGTCACTACGATCAAATGCCGTTCGGCTATCCGTTCGACAGGAAAATCGAGCGTGTAAGCGAGTTCTTCGTACCGAACATGTTCTGGAAGGACGTCAAGATCTATCATGTCGACAAGTTCGAGAAGTACATCGAGCATAAGTACGAGCACTTTGGAACGTTCGACTATAATTTCTGAATACATTCGCGCCTAGGCTTATATATACATTAAGGTGATAGATACTCGTGACTTGTGTCACGTCTGGCTGTCCAACATATAGCTTTCAAAGATTCTCCTTGTTAATGTGGCAATCTACAATAAATTTTGCGTCTATTTTTGTACGTGTTGAGTTCATAATTTGAAGAGTCCAACTTTACTTGTACATTGGAGGGAGGTTAAGCTGTGAGGATTGTACCTTACCTACCGCTCTTTCGGACTAATATTGTGATTGGAAATACTTAAAGCCAGCCTTATCTAGTCATAAGCCTACCAAGGTCATCTATGCAATTTTTACGGTTACCAGATTAGAAGCTAGTTTCTTAAATTGTGTCCCTACCATCGTTTTCATAGGGGTGTTGGTATTGCCATTCGAATTCGTGATATTCGATTCGGACCTGCTGATTCGTCAAGAGGAATGTTCACCATAACCTTTCAAAATTTAAGAAAACTTTTGTTTGTTACATCATGATGTACGTCGATTCGTATTTTTTTAACTTCGAAGAACAGCGTAGTTCTTTTTTCAAGTGCATTTTGGGTGACCTCTTCTATATCAGTTCGATTTCTCTTGCTATTTACTTTGACCGCAGCTTCAAGCTGACCTTGCAAATCGAAAAGGAGGTTATATAAGGAAACAACAACAATACTTTTTCTCCGCTTTCTCGACTTCAATTTTGTTTTTTAAAGCTCCCATTTTCGGCCTGTTATACACTTTACTTACAGGTTACAGCCGCCAGCAAAAGGCAAATAAACGTTCGCATTAACGCCGCCATTTTGTTTTTGGTTTATTTTTGTCAGTCATTCAATGACTTTTTTTTAAATGTTTCCTCCTCATCTTGTCTTTAGAGCTAAAAGAAAATATTTTATTTCTTTGAAAAGAGCTATTTGTTTAATTTTATTTATTGCAATTTCAATGGAGAAACCGTGATCTGTCGAACTTTAGTTCAATGCTAACTAATGTGCTGCAAAAAATGTGTTGCATTTTGTTTAGAAGTATCGAAGGGTGTTTGACCTTTAAATTGGAATTGTATAACAGTTCTTGTTTTCGACTTGAAAACTATAATATTTCTTAGAATTTGTTGTTCCAATTTTGCAATTGACTTCTATCTCAATAAAGTATAAAAAAATATTCAATAAAACAATTCAGTGACTTGTTCCGAATCCGCCTGCAGGTATGCAATCATTTTTAATAAAGTGGTATATTTTGGTGTATGCCTCGACATTTTGTTATAGGACAATTTCCGTTTGCAGGGGGCACATTCAAGAATCTAGTCATCTCAAGTCGACTAGATTGCTCTGGATAAGATGTAACCTGAACGCAAAAACTAGATTGGTCGGGAACGTCACTTTTCCTACGTCATCCACATATCCGAATTGTCAACTAAGTACTCAGTCACGAAATTTTTGAATAGATTTGTCGGCTACCCCTCCATAAACGTAAACTGAAACAGCTGCTCACGTGACCGATTTCAGCTTTTCAAAACCGAGACACATCTAGTCGGACAGCTGTCAGACTTACTAAACTAGATACTTGAACGTCCCCAGTGTCATGGGCAAAGCATACAAGATGTAGACGTCAGTAGGCGTTTTTCTTGTTTAGTTCAGAGCCGAACCTGAACCGTTATACAAAAAGTGAGTGTTTCTTTTTCAGCTCAGACACATCAGAGCTCGAATTAGTGTTGCTTTTTTCGTTCAGAGCATGAGCTCAGACTAAATTGACTAATCAGCCTGATGAAAAAGCTGATTACACATGTGCAAGCACACTTCCAGTCAGATTTGGCAGAAAAAAATCAGAACGTTCTGAGCAAACTCGGTTCAGAGCGCGCTCATAATGCTCGAACTCAGTTCAGTGCTTTGCTCTGAACTAAAAAAGAAAAACTTCTAATGAAGATTTTACTTTACTATAATAAAACGAATATAATAGAATCAATCAAGAAGGCGACTCGTACCTATTACCTACGAGCAAAGGCAGTTTAAGGAGTGGAAAGCAAACGAAAATGTAAAGAAACAATAATAAAAACAAGGCAACTTTCTTAATTGTGCGTAACAATTTATTCAAATGCTTAACTTAACAACTATAGTACATTCGTACGTCCAAGTCCAGTTCGGTTTTCCACTTCGTTCAGCTTAAAACTCTTCGTCGAAAGATCCGTAATGCTCGTACTTGAAAGGATAGTATTTGTCCAGGTTGTCCGCATGGTAGATCTTGACGATCTTGTAGAACATGTTCGGCGTATAGAACTCGGAGTAATCCTCGATTTTCCTATCCAAAGGATACCCGAATGGCATATTGTCGATATGGCGAACTCCGGAACCAATGCCGGACAAGTAGTATGGATCGTATGAGGAGTATTGTTCGAAATCGGCGTTGAATGGACTGATGGCGAAGAACATGGCCATTGGCATACCGCTGACCCAACCATGTGGCAAGACCAAACGGTCTGGGAACAGGGAGTGCGACTGCGAGATGTTGGGCTGGAATTGGTATTTACCTTCGAAGGACATGTCAAGGTAGTTGTACAACTCGGAGTAGGTATGAGGATCGCTAGCAGTCCAGGTGAAGTCCTTTGAGCTACGCTTAATCACATTCTCTCCGGCAACCAGCTCGTAAACAAATTCGTCGAATTCCATGTAGTTTTCGGGGTGTTTATAGAGGTTCAACTTTTGACCATATTCATCAAAGACAGGACCAATAAAGCCGCGAACGACAACCTTCTGGGGCTTGTCCGCCTGCACATGGGCGGTGTAGGTGAATTCCTTGTGGTTCAGGCGCTGTTGACGGAACAGGAGGGCCTTATCGAAAACCATGTTGCCCTCGTGGTAGACAATCTTATCGTTCTGCAGGGTGCTCACATCGATGTCAACCAAGTCGAAGTAGGTCAATAGTTTGCTAACCTCAACGTCGTTGAATTTGACTCCAGGGAGAAGCAGCTCTTGCCTTGTGTACGGCTGTTTGTTGTACTGGAATTGATAGAACTTGATGACAGCGTGCTTTAACAAGCTGAATGTCACGGGGTCACGGAACATTGTTTCGTAATTGGCGAATACATTAGGATCAATTGAGAATTCGCTGTATTCCTGACCACTGAGGTACTGGTTAGCCAGCGCAAAATAGTAACCGAAGAAAAGATTGTCGAAGTTGTCACTGTTGAAGTTGCCTTGTAGCAAATTTGCAAAGTATTTAACAGACTCTGGTTTTGTTAGGTCAACGTATGAGCCATCCTTCATTACAAACTGGCCGGTGGTAATCATGTTGTCGATGATGTGTTCCATGCTGATGATCTTGTTGAAAAGGCCAGAGTTGTAATTTGAGTCGAATTCATAGTAGTTCTTTCGGGCGCTGAAGCCAACACCGTTGTAGGCAACCAGTTGTGAGTCGTATCCAGTGTCGAAAGCTCCGTACCAAGACAGCGAATCGAATGCGCCAAGTCCTTGAGACAAGCGCTCCATGTAGTAGCGAGCCAAAATCTGGCGAATGTTGTAGAAAAACATTTCGCTGTAATGATCTTTGTTCATGTTGAACATCTTGCCTGGCAAATACATTGGGTAGTCCAAGTTGAAGTAGTACCAGTAAGCGTTAAGGCCCACATCCTCGGTAAAGTAGCTCAACTTGGAGTCCGCGTTGAAAATGCCAAAGTCACGGGTGTAGTCAACTGGCAGATAGAACATCTTGAGTTTGCTGTAAATCGCACTAAACAGGGGATTGGCCGAGTTATGGTTTCCGCTTTTTATCGACTGGGACTCCACCTGAAAGCCGTCATCGAGACCCATAAGTTTCCACCACTGCCACACCTTAAAGTCCTTCAGATAGAAGCGGTTTCCGAAGACAGCATCCGGGTACTCCTGGTCGTAGATGGTCTTCAGTTCCTTCTCGAGCATGATCTGCCTGTTAAATGTGTCAAAGTCGAACTTCTCAGCCGCCAAGATGTATTTGCTGCCGAAGAAGTATTGCGGGAAGATTTCGTAGATCTGTGGCAAAATGATGCCCTGCATATCCTGGCGGTGGATGGCGGCTAATGTCAGTGCGTAAACGAACATTCCTTCGTTGACGTGCAAACGCGCAAAGGCGACATTATGCACAAATGTCTCATAGTCCTTGGCGTAGAAGAAGTATTCGAAGAGACCGTAAGCCTGACTGATATGCTCCGGATACACGTTACTGAAGAATTCTCCTTGTGGCACGAGGCCACTATTCTTGAAGAAGTTCTCGAATTGTACCATTTGTGGGGTGTATTGCTATGAATGAAGAGAAGTGTTTTTGGTGTTAATATCAGTGCAAACCAGTAAACGGAATAATCTGCTCATCTTACAGTGTACATGCTCTGGTCGGTGATCAGTTTTCCTCCAAGCTTGATATATTGCTCTGAGGACAGATCGTCGCTAACGTGATACAAAATATCGAAGATGAACCGCTGCTTCTCCATCTGCACGTTGGGAACTGCGATTGTTCAAAGGAATCATCGTCAGCAAGGACATTGACTTGATATTGACTTAAAAGTTTCTTCTTACCAACTGTGTGTTCCTCAGGAATGCTGGCTGACTGCACTCGCACGGCCACTATGGCCATACAGGCAGTGATCAGGATGGCTAACTTCATTTGTGCTGCGGGCTTAGTTGGACTAGATGCTTGACTCCAATGCCAAGACTACTTCCATTTGCTCCGCAGCATTGGCTACTTATAGCCCGGCGAGTACCTCCGATTTCGCTATTCATCAGTGATAAGACTTGCACAGCTATATCACCTTCGCTCTGCATCGTTATCTCGGAAAACGAATTATTATGTGACCTTCGAAGTGTTTGGAAGCGCAGATCTATTATGTGGCTTGGCTCGTTCAGGTTGATTCTATTGCTAGGGCCACTATCACACAGGTCATTTATTTATACCGCATGCAACTAAAATTTATGCTTTTATTTTTGTGTCTGCAGATATGACAGATAATGGAAATTTTTCCATTTCGGAATTATTGCACAAATATTGCTAAATACTCTTGTGTTTCTAAAATAATTCGACCATAAATTTCTGCATTTTATAAATAAACTAAGCTGTTGTCATCCAGCCCCAGCTTTTCTGCGTACATATATTTTCTAAAGTCCCGCTCACATTCAGCAAAGTATACTTTGTTTCGACAGTGGCAGAATTTTAGCTGGCATTAGTGTCGAGAAAAGGCTTTTTCGATAATTATCTTAAACTCGAGGTTACGTTGTAACAATCGCTCTTACCAATAATTTTTTTTAGTTTTGACTCTAAATTCTAGAAGTTCACAGTGGCCGTTTATCAATACAAATTTCACAATTGTGAACAAGTACAAGAAAAGCGTTTCCGTGAAGAAAATTTCCGAAATCATGAAAATCTGGCAGAACTTTTGACAAACACGATCATGTAAACTGAGTATTAAATAGACTGACAGCTTTAGCCAAAAAAGAGATCGCTTACAAGCTGAATTTGACTTTGAATGGCATTACGCAACTTGAAAAAAAAAAAAAAAACAGTCTACACTTCCGGTTTAAACCGGATGTCAGTTAGCCTGAAATAGATTCTCAATTCAGTATCGAGTGTGGGGCTGTGTTGTAAATAATATTTTTTCTTAGTTCCAGGTTGAAATTATTCGCTACATCTTTCAAGACGGTTATACTCTCGGTTTTCTCTCATTTTTATCACATTTAAATCTCACGTTGAAATGCCAGCTTCGTGTAAAAGAGACAAAATGTGTTTTATGAAACGCGTAGCAATTGTTTGCAAAGCAACCATAAATTTTTAAACCAATTTATAACCACAAAACTTCAAAGTGACGGGAGGCAAATACCATTTTATGTTGAAATGTCAATAAAAAAAATAAAAGCTGCCAGCAGCTTAAAAATGTACCTAACTTGAATACATTTCCAATGCACTTTGTTTGACATCTCTAGTCTCTACGTCTACATTAATTAGGTTGGTGTGTACGCACTCACTCCTACCGCGAATTTTCGTAGTAGCTTCTAGTTTCATTTTAAAAGTCTGCAAAATGCAAAAAAAAAAAAATTGTGTCATACGGGCTTAATGATGTATTTCTTTGTTGTTGTTTTCCGTTATAAAACGGAATTGATTATAACTAAAAATCCTATTTCAAATCTTAGTATTCGTGATCGATTCTTCTCTTTAAGTACCTACTTTTGCCGAAATGATTTTTCGCCAAAAACAACAAACGAAAACATAGTAATTGAAGTGACAAAAATGTCTTATTTTATTTCCGCGAATGAATTTTTTACAGTTTGCTGCTTTACATAAGCTATTATGCAATTTGTAGAATACCTACATGTTTTCGTGGTGAAATAAAACAACGAATTAAAACTCTCAGAACGCATCCATCAGCTGATAGAATCTCTCCAAATACTAATCTCAGTCAGTGGCCCGTTCAATTATCTAGTTTAGGAAATCTGAGAGCTGTCTGAATAGATGTTTCTCGGTTTTCTTTGGATGAAATCGGTCATATGATCAGCTGTTTCAGTTGATGTTTACAAAGGGGTAGCCGACAAAACTAGTCAAGAAGTGCGTGACAGAGTACTAAGTTGAGAGTTCGGATGACGTATGAATCTATTTTTTGGGTTAAGGCTAGATCTTATCCAGAGCAATCTCGACTTAAGATGACTAGATTCTTCAATGTGCTCAGTGTTCCTATATCAAATTAAGAGCGGTAGGGAGAGCTAATATTGAAAAAAAGTTGGGGAGACAGACGTAGGAAAAATGTCTGTTCCTACTTATCTTATGTTATTACATACTATTAAAATTAAACAAAAAAAAAAAATGCATACAAAATGTGTGGAAAATCTATTTTTACGACTTTTCCAAACCTGATGTGTATTGTATACAATTCATGCTTATAAACAACGCATGCTAAGCCCGTTGACCCATTTTTAAATGCGCGTCGCTTTTACCTCTTCTCCAATGCTTGTAATTGAATCAGTGCAAATTCCTCCACATTCTCGGATCTCGGCTGTATCAAAAAGAAGTTCGATTATCTCCAAATCACAGATGAATCAAATACTATTGTTAATAAATTAGCAAATCCTTCGAGTTTATCAGATACCTATTTTAACGACTTTTCGTACCACTTTTGTTAGTTTTTGAATTATGACATATCCGTCATTTTTCATAGATTACCTAGTTACTACAAGAGCGTTGCTTAACTTTTTATAAGTGTCTCTCTCTGTGAGAGAATTTATTTCCGCTACTGTTATTTTGAGAGTCTTTTCCATTCTTATTCCAAAAGAAAAGGAATAAACCTAATACCAACAAAAATGCAGACACACCACTTATCCATTCCATGAATAAAATTTTGACAAAGAGTGTTTTCAACGTCCCCAAATACGCTGCAAAAAAATGTTATATGCAACGGATGCGCGACGGATTTTAAGGGACTATCTGTCGTTGAATACATGGCTAGCTAAGAACAGATGTGATCCAAGTAATATTTTGTGATTATTGAGATAATGAGCAAAACGCGTTTTTTTTATAATTACAATTGTGTGTAATAGGTTTATTACAACATGTTTTTTTATGATAGATATTAATGTAACTTAGTCTTTCCCATCATTTTTTTTTTTTTACATTTCCAATATTGACGAAGTTTTTGACACTTTTATGAACTTGGATCACTTCTGCTTTTATTAAAAAATTATAAACTGTGGAACAGAAATGAGGTAAACGAGTTTTTATCGGAAATCCATTTATTAATAAGAGTAACAATTTACATAAATTATTCACTTTCGTCGCCCTCTGTACTGTATCGTATCCAGAAGGATGTGGCCAAACTACAGCACGGAAAAAACTACCTACCTCCTAAGCAAATCACGTAAAGATATTGCCAGAATAACAGCGATAATCACAGGCCATTGGCCAATAGGGGAACATATGCATTAAGACTTGGCATCCCACATAATACACATTGCCGTAGCTGTAATGACGCAGCCGAAAAGGAAACACTCACTCACTACCTCTGCGTTTGTCCGGCACTAGCTAGGGCCAGACAAACATCTCTTGGTAGACCCTTCTTCGACTCCCTTGAACAGGTCTCGAAATGTGGTATTAGAGAATTGATAACCTTCTTGAATTCCACAGGCTGGATCTAAAACCTCCTATCGATAATCTTAAACAACCGGGTCAAATGAGTTGTGGTAACAAAACGGCACATGATGCTACTTGGGTTTTTAGTTAAACCGCCACTCCTACCTACCTACCTACCTACCTTCATCGCCCTCTACATTTGGTAGCACATCTTCCTCGTTTTCAGCTGCATTGCTCCTTCTACTAAGGTGTGGTAAGTTTAAATAAAACTGATGATGACAGGGTGGCACATAGTGTAGCATTTTCTTTAAGTCCTGCATTTTTTGGTGGGTGAGTGGCCTTGTTGACGTTTTTTCTGTTGGGGTGAAAGTCTTCAGGGTATTTAAAAATAGGGGCCTATTCCCCCCTTTGTCTAAACTCTAAATCAACAAAGTCGTAATTTTCGGAGTAGTCTTCATTGAAATAGATTCTACTATCTCCTTTACAGAATTTGATTTTATGCATTTTTTAAATTAGGATCCGATTCCCTTTAGCACTTTGCCCTTTTTTGTTCATAATTTTCTCCAATCCCATAAAATCAATGAATTTCCCAACCATATCCGTCACCGGTTACGAACTAAGTCCATCCATTCTTGTGGAGTGTATATGTGCTGCTGTTTCTTTTGGGCTCTAGAAACATTTCAACATAAGATAAGTAAAGTTTTTGCAGATTTAAATTTGGTTCCAGATATTGGCGGTTAGAAGATCTTTCTCTATAGTGACTCACATAACGAGGAATACTTTCAATGTGTTACTTGACAAATTCTTTGTCTTCATCTTTGGTTTTATTCCAAGACTCTTGCTTACCTCTCTTATCTGTTATGGGCATTTTGTTTTCTGGGTCTTTCTTCTTTTTAAGGGCATAATCTAACCTTTTATTAGTGATCTAAGTGACATGAGTGTAACTTTAGATTACCTTAGCGTTATCTTTTTCTTATATGAAAAGTGATCCAAGTGACAACAACCGACTTGGATCATTTTTGCACTTAGTTAAAATCAACAGTGAAATGATCCAAGTAACATACAAGTACTTAGATCCCATCTGCACTAATAATTTTTATTTTTAGAGCAATACAGAAAAGTCAAAAAGTTAACTTTGTTAGGAGAAGTGTTCGATAGCGCTTGGATCTCTTTTGCACTAACTAAATTAGTTTCTTAGAAGTACATTGGCATACTTAGCTCAGTTTTTCCAAAAATGTTACTTGGATCACATCTGTTCTTAGCTAGCCACATATACTTTGACATGTTAGTCGATGCCAGATGCAACACACACGTCTGGATTCCATTTCAGGATCAGGCCTTGAGTCAGGTTCAGCGTTGTTTTGAGTGCATCAAGAACATCATAAAGAAAAAAAATTCAAAAATACTGCTGAAAGAAAAATCCCTTACGAAAGTGACACAACGAAATCATGAACGAAAAATTTCGCTCTCCTTTTCGTTTTGCAGTACGCAGCTGGTACGCAGATGCTGCGAAATGATGGCGGAAAAGTGGTTAGTTGTAGTAGATTCCTCCACTCTCTTTTCGCACACGTTTATTGTCCGGGACATTATTTGTTTGCGAATATTTGACATTTTTGTACTGCAGTTTTGTCAGCTTTTACAAGAGGTATGGAGCCAAATTAGAAAATTTTGGCGCCAAAAATACCTAAACTCATATAATATGAAGATCAAAATTCCCACTATTCTTTTTGTAATTAATTAGCACACTTGTTAAATTATTTTTAAAGACGACGATAAATTAAAAATAGGCGGTCATAGCTAAAAATTGTGACAGAAAAAATGTTCTCTACGAAAATTAGTAAAACAAATCGACTACCATGGCAATATGTCCTTATACGAAAAGAGTACATTCGCAATAGAAGTATGCATTTTTTTTTATAAATACCTAAGGAGCCTAAAAATCACCGTCTAAATTAGGACAATTCCCAAACGAAAGTTTTAAGGAGCCAGCGAAAAGTTCGAGTATCCAAATCGGAGATACAAATAAAGTGATGGTAACACTGCTACTTGTGTAGCAGCTGATGAAACCCTCCACAACTTATTTTTCGCTGCCTTTTCGCAGACGTTCCGCTGTCTATTTGGAGACAACCGGAAAATTTCGTTTCGGATCATCTCCGTACTACGCTTAACTGTTCGCTACATTATGTCGACAATGGTAAAAAGTCTCAATTTTCTTCTTGCACACAAATTAATTGTCCGGTGTCTATATACCTACATTAATTGCTTGCGAATTTTTGACAGGCTGACCACTTTTTTTTTTATTCGATGGCATGACACCATTATGTGGAATATCCGCATTTTCCAGTAATTGACATGTATAAGCAGCCATTCCATTCCATGAACAAAATTTAAAGAACATTCGTTCTTGTGAAAAGTCTCCACAAATAATTTTCCGCTATCTGTTTGCAAGTCTTTCACTGTGGATTTGGAGAACGTAAATGTAAACGGGGCAAACAGCTGAGCACATTGTCAAGGTGCTTTGATGACATTTTTTAATTTATTGTCATAACAGTAACAAATCGGACGTTTAAGTATCTAGTTTAGTCAGTCCACTTGTGTCATAAACTTCAGAATATTGTTAGTTTAGTTTGCCCAATTTTCTGGCTGACTTGATGTGTCTCAGTTTTGATTGCCAGATGACGTTTATGGGGGGTAGCCGACGAATATATAGATTTCTTAAGCAAATGAATTCTTAGCTAAGTCCAACTGAAACAGTAAAGCATTATTAAGATTATTTCAAAATTTAAAACGACAGAAAGTGGTTTTCGTTTTAAAGTGGCATCTTTTTTTTACACTTTGATTGATTTTCGTCGACGAAACTCAAAGCCAACGAAATTCGTATCAGATTGCCCAAACTCACCACTAGCATACAGATTTTGTGCTCAAACTGCCTAGCTGAGGAAACAGAATCTGTTACAGCCAGTATGGTTTCCATTGACAGAAGAGATGCTCAATATTAATTCACGGCCTCATCAACAAACTGAATACCATTTCCAAATAAAGACAGAAGGCAACTTTCTTAATTGTGCGTAACAATTTATTCAAATGCTTAACTTAACAACTATAGTACATTCGTACGTCCAAGTCCAGTTCGGTTTTCTATTTCGTTCAGCTTAAAACTCTTCGTCGAAAGATCCGTAATGCTCGTACTTGAAAGGATAGTATTTGTCCAGGTTGTCCGCATGGTAGATCTTGACGATCTTGTAGAACATGTTCGGCGTATAGAACTCGGAGTAATCCTCGATTTTCCTATCCAAAGGATACCCGAATGGCATATTGTCGATATGGCGAACTCCGGAACCAATGCCGGACAAGTAGTATGGATCGTATGAGGAGTATTGTTCGAAATCGGCGTTGAATGGACTGATGGCGAAGAACATGGCCATTGGCATACCGCTGACCCAACCATGTGGCAAGACCAAACGGTCTGGGAACAGGGAGTGCGACTGCGAGATGTTGGGCTGGAATTGGTATTTACCTTCGAAGGACATGTCAAGGTAGTTGTACAACTCGGAGTAGGTATGAGGATCGCTAGCAGTCCAGGTGAAGTCCTTTGAGCTACGCTTAATCACATTCTCTCCGGCAACCAGCTCGTAAACAAATTCGTCGAATTCCATGTAGTTTTCGGGGTGTTTATAGAGGTTCAACTTTTGACCATATTCATCAAAGACAGGACCAATAAAGCCGCGAACGACAACCTTCTGGGGCTTGTCCGCCTGCACATGGGCGGTGTAGGTGAATTCCTTGTGGTTCAGGCGCTGTTGACGGAACAGGAGGGCCTTATCGAAAACCATGTTGCCCTCTTGGTAGACAATCTTATCGTTCTGCAGGGTGCTCACATCGATGTCAACCAAGTCGAAGTAGGTCAATAGTTTGCTAACCTCAACGTCGTTGAATTTGACTCCAGGGAGAAGCAGCTCTTGCCTTGTGTACGGCTGTTTGTTGTACTGGAATTGATAGAACTTGATGACAGCGTGCTTTAACAAGCTGAATGTCACGGGGTCACGGAACATTGTTTCGTAATTGGCGAATACATTAGGATCAATTGAGAATTCGCTGTATTCCTGACCACTGAGGTACTGGTTAGCCAGCGCAAAATAGTAACCGAAGAAAAGATTGTCGAAGTTGTCACTGTTGAAGTTGCCTTGTAGCAAATTTGCAAAGTATTTAACAGACTCTGGTTTTGTTAGGTCAACGTATGAGCCATCCTTCATTACAAACTGGCCGGTGGTAATCATGTTGTCAATGCTGTGTTCCATGCTGATGATCTTGTTGAAAAGGCCAGAGTTGTAATTTGAGTCGAATTCATAGTAGTTCTTTCGGGCGCTGAAGCCAACACCGTTGTAGGCAACCAGTTGTGAGTCGTATCCAGTGTCGAAAGCTCCGTACCAAGACAGCGAATCGAATGCGCCAAGTCCTTGAGACAAGCGCTCCATGTAGTAGCGAGCCAAAATCTGGCGAATGTTGTAGAAAAACATTTCGCTGTAATGATCTTTGTTCATGTTGAACATCTTGCCTGGCAAATACATTGGGTAGTCCAAGTTGAAGTAGTACCAGTAAGCGTTAAGGCCTACATCCTCGGTAAAGTAGCTCAACTTGGAGTCCGCGTTGAAAATGCCAAAGTCACGGGTGTAGTCAACTGGCAGATAGAACATCTTGAGTTTGCTGTAAATCGCACTAAACAGGGGATTGGCCGAGTTATGGTTTCCGCTTTTTATCGACTGGGACTCCACCTGAAAGCCGTCATCGAGACCCATAAGTTTCCACCACTGCCACACCTTAAAGTCCTTCAGATAGAAGCGGTTTCCGAAGACAGCATCCGGGTACTCCTGGTCGTAGATGGTCTTCAGTTCCTTCTCGAGCATGATCTGCCTGTTAAATGTGTCAAAGTCGAACTTCTCAGCCGCCAAGATGTATTTGCTGCCGAAGAAGTATTGCGGGAAGATTTCGTAGATCTGTGGCAAGATGATGCCCTGCATATCCTGGCGGTGGATGGCGGCTAATGTCAGTGCGTAAACGAACATTCCTTCGTTGACGTGCAAACGGGCAAAGGCGACATTATGCACAAATGTCTCATAGTCCTTGGCGTAGAAGAAGTATTCGAAGAGACCGTAAGCCTGACTGATATGCTCCGGATACACGTTACTGAAGAATTCTCCTTGTGGCACGAGGCCACTATTCTTGAAGAAGTTCTCGAATTGTACCATTTGTGGGGTGTATTGCTATGAATGAAGAGAAGTGTTTTTGGTGTTAATATCAGTGCAAACCAGTAAACGGAATAATCTGCTCATCTTACAGTGTACATGCTCTGGTCGGTGATCAGTTTTCCTCCAAGCTTGATATATTGTTCTGAGGACAGATCGTCGCTAACGTGATACAAAATATCGAAGATGAACCGCTGCTTCTCCATCTGCACGTTGGGAACTGCGATTGTTCAAAGGAATCATCGTCAGCAAGGACATTGACTTGATATTGACTTGAAAGTTTCTTCTTACCAACTGTGTGTTCCTCAGGAATGCTGGCTGACTGCACTCGCACGGCCACTATGGCCATACAGGCAGTGATCAGGATGGCTAACTTCATTTGTGCTGCGGGCTTAGTTGGACTAGATGCTTGACTCCAATGCCAAGACTACTTCCATTTGCTCCGCAGCATTGGCTACTTATAGGCTGGCGAGTGTGCAGATAAGTTGCATGTGACCTTCGATTAATTTCGGCCACAAAAACAAATGTTCTATGTAAAGATTCGCGGGTTGCACACTATCTCGTCGCTTCACCTTTCTGTTATATTTACTGCATGTATGCTGTATGGTAGAAAAGCGCAATTATGATTCACTACTGACAAACTTGATAAGCATAATCACTCTTAGCCTATGCTCGCCTTCGCAGATTTTTTTCATGTTTTAATTTGAACGGAGATGTATGAAATTTGCTGTCGTTTATTTGTTTCGTACATTTCAATTGGTGTTGCAGAGTTGTCTGGAAAATGGCGGTTTCTAGATAAACTTTGCCTCTGTTGATAAGCGGGAGGTGCAAAATGTATACTTGTCCCGTCAGGCCTTCTATATTATAGCTTCACCTAACTATTGACCCTTCAGTACGTACGTCGTACACTCAGTTAAAACAGTCTTAAATCAATCTGTCAGATCCTTATTGCAAAACTTTACAGATAAAACAAAAATAAAAAAAGACATCTTCGAAACCACCAGCAACTAAATATGCTTTGTTTCCATGTGATCATACATATACCCGTTATCAGTGAATTTCAAAGGTGGTTTTCTAATCCAGCGCTCAGAATTATTGTTAAAAATACTCGTGCTAATCTGTGAGTGCGAACCTGAAGTATTATATAAGCCGAAAGGTGCCAGAGTATAAGATAGAGCGGAACCTGTACAGACTTACGTAACTATAAGACATTGGAAAACAAATTGAAGGTCATATGCAGCATTGACGGCTGTAAGAATTTTGAAAAGCGGAACAGATGATCCGGTGCAGTGGTACAAAGCTTATCACCTGGGTTCTGAATAAAACAAGACCTGAGCTCACCAGGCTATAAGTAGACCACACGCATTTTGCAATATAACATATGATATGGGATGTTGCAGCCATTTCTATCCGATTCAGAGCAGTTGCCACCGGTTTCAGGTTTACCGAGCTACCTTGTTTCGCTTTCAACAGTTTTCACAATCACCTCAAAATAGCGTGTTCACTGACTCGTATAATTTCAGCCAA
Organism: Cheilosia vernalis; assembly: GCA_949126925.1. NCBI lineage: Eukaryota > Metazoa > Arthropoda > Insecta > Diptera > Syrphidae > Cheilosia > Cheilosia vernalis. The sequence continues at coordinate 68,658,038 of OX421359.1, forward strand.
ATGGACCCTTTTCCATAACCCCCTAACACTGCTCTGATAAAATAGAGTACCTGCCAGTTTTTTTGTTCTATTTAAAATAATAGCTAAGCAAGCACAGTTAATTATAAACTATTCAGAGTGACTTCGCCTGAATTTATGCAATTATTCTACATATATAATATAAAAATGAATCGCAAAATGTGTTGGTAAGCGCATAACTCAACAACGCCTGGACCAATTTTACCAATTTTTTTTTTAAATGTTCGTTGAAGTCCAAGGATTGTTTTTAAGGCGAGAGTTCAAATGTAAAGGTGATTGAGATAACGAGGACAATGCGAATACAGGCAACAGGAGTTGTTGAGCGTTAGTGTTACGAAAAATGAGTGAGTAACAATCATGGCACTCGGCTTCATTCGTGAGTAGGGTTATGGGGAGGGCTCCGTTTAAATGAAAAAGAAAAATGAAATGGAGTAAAGACGAAGCAGGCTTTGAATTCTCTGCTTGTTATGTATTTGTTTTGAATGTCTAACAATTTCATTCTGTTGAACCTCAAAAGATTTGTTGGCAATGGCATTCTAATTATTAATTAAACTCTTAAATGAAACGATCTTTCCGTTACATATACAAAGTCGGCTTAAGTGGAATTTTTTTCAGTTATCCGAGGTCCGCTTAAATGAAAAACCCTTTTAATTGAAATTTAAATAAAGATTTTTCCACATTTCATTTAAGCGGGTTCGACTGTAGCTTCAAAGAAAAATTTAATATAATTATAAATCCTGAATATTTTTAGAGCGCGTTGGTATTTGTAGTAAAACAGATTTTCGTTAAAATATTGTGCATATGTTTATTGTTTATCATAAATGGACATGGTCCAAATAAAGCACTTTGAGAAATATGAGCAAGACTTAAAACGAAATGTACGGTCAAAGTCGGGTGGGTACAGCTACATATAAAAGAAACTGACCTCCGTATGTGCACTCATAACTCGGGAACTAATCCTTCGATTTTTATGATTTTTGGTTTAAATTCTCACTGGACCAAAAAATGACATATTTATGCTACTTTTTGTCGAGAAAACAAAATACTTAATGGGGATTAGATTGAGGATAGAAGTTAGTATGGAGAATCGCATTTAAAAAAAAATTGACTGGATGTGACACTCACTTCCAATATAGGTACAACAAAAAATATGTAAAATCTAAAAATTTTGATTTCTATAGATATTCCGTGCTTTCCGCTACACAATTTGAAATTGTGAGTCGGCCCAGTTGTAATTTTGTTGTGAAACCTCAATGCACCTCAATGGGTCAGCTAGTTTCTAATAAAGTCGTATAAACTGATCTTGTTTGGACTTGGGTTCTAGTTTAGTTTAGTCTCCTAATAACCTATTAACCGCTATTTGGAAGTGAATGGTGCTGACGGCTTACAGCAGTTTACCGAGTGTCACTACCATGATGGAGACGTGGAGACGCTGTCAAAGTCTATTATATCCCCTTTATATTATTTCTGTAGTGTGTTTTTACCTCTTGTAGTTCATACACTCATCCAATCGTCAAATGAAGTGTCAAAAAGAAGATATTTTCAGTGTGCTTATCTTTGCATTTTTACCTTTTTAAAATATTAACAATTAAACCAATTTTGTGGATGGGTTGGTTCCAAAGATAGGATAGTTTTGCACCCGATAGATCCAAACGAAAGGCACGGAAAATCCGGGTGGGTGCCCCTATATAAAAAAAGAGACTGACGTCTGTGTGTGCACGCATAACTCGAGAATGGATCGTTGGATTTTTACGATTTTGGGCTTGGTGGATTCGTATTGGAAGAACATATATGCTACTTTTTGTCGTTTAAATACAAGTTTAAGGGGTTGAGATTGGGTAGACTGGATAGAAAATCGAAAGTTTGATTTGATTGTGAAGAATCTCAAATCAAAGGTCATGGAAGCAAAGATTTTGACTTAAAAATCCAAAGCAAAAATTATTTTCGATGATTTGCCACTGGTTTTCAAGCGTCTTCAATTTCCCATGCGTATCGTTTTCACTATGAAAAATAATAAGTGGCACTGACAAGCGCTGGATATTTGTGACATAAATTTTTTACTTTTTTAGCATTTACTTTTATTAAACTTTCTTTATATACAATTTGACTTAATTCTAGGTAGCAAAATATGGTGGTGAATATTAAATATTTAAATGCGTTGGCTCAACAACAGGGGCCCAACGGTATACAATGTTTTGTTTTCTTAAATCTATTTTACATAAATTGTACCTGTCTTCTCGGATTCATACTCGTAGTATGAATCGTTGTCTGGGTTGACCTCAGGGTGTTCAAGTCCGGGTGTTACTGTGTGACATTAATTCTTGAATTCCCATGTTTTTCACATGGTCAATCGTATGTGGCGTGTTCACGTGTGAGCAAAATCTTTTACTTTATGCGTCGTATACCGTAAAGTATACTTTAGAGAAAAAGTGGAAAGTTGGCTGACACGTTAACCATTGCGGTTTGATTTGAACACATCGAGAATGCTATTCTTTAGTTATTTCTATTGTGTTTAGTTTAACTTTTGAATACAGAATTGGAATTGACCGTGTGCATTGTTCATTCTCTGAATTATTATTTGCATTACATTAACGAATTTAGGCGGAACGAAGTTCGCCTGGTCAGCTAGTATCCTTTTAGTATAAATGCATTTTTAAGCACATTGTAGAGTCTGCTTAATTTAACGCAAAACTTATTATTAAGTCTAGAACGCTGTTCCAAAAATGTTACAATTAAGCGGATAACTGTTCGTTTAATTTTGACAGTTCATAGTTGAGGGGAAAAACAAACGAAACCTTTTCGCTTGTTCTTTTTCTGTGGCAGTTGGTGGAACTATCCACAAATAAATAATTTATAGACCCAGGCTACAGCGAAAAAACGGGCGGAACGTTTCCAGTTATATGAATTCCATCGCCGAGTTGGCAATTCAACTTTCGCCATATTTGTTATATTTTCAATATATGAACTAAGAACGAAAGTCTTGGAAAGAGCTTTCTCCTTCTTATTTTCGCTATTTTCCCTCGTTTTACTTCGCTTATTGTTTCATATACACAAAGTAAAATCGTATCAATCCGAGGGAATTTTCCTACAAAAAAAAAAAAAAAAAAAACAAACGTAAATTTTCCCGAGGAGCAGTCGGAAAACGCTCTGATTGTTCAGTATATGTTACCTTTGAAAAAGAAAGTGCACTTCCAGGTCAATTCTGAACATGACAGAGAGAGAAGTGTTCGGGTTACTTATAAAGAACTGTCCTGAACTCACCAGCAGCTTGTCAGTATGAAATGCGTGTCGTCTTGTTAGAAACAAATTTTGCGCTATGTGAGTCAAAAATATGCAAATGTAAGTTCAAATGTAACCTGTAATTGAAATAAATTGATTTGGCCTATTAAAACATTCACATTTTTTGTGTAAGACAATACAAAATTGGTCTAGTGGGTTCGGACGGACAAAAGCGAAACTAATAAGGTTCCGTTTTTTCCCGTTCGGGTACGGAACCTTAACAAACTAACTCTCATTGCAAAAGTGCTCTAATGAATTTCATTGAAAAGAGAAATTCTCAGTTTGGGGGTGTTTATCTCGGATCTTCAATGAAAAATGCAATAAGAAAGCAATTTTTCGCCTGTTCCATGCCCATGCAAATCATTTGACTCTTCTGTTCAAGTGGAATGAGAATCAGCTTATATGGCAATTTCCGAATTACGATTACGAGTATCATTCTCTGCAACTTGAAAGGGACCATCCTTTTTAAACAAAACATATACCCAGCATATTCATAAATGTAAGTAGACCATTTAGCAAGCTCTACAAACCGCCATTTTCCAAACAACTCTGCAACACCAATTGAAATGTACGAAACAAATAAACGACAGCAAATTTCATACATCTCCGTTCAAATTAAAACATGAAAAAAATCTGCGAAAGCGAGCATAGGCTAAGAGTGATTATGCTTATCAAGTTTGTCAGTAGTGAATCATAATTGCGCTTTTCTACCATACAGCATACATGCAGTAAATATAACAGAAAGGTGAAGCGACGAGATAGTGTGCAACCCGCGAATCTTTACATAGAACATTTGTTTTTGTGGCCGAAATTAATCGAAGGTCACATGCAACTTATCTGCACACTCGCCAGCCTATAAGTAGCCAATGCTGCGGAGCAAATGGAAGTAGTCTTGGCATTGGAGTCAAGCATCTAGTCCAACTAAGCCCGCAGCACAAATGAAGTTAGCCATCCTGATCACTGCCTGTATGGCCATAGTGGCCGTGCGAGTGCAGTCAGCCAGCATTCCTGAGGAACACACAGTTGGTAAGAAGAAACTTTCAAGTCAATATCAAGTCAATGTCCTTGCTGACGATGATTCCTTTGAACAATCGCAGTTCCCAACGTGCAGATGGAGAAGCAGCGGTTCATCTTCGATATTTTGTATCACGTTAGCGACGATCTGTCCTCAGAACAATATATCAAGCTTGGAGGAAAACTGATCACCGACCAGAGCATGTACACTGTAAGATGAGCAGATTATTCCGGTTACTGGTTTGCACTGATATTAACACCAAAAACACTTCTCTTCATTCATAGCAATACACCCCACAAATGGTACAATTCGAGAACTTCTTCAAGAATAGTGGCCTCGTGCCACAAGGAGAATTCTTCAGTAACGTGTATCCGGAGCATATCAGTCAGGCTTACGGTCTCTTCGAATACTTCTTCTACGCCAAGGACTATGAGACATTTGTGCATAATGTCGCCTTTGCCCGTTTGCACGTCAACGAAGGAATGTTCGTTTACGCACTGACATTAGCCGCCATCCACCGCCAGGATATGCAGGGCATCATTTTGCCACAGATCTACGAAATCTTCCCGCAATACTTCTTCGGCAGCAAATACATCTTGGCGGCTGAGAAGTTCGACTTTGACACATTTAACAGGCAGATCATGCTCGAGAAGGAACTGAAGACCATCTACGACCAGGAGTACCCGGATGCTGTCTTCGGAAACCGCTTCTATCTGAAGGACTTTAAGGTGTGGCAGTGGTGGAAACTTATGGGTCTCGATGACGGCTTTCAGGTGGAGTCCCAGTCGATAAAAAGCGGAAACCATAACTCGGCCAATCCCCTGTTTAGTGCGATTTACAGCAAACTCAAGATGTTCTATCTGCCAGTTGACTACACCCGTGACTTTGGCATTTTCAACGCGGACTCCAAGTTGAGCTACTTTACCGAGGATGTAGGCCTTAACGCTTACTGGTACTACTTCAACTTGGACTACCCAATGTATTTGCCAGGCAAGATGTTCAACATGAACAAAGATCATTACAGCGAAATGTTTTTCTACAACATTCGCCAGATTTTGGCTCGCTACTACATGGAGCGCTTGTCTCAAGGACTTGGCGCATTCGATTCGCTGTCTTGGTACGGAGCTTTCGACACTGGATACGACTCACAACTGGTTGCCTACAACGGTGTTGGCTTCAGCGCCCGAAAGAACTACTATGAATTCGACTCAAATTACAACTCTGGCCTTTTCAACAAGATCATCAGCATGGAACACAGCATCGACAACATGATTACCACCGGCCAGTTTGTAATGAAGGATGGCTCATACGTTGACCTAACAAAACCAGAGTCTGTTAAATACTTTGCAAATTTGCTACAAGGCAACTTCAACAGTGACAACTTCGACAATCTTTTCTTCGGTTACTATTTTGCGCTGGCTAACCAGTACCTCAGTGGTCAGGAATACAGCGAATTCTCAATTGATCCTAATGTATTCGCCAATTACGAAACAATGTTCCGTGACCCCGTGACATTCAGCTTGTTAAAGCACGCTGTCATCAAGTTCTATCAATTCCAATACAACAAAAAACCGTACACAAGGCAAGAGCTGCTTCTCCCTGGAGTCAAATTCAACGACGTTGAGGTTAGCAAACTACTGACCTACTTCGACTTGGTTGACATCGATGTGAGCACCCTGCAGAACGATAAGATTGTCTACCACGAGGGCAACATGGTTTTCGATAAGGCCCTCCTGTTCCGTCAACAGCGCCTGAACCACAAGGAATTCACCTACACCGCCCATGTGCAGGCTGACAAGCCTCAGAAGGTTGTCGTTCGCGGCTTTATTGGTCCTGCCTTTGATGAATATGGTCAAAAGTTGAACCTCTATAAACACCCCGAAAACTACATGGAATTCGACGAGTTTGTCTACGAGCTGGTTGCCGGAGAGAATGTGATTAAGCGTAGCTCAAAGGACTTCACCTGGACTGCTAGCGATCCTCATACCTACTCCGAGTTGTACAACTACCTTGACATGTCCTTCGAAGGTAAATACCAATTCCAGCCCAACATCTCGCAGTCGCACTCCCTGTTCCCAGACCGTTTGGTCTTGCCACATGGTTGGGTCAGCGGTATGCCAATGGCCATGTTCTTCGCCATCAGTCCATTCAACGCCGACTTCGAACAATACTCCTCATACGATCCATACTACTTGTCCGGCATTGGTTCCGGAGTTCGCCATATCGACAATATGCCATTCGGGTATCCTTTGGATAGGAAAATCGAGGATTACTCCGAGTTCTATACGCCGAACATGTTCTACAAGATCGTCAAGATCTACCATGCGGACAACCTGGACAAATACTATCCTTTCAAGTACGAGCATTACGGATCTTTCGACGAAGAGTTTTAAGCTGAACGAAGTAGAAAACCGAACTGGACTTGGACGTACGAATGTACTATAGTTGTTAAGTTAAGCATTTGAATAAATTGTTACGCACAATTAAGAAAGTTGCCTTCTGTCTTTATTTGGAAATGGTATTCATTTTGTTGATGAGGCCGTGAATTAATATTGAGCATCTCTTCTGTCAATGGAAACCATACCGGCTGTAACAGATTCTGCTTCCTCAGCTAGGTATTTTAATTTTAAGTACAAAATCTTTATGCTGGTGGTGAGTTTGGGCAATCTGATACGAATTTCGTTGGCTTTGAGTTTCGTCGACGAAAATCAAAAATCAATCAAAGTGTAAAAAAAAGATGGCATTTGGAAACAAAAACCACTTTCTGTCGTTCTACATTTTTAAATAATCTTAATAATGTTTTACTGTTTCAGTTGGACTTAGCTAAGAATTCGTTTGCTTAAGAAATCTTTATATTCGTCGGCTACCCCCCATACACGTCATCTGCCAATCAAAACTGAGCCACATCAAGTCAGCCAGCAAAAGGGGCAAACTAAACTAATACCATGTTCCCACCAACGTGATTTAGCTCATATGATTTATAAATCACGAAAGGCGTCTCCACCGAATTTTACGTGATTTAGTTTGACATCCAGCAGAAATAATTCGTCCACTTCGGAGAGGGTAGTTTTTTTTCGTTGTTTTTCTTTTGTTATCACACCTCTGCCAAAAATAAAACAATTTATGATTGTGGTATACTTAATAAAAATACCAAAATACACCGAAACACGAGGAAAATTGAATTTGGGATAACATTTTTGACATTTGTGCTGTTTTTTTTTTGTTTGTTGAATAACATTGAATTGAATTGAAAGCGCTGCAGGTATGTTCGATTTTATTTTGTGTGGATTTGCGATGACAGATACGTAATTAAAATTTAAACACGTCTAAATCACGTAATTAGTAATCACGAAAATGTATGGTAAATCACGTAATTTATGAGATGATTTAGCTAAATCAAGTGGATTTAGCTAAATCACGTTGGTGGGAACATGGTATAACACTGTTCCGAAGTTAATGACACAAGTGGACTGACTAAACTAACGGGTGATTTTTTAAGAGGTTTAGAACTTAAAAAAAAAACACAAAAAATTCGAAAAAATGAATGAAATATTTATTTGAATCGATAGTTTGAACCTTGCAATTTAATGTTTAAAGATAATTTCATGCAAATGTTGACCGCGGCTGCGTCTCAGGTAGCCCATCCGCTGAGTCCAATTGTGGCATACTCTTTCACACCTATCGGCCGGTATCTCACGAATGAATGCATGGATGTTGGCTTCCAGTGCGTCAATCGAAGCGGGCTTGTCCCTATACACATTAGCCTTGACATACCCCCACAAAAAATAATCTAATGGTGTCAAATCGCACGATCTAGGCGGCCAATTGACCGGCCCGAAACGTGAAATTAACTGTTCACCAAACTCGCCTCGCAATTGCGCCATTGTTTCGCGTGCTGTGTGGCATGTGGCACCGTCTTGTTGAAACAACATATCATGCAAGTCAAGAACTTCCATTTCGGGCAAAAAAAAGTTTGTTATCATCGCTCGGTAGCGTTCACCATTGACAGTAACGCTGCGATTCGCATCATCTTTGAAGAAATATGGCCCAATAATGCCGCCGGCCCATAAACCGCACCAAACAGTGGCTTTTTCGGGATGCATTGGTAGCTGTTGCAATGCTTCTGGCTGATCTTCACTCCAAATGCGGCAATTTTGCTTATTTACGTACCCATTCAACCAAAAATGAGCCTCATAGCTGAACACAATTTTTCGATAAAAAAGCGGATCCTCGGCCAGCTTTCCAAGAGTCCATTCACCAAAAATTCGGCGTTGTGGTAGGTCGGCTGGCTTTAGTTCTTGCACCAGCTATATCTTAAAAGGCTTTACGCCCAAATCCTTCCGCAAAATTTTCCACGTAGTTCTGTAACAAAGGCCTAACTGCTGGGAACGGCGCCGAATCGACATTTCGCGGTCTTCTGTCACACTAGCTGATACGGCCGCAATATTTTCTTCACTACGCACAGTACGTAAACGTGTTGGTGGTTTAATGTCCAACAAAGTAAATTTGGTGCGAAATTTGGTCACAATCTTCCGAATAGACTGCTCAGAAGGTCGAGAATGCCGATCATAAAATGGAAGCAGCGCGCGATGAACATTTCGAACCGAGCACGAATTTTGATAGTAAAATTCAATAATTTGCAAGCGTTGTTCATTTGTAAGACGATCCATGGTTAAATTGCAAACCAAACTGAAGCTGTTTGACAGTGACACAAGGTACTAAACACACGTCAGCTGTCAAAACCAGTGTTGCCAAAACCAAACCAGCTAAAAAATCACCCGTTACATTTCAGTTACTGAAAAATTCCGGTATTCCACAATGATGTGATGTCATAGAATAAAAAAGGGGTCAATCTGTCAATATATAGGTATATAGACACCGGACAATTAATTTGTGTGCAAGAAGAAAATTGAGACTTTTTACCATTGTCGACATAATGTAGCGAACAGTTATGCACAAAGGTGGAGGGATTTTTCTTTCGATTGTTCTGTTGTGTCACTTTCGTTCAGCAGTATAAAATCAAAACAATTAAAATTTGTTTAATTATGATGAAATGTACTTGATGCACTCAAAACAACACTTAAACTGAATCAAGGCATTAGAATTTAGAATCCTGAAATGGAATCCAGAGGTGTTTTTTGCATCGACTAACATGTCAACGTATACGTTTTCAATGAGAGACAGTCCTTTAAAATCCGTCGCACATCCGTTGCATATAACATTCTTTTACTGCGTTTTTGGGGACGTTTAAGACACCTTTTGTTAAGGAGGTGGCGGTGGTATGTATGTCTGAATTTTTGTTGGTATTAGGTTTGTTCATTTACTTTTGCAGTAAGAATGGAAAAGACTCTCAAAATAACAGAAGTGGAAATAAATTCTTTCACAGAGAGATAGAAAAAGTTAAGCAACGCTCTTGTAGTAACTAAAAAAAGGAACCCTAGGCAACCATTCGTTTTGTGTGAGTTTTTCAACGAATGGAAGGGATCTACAAGCTTACGCCGAGTCCTAATGGATAATTGAGAAGCTCTTTCAAGACAGTTATACTCTCGGATGTTTGTCAGACGTCCGCGAGAGGTGGCGCAGTGGTAGTAACTAATCTATGAAAAATGGCAGATACATAATTTAAAAACTAACAAAAGTGGTACGAAAAGTTGTTAAAATATCTGATAAACTCGAAGGATTTGCTAATTCATTAACAATAGTATTTGATTCATCTGTGATTTGGAGATAATCGAACTTCTTTTTGATACAGCCGGGATCCGAGAATGTGGAGGAACTTGCACTGATTCAACTACAAGCATTCGAGAAGAGGTTAAAGCGACACAAAACGGGTCAACGGGCTTAGCTTAAATGCGTTGTTTATGGGCTTGAATTCTATATGATACAAGGAGATTTCGGTGGATAGGGAAAAACTACCACGCTTTGTGGGAGAAATAATGAGAGAATGCTAGTACTAAGACAAAGGATTTAAACAAATATTCCCTTTATTTATATCGTACAATTTGAACATTCAATGCACTTAAATTACGTAATTAGTTTCGCTTGATACCAAACAATAAGAAAATCAAACAACTATTTCTATAAAAATGTAGCATTTCAACGTGGAACTAAGAAAAAATATAAATTTACAACAAAGCCCCACACTGGATACTGACTTGAGAATCCAGTTCAGGCTATAACTGACATCCGATTTAAACCGGAAGTGTAGGCTGGTTTTTTTCTTTGGTTAACATGGGCACAAACACGGGAGTTCAAACTGGGCTACATTCAAGGTCAAATTCATTTTTTTTTTTTTTGTCTGTCAGTCTATTGTGTTTGTCACAAGTTGTGAGTGTGCTGACAGAATACGAAAACCTCACAAAATTCATTTCACCTCACCTTGTGAGGGTTTTGTGACTTGTGAGGTGTCAGTGAGGTTTGCCAGAATCGGGCTGTTAGTTTATGGGTACAGTGTGATCGTGTTTGTCAAAAGTTCTGGCAGATTTTTATTATTTCGGAAATTTTAATACGGCCGCTGTGAACTTCAAAAATTTAGAGTCCAAACTAAAAATGTTTATTGGTAAGGGCGATTGCTTGAACGTTTAAGAAAATTGAAAACTCTTTTTCTCGACACTAATGGCAGCTTAAATTCTGGCGCTGTCAAAACAAAGCATACTTTGCTAAATGTGAGCGGGACTTTAGAAAATATATGTAAGCAGCAAAGCTGGGGCTGGATGATAACAGCTAAGTTTATTTAAAATTTACCGTCGAACTGTGCAGGAATTATTTTAGAAACCCAAGAGTATTTAACAATAATTAAATTTCAATTATCTGTCATATCTGCAGACACAAAAATAAAAGCAAAAAAAGGCCATAAATGAATAGGAACGCGCATGAGTTTTAGTTGCAAGCGGTATAAATAAATGACCTATGTGCGCTGTGATAGTGGCCCATGCAATAGAATCAACCTGAACGAGCCAAACCTCACAATAGATCTGCGCTTCCAAACACGTCGGAGGTCACATCATAAGGCACTCTCCGAGATAACGATGCAGAGCGAAGGTGATATAGCTGTGCAAGTCTTATCACTGATGAACAGCGAAATCGGAGGTACTCGCCGGGCTATAAGTAGCCTGCTCTGCGAGTAGCTGAAGGTAGTCTTTGGGATTTCGGTGCAAGTATCTGTTCCGTAGCAGCAGCAGTTATGAATGTGACCGTTTTGATAGCTGCCTGCCTGGCAATAGTGGCCGTGCAGTCAGTCAGTGTTTCAGCAGAAAATGTTGGTAAGTGTACGAGAATATGAGCACAAGGAGTAATTAATGAAAAACGATTGTCATGCTAGTTTTTGACAAACCCTACCTGGATATGCAGAAATTCGTCTTTGAGATCCTTCTGGACATGGACCATGACCTATCGATAACAGAATGGGTCAAACTTGGGAGTAAACTCAACACAGAAGAGGACCTTTACACGGTAAGAAAAGATAACTATCTTTCTATCATCAGAAATAACAACTCCTAACTCTCTGTCTCGGTAGAACTACACTAACTCGATGACGAAGTTCTACAATTTCTACAAAGTAGGTATTCTCCTGCCACGAGGAGAGTTTTACAGTGCCACGCAAAAGACTCACTTCATGCAAGGTTTCGGACTGTTCGAATTCTTCTACTACGCCAAGAACTGGGAGACACTTATGCAGAATGTCGCCTGGGCTCGTTTGCACGTCAACGAAGGAATGTTCGTTTACGCACTGACATTAGCCGCCATCCACCGCGTGGATATGCAGGGCATCATCTTGCCACAGATCTACGAAATCTTCCCGCAAATGTTCTTCAGCAGCAAATACATCTTGGCGGCTGAGGAGTTCGACTTTGACACATTTAACAGACAGATCATGCTCGAGAAGGAACTGAAGACCATCTACCATCAGGAGAACCCGGCTCCGGTCCTTGGAAACCTCTTCTATCTCAAAGACTGGAAGCTGTGGCAATGGTGGAAACTAATGGGTCTCGATGACGGCTTTCAGTTGGAGTCCAAGTCGATGCGAAGCGGAAACCCAAAATCGGCCGATCCCATGTTTAGTGCGATTTACAGCAAACTCAAGATGTTCTATCTGCCAGTTGACTACACCCGTGACACTGCCATTTTCAACGCGGACTCGACGATGAGCTACTTTACCGAGGATGTGGGCCTCAACGCCTACTGGTACTACTTGAATATGGACTACTTGCCTTTAATGCCTGGCAAGGATTTCAATCTGGACAAGGATCGTCGTGGTGAATTGTGGATCTACAACGAAGGAATTCACCTACACCACCAAGGTGCAGGCTGACAAGCCTCAGAAGGTTGTCATTCGCAGCTTTATCGGTCCTTCCTTCAACGAATATGGCCAAAAGTTGAACATACTTCAAAATCGCGAAAATTACATGGAATACGATAAGTTTGTCTACGAGCTGGTTGCCGGAGAGAATGTGATTAACCGTAGCTCAAAGGACTTCACCTGGACTTCTAGCGATCCGCATACCTACTCCGAGTTGTACAACTACCTTGACATGTCCTTTGAAGGTAAATACCAATTCCAGCCCAACATCTCGCAGTCGCACTCCCTGTTCCCAGACCGTTTGATCTTGCCACATGGTTGGGTAGAGGGTATGCCAATGGCCATGTTATTCATGATCAGTCCATTCACCGCCGATTTCGAACAATACTCAACATACGATCCATCCTACTTGTCCGGCATTGGATCCGGAGTTCGCCATATCGACAATATGCCATTCGGTTATCCTTTGGACAGGAAAATCGAGGACTTTTTCGACTTCAAGGTACCCAATATGTTCTACAAGAATGTCAAGATCTACCATGTGGACAAGATGGACAAATACTATCCTTTCAAGTACGAGCATTTCGGAACTTTTGACGAATACTATTAAGCTGGCTACTGATGTCTCTCGTCTGAGGACACGCGCGTTTATCGTTACATCAATGGCAAGAAGTTTCATTTTAAAAGAAAGCGTATAGGTATAAATAAACTGTTACGAATTGGCAAAGTTGCGGTTTTCCATTCAACGCTTGGTCCAAAAGCTATACCGATCATAAAAAAAAGTGTTCAACAGTGTTTCGCGCTGTTCCAAATCCACCAAAAGCGATTCTTGAAAGGTTCTCCTCCTGTGTCGATATTGGGATCTTCGGTCCATTTGGTTTCCGTGTCAAAGCAGTTTGCAAACGATGTGCGGCCTTTCATCTCTAAGACGACATAAACTATCAAAGGTTCTTCTTAACCCGTTCCCCAGTCGATGACTAACGCATTATACAAGACTAACCTAACCCAACTCAAACCAGAAGCACTTTCAACGGCAACCATGTGCGCCGTGGGTATAATTGTGTTGTCTGCAGTATTGTAAATCAATTTGTGTCCCCTAGGCGGAAAATGTCACGTTCCACTCTCTATCACTCTTTTCCAAAAAAAAAAAAAGAAAGCCAACAGTAGCCCTCGTAAAATACTAAAATAAATATGCGACATCTAAATTATTTTCCACCCTCTACTGACCCATTTCATGTGGTGCTTAGTGGATGCTGATGATGATGCCGTAGCCAAATTACCAGTTGACGCCCCAGCCGATCGATGACATCAGCATTCAGCAGCAGTGTATGGTGCAGCCTGTATATTCGAGCGTCGTTCCCATCCCTATCAAAATCCATATACTTACATAATTCGAACAGGAGATAGCACATTTTTTCTGATCATTGTTATCCAGGGCTGTTGGTGTCCCTTCTCTGCAAAAACATACTCTCCCTCTCAATCCAGGAAAACTTTACTACGTCGTTGCGGAGCTTGGTGTAGTACATAGTGACCCTCCTGCAGGAATGGAATTTTTTTGTTTATTTCCTGTACCCATAACAAAGCCCCTGCCCCCCCAGGCATCATCTACGCCGTCAGTTCATGTGTGATTGCGCAAAAGTAGGGATGCAACGCCATTTCATTTGCACCGAAGTTCGCAGTAGTGGGTATGGTCCTTCAAGGACGATTTGCCCCCCAAAGACCCTATAAATACAACGCCATGCCGCCCGTTTTAAACATCAGTTTCCCTTTCTACCACTGTCTGGAGCAATTTTTGTTGTCCTTAAATATCCTATCCCATCCAACGGTACTGCTACTGCGTATATGGCAGATATTCTAGTAGTTGAGCTTCCTCGAATGCATTTACATTGTATAGGTACTACACCTACACCCTCTCGATCAGGAGAACTTTGGGAATGAGACAGTTTTAAATCGATAAAGTTCCTCTATATGTGCACAGTGCACATGTACTCTGCACTTCTATGTGTGCTGGGGTTCCCGTAGGAACTATATGTGCACAACTAAATGCAGATATATAACTGATGTTGGAATGGGTTCCACTCCTAGTTGCAATGGCGTCGTTTTGGCTATATTCCCGGTTGCAGTGTTATGTAGCGACATGGATTTCTGCTTCCAGAATATTCCAATTAAGTTGGTAATAATGACGAACAGAGAATCTGGGCTTTTGCGTTTCAGTTAGATTCTACTTTTCACGACGGAATTTCTCTGATGGGTGTGGTTGAAGTGGGAGGGATATATTTTTCACGTAACGAATTATTGCGTCGCCATTGCAAAGTTCTAAATGCGGAATTCCTTACTGCAACTACGTCGCCCTATTTCTTTCTATTGTAGGCCCGTCTATTTCAATCGGTTGTCAGCAGCGATGTATTATTGTCAAGAGTGATCTTTTCATGTCTTCTAAAACACGACGAGGAATACCACAAATAGCTTCCCAGTGTTACAACTTCTATATAAGCTGCTGTGAAAGATTTTTAGTAAACCTAGGTTAACAAAGAGCGTTGAAAAGTAAAAGCATACAGCAGAAGGAACTCTTCAACTTTTATGTGGAAATTTGTATTGCATCAGGTGGATCTATTTTTTTGCAACCATTTATGTACAAATGTAAAATTTAGCCAGTGAATGGAAAACGCTTATAAAAAAGTGGAAGGCTACATATATATGCCGATTGCACGAATACCAACAAAAAAAAAAGAGCAAGTGACGTTTTCATGTTTGATTAGACACAAAAAATCGAGAATCTGACAGGCAATATATGCCAAACGACAGCTCCCATGACGCACGAACTGTGTTGATGACACCGGAATAATCCAGCCTCTTTTGTCATGTCATAATCAAATTTTAGAAGTCAAAAATTCTTTTCAATATTTAACTGACGAAAAATTCTCATGTTCGCGTCAAAGTTTTGATCTCACAACCTCGTCATCATGGTAAAACTTGTTTTTGTCAGAGTTGAACCACAAACTGAAAATTTTTTATGGTGCGGTTGAAAAAGTCAAATTTTGTATGTTCGTTTAGAATGATTTTCATGTTCAAAATATATATTTCTAAATTTGCTGACGAGTACCTAAAGTGTGGCTTAGTACAAAAGAGGGCATAAATGATGACAGATGTGGTTTTAAAAGGGCGTGAAATATTCTTAGTTCTTACAGTAGAAGGAGTCGATTAAGCCGCAGAAAGTTAGCAAATCTGTCAAATTAGATGAACTCCGGCTAAAAATGCTGAGGCCTCTGTTTGCCGAAACGTCATTAGAGTGGTCAAATGTGAGAAATAACTGACGTCTTCTTTCTCGGATAAATTTTGACAGATCAGAGAAAATATCGGTATTCGCAACAAAAATTTACAACGAAACAGTACCAATGGAGAACGGTTAGTTCAACACAAAGAAATTCGGTGTTCATTTAATTTCTTTGAAAATTTTGAAATTTCTTCGGTAAGTAGGTACAAAAGGTTCGTTCGGGTACTTTTTTGCAAACGTAAAATTATTTAAAATTTGCTTAGAAACTGTGCGAATGCGACCACGTATTGAGAAAATTGAAAAAAAAATGAAAGAGAAATCCATTTCCCCTCTTTTAATTTTTTCGTAATTTTCTACTCACCGAATTTCGACTTGCTGAAAAATGAAAAGTGAAAACTGCCATCTGTGACAGCCTAACAGTGACAGATCAAAAGTTTGACAAAGAAAACTCTATTTCGTCTTCAACGATGTCAGAGGAATAAGTTATAATTGATTGTTTAGCTTGTAAAAAATTAAATTCCAACTTATTTTGTAGATTCTGCATTTTACTATAATGTCAAAATGACATTTGATAAACTTTTTGTAAGAAAACCGGTCTCTTGAAATTGAGAGACTTCTCTCTCGATTTTAGAGATTTGACATTTTTAATATTTCTATCTTTCAATCAGCTGTGCCAACACAGTTCTTTTTTTGACGGAACTTACACTGTCAAAATTAATCGAACATTAAGCGAAGTGGTGGCGGGAAACATTGGAGAGGCGCTTACTTTCAGCTTTCCTGCAACAGCATACTAGGCTTTGGTTTAAATTAAAAACTTGCTTAATTGGTCGCAATTCGCCTATTCGCAGTTCGCGCTCATGTGAATGGTCCTTTAGGTATTCGAAACGCGTTGACTTATCAAGATGAATGGTTTTCGTATACCCGTGGTTAATTCGGGATCTTGAAATGTCAACTGACTACGAAGAAAGGATTTTCACTAGATTTGTCGGCTACCCCTCTATAAACGTCAACCGAAGCTGCCGTAATATTTGACACTTGAATAATGAATCTCCTCTTATACATCCCTGTGATTGGCTTTCTCTTAAATTTTACTCAGTGATGGCTTGAATAATTATCCGCAAAACCCTTTCAGTTATTTATAAAATTCAACTAGAGTCTTGCTGTTCCGTT
This sequence comes from Cheilosia vernalis, assembly GCA_949126925.1. Classification (NCBI taxonomy): domain Eukaryota; kingdom Metazoa; phylum Arthropoda; class Insecta; order Diptera; family Syrphidae; genus Cheilosia; species Cheilosia vernalis. The sequence goes on from OX421359.1 coordinate 68,675,093, forward strand.
GTTTGACGTTAGCAACAACAACGATTGCTATAGTTTCTCTGATGAGCAAAAATGTAAACATAAATTTGCTTGCCCCCAAATTCCGTTGTGACTTCTCCTATCAGACGTTGTACCACATTGAAATTAAGCCGTGTGCATCTAGAAAACTTTCTATACGGCTAGATGTTCCTGCTTCAAGTCGCAGCACAAGTTCAAGTTCGTGTCCTCAGATCTGCCTGCATAATGCTCTTGTTCGTCTATCCACTTGTGACCATGTCGTTGCATTTTGCGTTCTCGCAAATGACAAGTAGCTGGCTTGTCATTAAAAATGAAACAGCTTACAGACATTCATGCACGTTGATGAACCCTCAAAGGGCCCACTTCAGACACGCTTTAGGTTTCACCAGACACAAAAGTTTGTCATCGCATGATCCCGCAAAGGGTGTCTGCCATATATGCATTGCATATGTGCGTCCAAATCCAGAATGTACCGCTTGCACCTGTACTGCTATAATATGCAATGCGCCAGGGGAAAATGGGAAAAAGCCAAAAAGCAAGGGTGAGAGACAAGGTAGTTGTGATATAGCATATCACACGCCAACCAACCGAACCAGGCAAAAGGAGCCAAACAATGGAGTGCACCAGAACAGAACGCATTTCGGTTAGTAAAGAGGGAAAGCACGGGTGAAAGCGCACTTCTGTACATATATTGTATACCTACTTTGCGAATCCAAGCCAAGGTTGTTGTACTCGTTCTATATAACAGACCACTTGCTGTGGCGCAGCTATACCCATCCTGTGCGTCGCCTGATAGATACGAGCATTAAAACTCCGGTAGCGGACTTTTTTTTTTTTTTTTTTGTTTTATTCCTCCCTGCAAAAGTGAGGGCGGATCATAAAACTGAAATAAGCCCACAGCATAACGGGAGACACGCTAGACGGCATTTAATTTATGCATGCAACTATACACATATGCATGTTGCACTTGCACGTACGAGTACATGTGAAATGGGGAGAGTGTTAAGGGAAAAGCCAACACAGCACAATAAGAACCGAAAAGAAATTGTTTCCAATTTATCTCTGCTCAAAGATGGATAGTAGGGTATGTGTGCTCGCAATTATGCGCTTTGTTGCATTGACAGCACTCCCTCGTTGCGTTATGGGTTTTTGCGAAATAAATTGCAAGCCCTCTTGACAATTGGGATAGAGGTGGTTGTGGGTGAGTGTGTGTGTTTGCATAATGTGGTGGCTACACTTGCAAAAATTGTTTGTTCGTTCTAAAGCTTAGGCATAGGCTTGGTGCGTTGTAGATGTCATACGAAACGTCAGTTGCAAAGAAGTCAAATAAATTCCAATCCGAATTAGTACATTTAAGCGTTCCGCTTTCGATTGTCATTAATGAAGTTTTCCTTTAGTTTCACTCGGGGATCCACTCATTCTGTAGTCCAATGGAACAAGAAAACGGCTTCTGATTGAATCCACAAGAGTATTGGTGAAATGCCAAAAAATAATCTACGGCAGCTGTCAGCTGACTTGTATAAAATACACAAACTACACTTGTGGGAGTGCTTCTTGAGTGGATTCTGACTTCAAATCGAGAAGCGAAATTCTCTCCTCAGAATCACCAGAAAAGTATTTTTTTGCGACAATGAAACGGTTTCAGAAGTGATTTTTTCGATTCCGGACTCTCCCGGACGGTTCTTTCTGCCCAATGGAAAACGACATAAGTGTCATCTGCGCTCGTTCACTTTGAAAGCCTGGGTTTATGCTTGTTGCGAATGAAACATCGAGCAACAGAGACCCGATTGCGCCTAATAGCATTTTCACACCGAACAGAAAACCAAGTTTTGGCGAAAACAATCGAAAACATATTTCAGTTTTCAAAATGAGTCGTTTAAAGTCGTTTTTCACAAAAACACCACGAAAACAACTTCCAATCGTTGGGTTATTAAAACAAACACACCTTTTTCAATATTTAGCAAAATGGCTGACCGAATAAATGTCACAACTCACAACTGCAAATCATTTTCCACAATTAATTGATGGGCAAATATTCGGCCCTAGCGAGGTATCCGTCGGAACGGAAAATTCTCCGATTTTATACGATTCGGAGGATTTTTGCTACGAGGTATTTTTCGGAACAACTGTTCGGAGAATTGTTCCGACATTTTGCAACACATATCGGCGAATTACGTTGAAGTGCGATGAAGTGCATTTTTTTGTTTAATTTTTGACAGCTAGGCTCCGATATCCTCCGAGAGAAATTCGGCCCTAGCGAGGTATCCGTCGGAACGGAAAATTCTCCGCAGCGCATACTCTGTCGGAACAGCAAATCGCAATCGAGGTATCCGTTTTCGGAAAATATAAGTGAAATGCGATGACGCATTGACTTCACATCCTCGTATTGTTTGGTGCTTGGTTTTTCGCTAGATTTTGCACTGGAAACACAAATTTAGTCAATAAATACAAACAAATTCGTTGCTATATTGTTTATTATTAATTTATTTAACACTTTACCGCAAATCGTGAATAATTTCCGCGACTCATTGTACTCGGAGGATATCGGAAACAAATTCCGCAACCAATTTCTCTCGGAGGATATCGGAGCCCAGCTGTCAAAAATTAAACAAGAAAATACACTTCATCGCACTTCAACGTAATTCGCCGATATGCGTTGCAAAATGTCGGAACAATTCTCCGAACAGTTGTTCCGAAGAATACCTCGCAGCAAAAATCCTCCGAATCGTATAAAATCGGAGAATTTTCCGTTCCGACGGATACCTCGCTAGGGCCGATTGGTTGCGGAATTTGTTTACGATATCCTCCGAGTACAATGAGTCGCGGAATTTATTCACGATTTGCGGTAAAATGTTAAATAAATTAATAATAAACAATATAGCAACGAATTTGTTTGTATTTATTGAATAAATTTGTGTTTCCAGTGCAAAATCTAGCGAAAAACCAAACACCAAACAATACGACGATGTGAAGTCAATGCGTCATCGCATTTCAATTATATTTTCCGAGAACGGATACCTCGAATGCGATTTGCTGTTCCGACAGAGTATGCGCTGCGGAGAATTTTCCGTTCCGACGGATACCTCGCTAGGGCCGATTATTTTTAAATACTCTGAACTCATTTCATTTGTTAAGTAACGCGATCCACATTTGTAACCCAAATAGTTCACACAGAAGTCTCACGACTAGCTTCTCACAACGGGTTGAAATGTCCAACGAAAACTAGTTGGTGTTCCGTGTGAATGCATCGGCTCGGTGTGAAAGGGTATAAGCAACATCCACCAACGAATTTGCACATTTTGGAAGGCATTTCATTAAAAATAGACACACCCTAGTTAGATCACTAAGTAAGAAGTTTAAAAAAAAATTTGAGGTTAAGTACGGGATAGATTGGGAAGTATCGTAGAAACCTATTGGAAGTTTAGTCTACAGAGAGAACTTAAAGCTACCAATTTCTTTCCTTAGGTTAGTAGCTTTCTTTTGCTGTCCAGTAGCCAGGCGCCTTAAAATCCTCCGGGTAAATTTTCGATCTTCTTGAGCTCAAAGATTGTGTACGGCTCTTTTCTTTTACACATCTTGTTGCGATTGCCAGTTTTACGCCACAGGCCACAGCGTTTACAGACGTGTGTCCCCTTTTACATTCCTTATATTTTATAGGTACTCAAAGCCGTCGAACGCTGAACTATTTCTGCTTTGCTTGGTTTGCAGCTTCTTCGCTTTTAGACAGTGATGACTGAAGAGCTCTGAATCCAGCCGCAACGAAATCATGGTTCGTGTGAAAAATTGCCCCTCGGAATGTGATTTAAGTTGGTGTGAAATTGCGTAGCCTTGAGAAACCATTGCTACAGCCCTCAACACCGGACCAGACTACTTTTGCATTGATCCTATAGGAAAACTTGTAGAATATTTTTCCTTAGCGTATCATCCCGTAGGGACCACCACAAGGTCATTTTCAGCCCCCTAGTCTAGTTCTGAAGACACTCGACTAGCTTCGCCTTAAATATGTCGGAAGATATGTCGGAATCACTCTCGGGGAATCTTCCTCCGTAAGTCCATAATAATTTTAATATTCCTGAGACTAAGCCAGTCATTTCGACAGAGTTGTTGCTACCTACACTACCTCACTTATTAAGTTTATAGGTAGGTATAGAATAGTCATATCTGAAAGGGCAAAGCCAATATCCGGTGGTTACCTCAAATTCTTAAAATTTTCACAATTGACGTCTAGTTACCCTTGGAGCACAGATTAATGTCAATCAGTTGCTAGGTACCTCATTAAAAGGTCACCCAGTCAATATCCCAGTCTTTAAGGTTAAACTAAGTCCGACGTCCCCCTTAATCGCCCAATATTTTTCTATTTTATCATTTATCTATTTTATCATTTAAATATCTATTTATTTACTTATATTTATTTCATAACTTTCCTCAAAAGTATGTCACTTGCCGTCTTTTCTCTCAGTGTGCCATCAGCCACACTCCCGCAGTCACATTTTCCGTGTTTCCCTCTTCTTCCAAGCACTCCTTACCATATAACAAAAAATCTACCCACTTTCTGGAGTATGCTCGTACAAAGGATTACTCAACAACACAGTCACCCACTCACTCTTCAAGTTTTCACTTCCATACTGCGCGTTCACATAGCGACATTGAACAAGAAAAGCAGACAAATAGCACAAAACAAAGGGAACAAGAGCAACTTTTCAACGCTACCTGCAATTGCGCAGTGAGTGCGCGCCTCCACCTCGAACGAGGAATATGGATAATGGCCTCTTTCATCTTCCGTTCAAAGGACATCGCCCGCTGTCGGGCCAGACTGCAACGGTGGGTAAGGTAGTTTCGGGTATAATTACAAATATCCACTGCTGTGTGTATATACCCAACCCAAGCGCATTTAAGTTGCATATGCCAAGGGGCTTTGGACCATGATTCCTATGTCTACCCTATACACGGAATAGCACCAGTGGCAGGGAATTCAACTGGCGAACGTTCGTTCTATATATTTCCACTTCCAGTTCCCCATAATCCAGCATCCGTCAGATGTCTCCCCCCTTAGGCCCGAAAACCGAACCGAACTTCGGCCCTTCCTTCCCTCACTGTGACTCTGCGAATGTCAATGGCATGGAAGTGCAATTCCAGCGATAGACGCCGGGAGTTTTTCATCAAATACTCCTCAGCTCGCATCTATACGAATACCTCCCCCCGCGGTCTGGGTGTATGTGCTCTCCAGGAACATAGAATCAACCGCACTCGCACGATGCCACTGGAACTCATCAGGAGCTAGCTCGCCCGAATACATAACCTATATGCAGAGTGGTGAGAACCATCCATATACAGGCGTCACCATCGCACAGCCGTACAACGCTGTACGTACTACGTATACATAGGCGAGTAAACGAGTTGCAAGGTCAACGAACGCTCGACGCTATAATGGAACACCATATCATCACACACTAGACTGGGTTGGCTTGGCACTGTGCGCGCATAAATTCGTATTCGTTTTCCATGTACACGGGTGGAATGGCAGGGGGTGGATGTTTCGTCATTTTATGTTGGGATGGGTCGGGAATATTCCGCTACTGAAACGTATTTGCAACTCCGTCGTTGTCGTCGATGTCGTCTCTTGCGTCTGACTGTTTTCGAGTGCAAGTGGATTTAGTCGAGAGGGACAGGGTGATATGGCAATGGAAACGGCAATGTGCTTTGGCGAGAGTGTATATTTATTTAGTTCAATGCGACATTGAAGCGTGGGGTGGGGGGGAGGGGGGGGGGGGTGTAATTATAAACATGAACTGTGCTGCGCGCACATAAATGGTGCAGCAGTGGGTAGGGTGTGGTGTGCTGGTGGTGGCTTCGTGCGATTATGCTTTTAGAGTTCAATGTTACTGGCATTGGGCGGGGGTATATAATGTGCAACTATACAGTGCACAGCACAAATGAGGATAGTTTTGTAAATTCGCCTTCAATCGTTGTTAGCTGACAGTGACAGTGAAGGGCGGAAAAAGGTGGACACTTTTTTTTTTGCATTGTGCTTAGTACGGAAGGACTACGCTCTTCAATTGGTGACAATTTATAGCCAGGAAAGCGATGTTCATAAGTTTTTCAACCAAACAACTGTATAAGGCATCAACTACGTATGGGCCTAGTTATAGCCATACGTAAAAAACGAAACCGTCAAAATTTTCTTTTGCTTTTTTAGAGCACTTAATCTTAATGGTTGAACTCAATCTTGATCTTAAAATGTTGTTTATGAATTATAAAGTTAGTTTATAAAAAAATATAAATTTTCACGAAAAATAATTCATTCATTTTTCCGTACGAAAAACTTTGTTCTAATTCTCAGTCAATTCCACAAAAAAAAAAACAGATCATTCCACTGAAATATTTAATTTCTTTACTGTTCCATCTGTCAGGATTTTTTTCTGATGGAATCCAATCAGTTTTGGTTGAATTGTTGTAATTGTATTGTAGGAACAGAATTTTTGCTATGACCGCCAAACGATAAAAAAACTCATTTTCACACTGATACAACTTTTTACAACTGGGGCCTAAACAGGAGAGTATTTAAGACACTGTCCCATGTCGCGAATGGTTGCGAGAAGCTAGGCCCTGGGTCCCTACAGACCTGTTGCGCCAACAATTATTATTATTATTGTCCCATGTCACAGGTAAAACCCCTAATTCATCGGTTCGAGAAATCTGCACAGAAAATGTTGTTGAAAACTTGTTAAGTTATAGGGGCCAAGTATACCTAACTTAATTATTTACGGAATTTATGCAGATTATTTCTGAAACTTAAGGGAACTGCACTTGGGTTACATATAGACAGCTCGGTCCTATGGCTGTAGCAACCTCTATTGCACACACTAAATTTGTGCGGCTTCTATTTGTCACTACTTTTTGTGACCGAAAGATTCTTTAAAAGAAACAGATCTTAAGCTTTCATTTTTATTTTATTGCAACCACGTTTTTGGTGCTTAAAATTATAGTATGTCTTCTCTACGTTTGTTCAAGGTTTTATTTGCTCCTCTTCTCGTCGTATTTCGACTTGCCAGTAACGGTACAAATCGAAATAGGTATATATACAGAAAATGGTTTCGAAATCAAATGGAAGCAGCCAGACTGAGAACTTTGTTGTCATGGACTCATTCAAAGTATCATAGTCTTTGGGTGTATTTTGGCTATTTAAGACACAATTGCTATTCAAATGTTCCCACTAGGTCTCCTTAAGTCAGGCCAATTCCTCTGCTGACGCGTTCCCCCTCATAGGTGAGTGTATGGGTTCATTGCATTTGAAGCTTTCTGACCGTAATTTGGGTCACAAATCGACACAAATCGCCCGAAGGATTTTTCTCTCAAAGCGCACCAAGATGTTCTCATTCACTTTCGACAAGGTCGATGCCTCTGTTTAATATCCCTTGGCATTTTGGGAGAGTCACCTATTTTGTAGACACCTTCTTAACCTTTATAAACAGCGATTTTCTATAGAGTTTTTGATCTCTGCCGATGTCATTTCGAGAAATAAAGTCTTTAACAACTTGGAAGTTACATCTGTCGATAGTGACGTTTTGTATGACAGCAGCATATACTTCGTTTTCATTTCGTTATATCCACCAGACCCATCTTAAAAGCCTTAAAACGCTCCACTGACAGTGACAGCTCGTCCCTCCGATAATATCTATCAATGCAAGTAGTTCCACGGACTTAAGAAAATTTGAACCGGTTCTTGACTTCTTATAGTCACCATCAGCAATGACTCAAATTATATAAAATGTCAACATACGAGCATGAGAGAATTCATGGATTTCTTATATGTAGAGTACAGCAAATTTTCCCTTCGTTCTACAACTGAAACAGAAAGCTCTTCCTTCCCCATAGGAACACATAGAAGAGGTGCTTTCCCACAAAAGATTTTCTCCATCTAAATGACCGTCCTACTTAACAAATATAGTAAAAAAAATTCCGAACGGGAAAATATTTCCCATTTTGTTTGTTAAGTTCACACATTTCCGGCCGCCACTGTAACACCAGCTCGTACCCATTTCTGTTGTGCAGTTTCTTTTTCTATTTTCTTCTAGTCCCCCCCATTTTCAATAAATAATGTTTTTAAGAAAAACAACATCGTAATATCTGTGCAATCTATTTATATCTACCGCAATAGCAAACTGTGCTCAAAATTAGATAGGAATACTCTGCGACGAGAATGTACTAGAGGTCCCTGAACTTCAATTCTTACAAAACAACGAAAAAGGGCAAAAGAACGGAGTTTTTTATTCACAACCATGGCCAGGGAAGCAGAGAGCGGTCGGATTGGCTTTGGCAGCTTTTCCCAATATCACCCATACCGTTCGTTGCGTCGCTGGCATTATCGACGACGACGGCACACAAAATACTAAGTCCATTTATTGCGGGCTTGGCAATGACGCCTCGCTAAAATGCATAACACAAAATTCTCGTATATTCATTCCTTTGCATTGGTAGCAGAAAAAAAACAACAAACCTACCTACCTATTTCGTACAACAAGAAGAAGGATTTGCTAGCACATAAGGACAAGGAGACGCCAACGACGATTGAGCTGGGGATGAGGAGGTGTTTTTGCCCGTTGCATATAATAAGGACATGTTTCGGTCGTTTGGGGTGGTTTATAAGAAAATGCCACTGCAAGGGATGAAATAATATCCCAAAAGGGTTCTGCACTGCATGTTCGTGGAATGGGAAGGCCCTTGAATTTTAAGTGAAAAACCTTCTGTTTTGGGGGGAAGAATTAAGAATATTATTATATAGAAAATAGCGAAAAGCGACTCCGGGATAACAAACGGGTGGTGTCTGTACGCTCACCACATATAAGTTCGAGTAAGAAAAATGGAGACCCCTTGGATGATCGGTATCTTTTTCGCCAGCATTTTTGCTGGAACATGCGATTCCTTTCCCATTGTGAATGTGCTTCGTTCGTATAATAATATGGTTGCTAGTTGCAATGTTTTTTTTCGCGTTTTTGCTTTGCGCAGGGATGTTTGAGCTTTACTTTCGTTGAACTCTCACACCATAATATACTCGGTCACATTTTCACTGGTTTTTGTTCCTATTTTGAGTAATTATCGCAATTCTGGTTTGTGGAATAAGGACATGGAAGAAGGAAAATAACACAGACTTGGGGGTGAGAGAGTCGACTTAAACGTGTCGGCTTTCGAATGTGAATCGGGTGGTAGGATGAGTAGATGCATGTTCCAGAAGTTCGTTTGAATGCCAGGCATTTGGAAATGTGTTAATTTGGTGATTTGAATTTGTGACTGGTCAAAAGATGTCAACAAATGAACCCACAATACGCCGAGCGAGTCTGAATTTTTTTATATAGGTACCAAAACAATGAACGAACGTGAGACCTTAGTCGCAAAACACTGTGAAACAGCTGTTTTATTACAGATGACAAGGAGCCCCTAAACCAGCATGCAGTTCGCTTCAAGAACCTGGAGAGCAGATTTTGTTGGCTTACATTTCAGATCCCTAGGCGATGCAAATTTTGTTGAGAAATGGGCGAAGAATCGGATGCGATTCGCTAAGAACCTTCGATGAAGAACAAATTGCGAATGTTTGTAGAAAGCTTAATTCAAATGCCTGCAAACATGGTTTAACTACGTCTTAATATTTTTAAATAGCTTATTGGGAACATGGTTCGCGATATATTGATATATTCATCAAAGAGAACGTTTGGAAGGGAAAGGCAGATATTTAAAAACAAACAGATATCTGGAAACAATGAGGGCGTTCAAAACTCTAGTTTAGTAAGTCTGACAGCTGACTGAGTTACAATTTATATTGAAAATACACGTCTGCTTTTGTTTATGTGTTTTTTTTTTTTCAAATGCTCTTTTTCTCCACCCTCTTTAGACTTCAAATGACTTCAGACTTCAATTCTTCAGAGATATTCCAAAAAAAAAAGGCTATTTAACAATGAAATTGATCATGATACCTACGAATTTTGCTTTAGATTAATTAATTACTGATTTAAGTTTGTCCTAAATCTGAAAAGGGTTGGAGAAATACAAAGGCCAACTGCTTCTGACTACGTTATAATAATTTATGTATTATTAGCGCTAAAATACAAAAAATCGTGGCAAAACATCGTTGGATCTTAGCTGTCATTATCTGTCAAGCATTGGATTCAGCAGTATTCAGCGGTGGGTGTATTCAAGGTTTTATGGTGATTTTCTTGTGACGTCATAGTCACCAACATAAATTGTAAGAAAGCCTAATTAAAATAATTTCAACTTGTATACCTTAGCAATGCATTGCGCGTCCACCTTTGGCAACCGTCGTATTATTAAACCACAACCAACTTCGTTAGTTTTTTAGACGAATCCATCTTGTAAATGATATTGTTATAGGTTATTTTTCGTAGATTAATTTACACATATTAAAATTAATACGATTGCCAGGTTTCGATTTAATTTATTAATTCAACTTTAATATAATTAATAACAATGGTAGTTTATTTTAAGCGATTTTAAAAGACAGAGTAATTAATTAGACGCAAGTAAGTGTGGAGTGTTTGGTGCGCACACGTTGAGAGCCAAAAGAGAAGAGGAGCTGACCCAGGCGGAAAGAGGGAGAAGAAAAAGCTGAACGTCAAACATGGTTGACAACCGGAATCTTCCATGGACGCCATCTAGATCTTCGGGTGCGTTTGAAAACTACTCCTAGTCCAAGGCTCCGATCTGTAGACACAAGAATAATGTTATCCTATTATTTCGGACATACCTATATAGAGGCCACGGCGCAGTCAAAAAAAGGCGAATCTGAAACTTTATTCTTTGACTAGTTTTCGAGCAGATAAATTTGTACAGAAGCCCATAGTAAGGTGGTGAACATAAGTCTAAACATAGTTAAATGGGAAGTTTAAGTAGTAAGTACAAAGTATTATCATTTTTCGAGCTATTGGAAACACTGGATAAGGAGCTGTCAATTCAGCTGTCAAATTATTAAAAAACAGACAAAAATAGGAACCTTTGGACGGTTTCTAATTTTCGACTAGTTTTTCGAGCAGTTGGGACACTGTTTCACAAGTCTATACCCAAAGAAAAATGCCAACAAAAAGCAAACACAACATAACCAAGAACTTTAGAGAACTTATAGGTGACGCAAAAGTGTTGCCAGCCTCTAAAAAAGACATTTGCTTTGTGGTGGGTATTACAATTGTTTTTTTTTTACTGTTTTTTCTTTCAGCTATGGTTTCAAAAACGAATGTTTCCTACCTCTGCATGCTAAATCTTTCCCATACTGAGTAAATCCCATGTTTTTCTTCTGCTCTGGCCTTAAAGTGATTTATGATTTTCATATTTTAAGTTAGGGAAACCAAGCTATCCAAAAGGCTACTAGAGACCTATTTCCCTTTCATAATTCGCCACTGGTTATTTTTCAAGAATCTACCTACTTCCCACAACCATTCCTAAAAGTAGTCGAAAGTCTACAAGCCCAGGTGTCACTTCCGGCAAGTGTATTAATCGTGTGTTGCTATTGGTCTCAGCTAGAACAGCAAAACTAAAGCTGGAAGGAAAGTTGCACTCTTCTCGACGCCCCCTCTATTCCCATTTGCAAAGTATGGGCGGCAGTAAACGATAGGGGCGTGTCAACAAAAACATGTAAAGCGCTATGGAAGGCTACCTACTTATTTACTCATGCGTAAATGTGACATTTGAGCAGTTTTTCACACCTGTCAGAATTTCAATGATTGGCTTGTTAATTCTGACAAGTGGCGTACTCATCGCAGGTTTACTGATATAGTTTAACCAAATTTCCCTACCATTGAAATAATTTAAGTCCCGAAATCGAAAGTGAAATAAATCATGCCACCCCTGTTTTTCATGTTCATCTCACTTGCGGGAATGTAAAACAATTGTGCATTCAGTACAGTTGTTCAAAATGTCCCAAAAATTTGTGACACATTCTCAATACAAAGCTAAACTCGAAAGGGAAACCCACAGACTCACACACAAAACACTAAGCCCCTACTACCCACAAGGTCTGCCTAAACTCACAAAGGTAGTTCGTTTATAGCCGCCACCTATTTATTCGAATGCGAATTTAATTGACACATTCCCTACCACCACCACCATATACCAACCGCAATCATCAGCAACTAAGAATGTGCACTTAGAATCGGCGATGATGCTATTCCCAAGGCTAACGTACTATTAGAAAAGTCAAGGCTAAGCGAAGATAGATGGAATAGTGCAGATAGCCGGATAGTGCGCTGAACAAGCGACAGAAGAAGGTACGCAACAAAGTATAAAGGAGACACAAAACCAAGAAAATTCATCCTGAACAAAACGAGAATAGAAACTTCATTTTATTTCGTCTTATTTTTTTACTGGTGTAGGTACCATCGCCATCGCCATCGCCATCACCACATGAACCACCTCTGCAATAGAAAATATGAGAAGATACTCTGCTTCTCGTTGCTCTGCCACAGAGAGTCAATGGACGCGACTTCTTCGTCATTTTCTTTGTGTGTTCACGATTTAAGTTCTCCCTTGGCGATGGCAATGGCATGTCGTCAGCTATTTGTATATTTGCATTGGCTCTACACTCGTACCTATATTCGTTATGGTATCTGTGCATATTTGGTCTATGGTATAATAAGTGGCCAAGGACCCCGTAAATATTCCGTATCTCGCAACTTGAATTCGAAAACACTAAATCGAGGACGTCTTCGAATTAAAAGGCAAAAGGACATCAAAACAACAAAACAACAAAAAAGAAAACAACCCTCGCCAGACATTCACATTATAATCTACTTGTTTCTTGTCGACTGAAATATGCACCCTCGAGAAGCGCTCATGCCCTAGCACAATAAACACTACCACACCCAACGAAGCCGAACCCCACCATCCCATCGTCAAGTTCAATGAAACATGTGCGGCTTGGCTGTCGCGTGTGCTGTAAGAATACGATGTACGACGAACCAGGATAAGAAGCCCAATTCAAATAATTTCGGGGTTGCAAATTGTAAATATGTACGAAAAAAGAAAAAAAACCCCACCGACAGGAACACAACCGGGAAACAAATTCAATCCAGAAACGGAATAAAATGATGATAAATATTCGCCGAAACTTCGAAGGGAGAAGTCATACCTTGTACAGAAAAAGGGAGAAAGGTGGCGCAGTCCTTTGTAGCTTCCTATATAAACACGCTTGTGATGGAAAGTCTGACGGTCTGATTTCGTCTGCTGCGGCAGGGGCAAGGTGGTAGACGGGAAAAAGGAAATTCGCCATATGTACGAGTATAATTACAGCCATATCTCTATTTGTCTGGGCTAACCTTATCGATTTTTAAAGGATTCGCAACGGATCAGGGAGCGCAGATATAGACGAGGCATTACTTGGGCTGGGGCGAGTTAGCGTAACATAAATGGGGTGCGGAATCCACATAAATATAGGGCTTAGGATAAATAGGGAAATAACATGTTGGCATGATGTGTGTTGTGTGTATACATGCAGGGAAATTGCGTCGTTGTTATAAATTTGTTTCCTCAGTCTGTAACGCTATTGCGGATTTATTATTGAGGGCAACAGATTACAGGATTACATATCTGTCGCTGTCCTGTTGGGTGTTTTAGTCGAAGGGGAAACAGTGAGCGTGGCTTAGACTCTATTGCGACTGTGGCTGGGAGGGAGCTTCTAGACCGAGACTAGACCAGAGTCGCACAGTCGGGGAATTGTGCCAACATTTATGGGCGTGGGGATGGTTCGAACTTGAAAGTACAAAAGCTCGGGCCGCATTACCGCATCCGTGAGCGATCCACACGTCACTGAATTTTGTGGATTTTGAAAGCAAAACAGTAACAATTTCAGTCGCGTGTTACTCGATCACGGATGCGGGAATTCAACTAGTGACTTATACGTCGAAAGGGTTCAGACCCGAGAGAAGAGCCTTTAAGAACTCATCGCAAATGGCGTCGAAAAAAAGAACTTTAACTTCACAAAAATAGCAGTGAAAACTCTCAAGTGACGGTGACATTATATTTGTTTTGATTTGAATGGGGTACGTTCAAGTATATCTAGTTTAGTAAGTCTGACAGCTGTCTGAATCTGAATTGATGAGTCTAAGTTTTGATTGGCCTAGATCGGTAACATGAACAGCTTTTTCAGTTGACGGCTATGGAGGGCTAGCAGACGCATTTAGTCGAAAAATGCCTGACTTTGTTCCTAGTTGACAGTTTGTATATGTGGTTGACATATACGAAAAGGGACGTTCCCGACCAATTTTTTAGTTCCGGTTACATCTAGTCCAGCAGGCCAATCTAGTCGACTTAAGGGAACTAGATTTAGAAAGTGCCCAGAATTTTTGCCTTGGCTAAGTTGAAACTTCATAATGGGTTTTGCAAGGCTAAAGTTTCACACTGTCAAACATTGGGATATTTCCGCCCGCCTTAGAGAGTTACATAAAATTATCGGCGTTCAAAATACTTACCCGCATCCAAGCAAGGGCGTCTTCTCATAAGAGAACTTAAAATCTTTGAAATCAGAAATCAGAGACATAAAAGTTTGATTAGGAAATTTTACAGGTCTTACCGAGCTCTCCGTCAAAGAGAGCTGTGCGGAATGCGCTATATCACTGAGAGTTCCCGCTGTAACAACAGCGCGACTTGTAAATTTTCAGCTCCAAACGTTCAAGACTTACCTTCCAAAAATGTCACCTCGAAGACTTCAAAGAAGATTTAACTTCCCTTCATCACTCTGAAGTAAGTTTCAACATTTCTTTGACAAACGCAGACACTAACGTAAATGACAGATTTATTTTTGGAATCCTCCAGTTAGACAGCAGAAACCACCGAAATAAATTAACACTCCAGCTATCAGCTTCAAAGTTCCTACAATTATGAATGATATTAGTGAAAACCTTCTCTGTAACACCTTCTACAGAGCTCACCTCGTCTTTTAAAAATCAGTGGAAAGTAGAACGCATCTGAAGTTGGTTGCGTAAAGAGTTCCTAGAGATCGTGTATACAGTTGACGACTTGCCCACCAGTGCGGTACCTAATACCAAGCTGCTAGCTTTTTCCAACAAAGCAGTCCACGGTTTCGTCATGGTAGACACATGTCCATAAGTCGGATGCCGATACCCTTTCCCATCAAGTATACCTAGGCGCAGGGACATAAGTCCACGAGACATAAGTCCATAATGGACTAACGTCCCACTTCGGTGGGACATAAGTCCACTTTTTCATTATGGACTTATGTCTCATCGAAGCGGGACATAAGTTCCGAAATTGTTTTGTCGAAGATGGGACATTAGTCCCAAATTTTACCATAGATAATAATTAGCAAAACGTCGTGGATCTCCAATAGGCATCGAATACTTAAAATTAGGCGCACGCCAGTTGCTACCATTGTATTATGAAATGTGTATGGGGGGGCATGCTGCCCCCCTGCAACCCCCCTGCTTGGGTTTACTGTTGGATTACGGGGTGGGTGCGAGGTATTTTACTTATATTTTTTGTTGAATTTTAAAATAGTTGGGTGGGACATAAGGCCCAACATTTTTGCTTTGGACTTATGTCCCGCTTCGATGAGACATAAATCCATAATCAAAAAGTGGAATTATGTCCCACCGAAGTGGGACACAAGTCCATTATGAACTTATGTCTCGTGGACTTATGTCCCTGCGCCGTATACCTACACGTTGCTTGGTAGTCCGAGGATAAGATAGTCAGAATAAGCCTGAAAGCTCTCCTTAACCCCAAAGTGGACTCTCCTCCGGCGCAGACGTAAAACTGATAAACGGGAGTTTGCTACAAAGGCTACTATTTGTTGTGGATCAAATGAAGGAAACAAACTGCTACTATTCGTTGTGGATCAAATGATTACCATTAAGAACCTACAAAAAACTGTCAAGTGTTCTGAGTACTTTTAGAGCCCTCATCGCTGTTCCAAAAGCGAAATCTTTCAAATAATAAGCTAGAGAAATTTTCTACTGTTTCAAATAATCCATGTACCTATTAAGAAATCCTTTTTCTGTTTAACTATGAGAAAGGTGCAACGACACGCATTCAAGCCCTCCCACATTTTACCAAGCTTGTTTTACGCTTGTACGTTCTTAATGGAGACTTCCATGTTGAAAAATTTGACGGCTTATGCCCGTGGGAGCTTATGATTGAGGTTTTGTTTGTACAAATGTAAATAATTAATCATGAAAATAACTGGGCTAGTAGCTCAGTGAGCTCCCTATAGGAAGCCGCAGCTTATAGCCTGCATTCAGCTATTTGTATCGTCGATTAAACACGGTGGATTTTTACATAATTTAACTTTATATCAAAACTAATCACAACGTATAAATTAAAAGAAGAGGCATTTGCCTGATTTTTATTATAAAAACCCTGTCTGAGTTTTTTGAGTCGCCACTGAACTGCGTATGCGTTCATTGTGACAGCGTTCAGACAAAACTAGCGAAATCGCTTTATTAGCGCTTTATTTTTGCGAATGCATTTTCTTTCGAAATTCGATTTTGTTTTATTTTATTGAAAGTGCATGTCCGCTACAAGCTCTAAGACGAAGTTTGTACCTACTTCTCTAAGTCTGTATACAGTTAGCTGTTTCGAAACCCTAGCTTTAATTTTAAGCTTCTTACTCTGCTTGATTAAATACTTTCTTACACACAACTCATAGCTAAGTTAATCCACATTATTGTGCTGCGTTTACATGTCGTGTGATAGCAACATCCATTTTGTCTGCATTTCCAAGAATATTCATTCTAAAAATCCAATGAGACCTGTACCTGTTGGGATGCCTAAGGCTATGCTCCTAGCCTGTAAAAATCAAGAACTTTCCATTATACCTAATCTATCGTAACACAAATTAAAAAGGCTATAAGCCACCTCTTGTCATCGAAAAAATAGTTCAATTTGACAGTAGGTACCCACCAACAAACAACACACATTCCACTGTTCACCTACTCCCCGCAAATTATGTGGGAGAAAGAAAAACCAAAACCAAGTGCAAGCACATCTCGTTATTGTCTTTCTCCTCGTGGACAGGTTTTCAGCGTTAGCTATACCAAAGAGTCACTCGCAATATTCATGGCAATGTGTTACCTTGGCAGTGTGAAAAATAGGAAAGAAAGAAAAACCGACGCGCTATAGTGTCAGCCAACAAGAGAAGGAATCTGGCGACTTAACGTTACGACCATAGTGCATATGCATATAGCATACAACAGGCAGTTATCTATTCCGCCCTCTTTGTCGAGCACATACCTGAACGCTGCCGCTTCCAGACGATTCGAGCTCATCGTGCGAGCAAACCATTCGAGGCGAATATCGACCCAAAACTGTCGAGGCCGTTGACCGAGAACACTCATTTTGTTTTCCTCCCCCCGTTGCCTGGTTAAATCGCTTGTGTACTTGTATTCCTTGCCAAGACACCCTCTTCGCCCTCTTTTGAAATGTTTCCACAAACCTAGGTCTGTCACCCTACGCGGCTTGGTTTTTCGTCTGTGCGGTGCTGCAAACTGGTAAATTGCAGTATATGCAGTAGATGTACACGCGTCAGCTTATTACGAACACATTACCAACGCCGTCGATGCACATACACCAAACACCACACGACGGCAACGCAACGACGAAAGAAAGCCAACATAGAACGCAAACGCAAAAAAAAAACACGAACAGAACACTCCACACTCCACAGAGTGAAGAGAGAAATTCACCCAAAAACCCCAAACCATGTGCAGCGCCTTGTCGTCGTCCCTTTTCCTGACACAGACTCGACTCACTCTCGCTTAGTCAGCGCACAGCGCCACAATTATTTGCCAGCTCCTCATCATCATCCTGGTGATTTTCCTCTGCCCCAACCCCCCTATCCCTACACCCTCTCATCGATCTCCTCCATCTCGCCCATAGATCCCGGCAAATGTTTTCATTGCAAATAATCAACTGCATTCTACATACTACTCCTTGGAACACGATTCTAGAACTTGCGATAGAGCAAGCAGCGATATACAGCGATCGACCGCCAAACAAAACCACTGCCAGTGCCAGGCTCAACCCAGAGAAATTCACTAGAGCCAGACAGGTCGGTGAAGGTCATTGCTACCAAAATACCTCCTCCTCCTCCTGGTCGTGCAAATGCCTGATGCGGCTGTTGTTGCTGGTTGCTGGGTTGCCCTCCTGCGCACACATTCAGGTTGAATCAATGTGTGTACTTTGCGACTGCCGTCCCTCTTGAAACTGCTCTAATGTTCTATTTGTGTCGTCGTTGTTGTTTCCCTTTTCAAATGGATAAATATTTTTTTTTTTTGGATTTTTTGTTTTGCCAAAAAGAGCATTGCCAACCGGAAATTTTGTGAGTTGAGAAGGTCTTCTTCTTTTATATTTTGAGACTGATGGAGCACTTACAACTTACAAGAGAACAGTAATCGGATCCGGTGGGAATAATCTGACTTAAGACAATGTGCGACTGCTTCTCGTGATCATGGCGTTTGACTTACTAAGTCAACTTTCAACTGTTTTTGACAGTAGAATAAGTTTCCGTAATTTATTAGGCCCCAGTTGTAGCCATATGTAGAACGACACCGTTAAACTAAATGGTTTAACTCAATCCTCTAAAATGTTGCTTATGAATTAGAAAGTTATTTTATCAAAAAAAAAAAAATAAACAAATTATCTTTAAATATTGTAGAAAAATAATTTATTCATTTTTCCGTGATTGGAAAAAAAGTTTTTCGTTGGTACCTTCTAGACGTCTGTCAGTTGACTGACTGACTGCCGTCATCGAGAAAGTGTTATGAAAATGAACAGTCAAATAAATATAGGTAAATGTCAATCAGTTGACAGCGTCTAGGAAAAGCGCCGGTCGGCTGGCCAAATGCATAGGAATAAACACTATTTTAACCTTAGCTAAGTACGCTGCTCGAGCTAAATTTTTGCTACCATACAAAATTCTCTCCAAAATTTAGCTGAGCTAAATCTAAGCGAACCCATTTTGCTAAGTGGTACGCTGCTCGAGCTGAGAAATCAAACTTTTGTTTCAGAATGTACATCGTGTATCTGTCAAAATTAAGCGTGCTCATTTAATGGGGCGGCACATTTGCTCAAGCTAAATC
The DNA here is from genome assembly GCA_949126925.1 of Cheilosia vernalis. Lineage (NCBI taxonomy): Eukaryota > Metazoa > Arthropoda > Insecta > Diptera > Syrphidae > Cheilosia > Cheilosia vernalis. The sequence continues at coordinate 68,694,184 of OX421359.1, forward strand.
TTGACAGATCGTTGTGTTCTGTTGTGTTGTTGGGTTTTTATATTGCGGAGAACGGTAGAAGGAACCAAGGATGACCTACATGTACCTACAATCGGAAATGGTTTAAATTAGAGAGAATTTAATTTTTTAAGTGAGTTATTTTCAAAGAACAGCTGTTTTTTTGTGACATTTATCCACAGCGCTCTCTTTGTCAAAATTTAGCTACAACTTTAGCATTTAGCTGATGTTTGGAGAGAAAAGTTGGAGACCAGATAAAATTTAGTTTAGCCCGAGCAGCGTACTACGCTTCAAGTAACAATTATTCCAATGGTTAAATTCTGACAGCCAATTCTCTGTTATTCCTCTCGGAAAGTTATTATTTTGTTCCCTCTGACAAAAAAATGAAACTGAAGCGAAGTTGCCCATACCTCAAGGTTTACAATGATAGTCCCCTGCAAGTGACAAATAAAAAGATGTCGTTGTTGACATAATGAGAGTAATCCAGCATAAGTTTTGTATTTCTTGTCCATCGCACTTCTACACTATTACAGCCCCGTTAATGTTCAATAACTTACCATTCTCTGTTCGAACCGCCACGCATTTTAATTCTTTTTTAAAAAATGTCAAAGACTGGTTATTCACTATTACTTATGATGTCCTTGAATCGTTACTTAAAAGCAATATGTTGCCATAATCATCAGCACAAGTCAATGTTGTAATGTTAACTTATAATAATTGTTATTTCTTGAATTTCTGAATTTATTGAATTTATTGAATGTATGAATTTATTTTTTCTAATTGTTTAAAAAAAAAAAAAAAAAATATCATAGTATTTTAGAAAAACCGATGTTTCCACACATCAGATTTACTTTAATTTGTTAATTAAACTTTTGTGTCATTCCACACTAACTTTTTAAGTTACGGATAGTAAACTATTTTTTCCCCTATATTCTTAAGCAAACTTGTACTTAGCTTTAAGTCATGGAGAAAAAATAAAAATAATAATAATAAAAGTGCACCATTTGAAACGCCTTTGACAGAATGAGCGTAATTTGTGACGCTTAATAATATAAAATAAGCGAAACCATTTTCAGAGCGTTCAAACTTTAAAGTAGAGCATGCACTCGGGTGCACCCCAACATCTGGCAACACCTCCCTCATAGACTGCACCCCTTTTTGCTCCCATTTTGCTCATTGAACTGAAGCGATTACTCTAGCTCACAGTGAATGAAAAAGAAAAAAAAAAAAACACACCCAACGGAAGTGATGTCGTTTTGGTAAAAACCGTGAAGGCTCCCAGCCACACTCAGCTCCACCGGCTGCAAAATGGGGGCCGACCGCTTTCAGCAGAAAGGCAATTGAAGCATCCAACATCAAGCAGCACAAGTTATAAACATCACCGTCGTCGTCGTCGTCGTCGTCGTCGCCTTCATCATCAACGAGGGCACTGGCATTGCGACTTGTTTGTCGCCCCAGACCCACCATCACCACCCTCGATTGCCGCATATGTAGTGCCTTCGCAACCCAAGCACAGGAATGCACAAACACATCCATCTATCGCTCTATGATTTTTGCATGAAGCAATATAGAGACCGACAGTTGGTATTACAGTCCCTTTCCCTTTATCCAGGAAGGAGGTGAATAAGCGTAGACAAAAGGAATGCTTTCCTTATTGAAGCGTATCACTGTGTCTGTGTGTCCATTGTAGATAGATTGCCGGGCGATAGACTGAAAACCTTCTCGCTTCTGAAACTCGTCTTTTGTGTGCAATCACGGACCCTGAAGGTTAGGGTTATATTATATACCGCTTTCACACGGGCGTCGAGTAAATAGGGTGTGCATGCGGTTCGCATGTGTATATAGATACCTATGCGAGTGCTTTATCTTGTAGATGCTCGTATCGGTGACTTTTGATTTTTGTAACTTTTCCTTCCGTCAGCGGTAGGGGGTCTTTGAGTTTTATTCGAACTGCGAGGAAGGCTACAAAATCATCCCCAAAATGTATACAAAATCGCTTCCTTGATCCCGTTCTCATATATGAACGAAGGGAAGGACTCGTGCATCCACTGTCTAGACGGTTTGCATGTTTCAAGTTTCAACAGCCCCCTCCCTGACATGACTCATTCTGTGCGAAATAAATCGTCGTTCCTTTATAGGGGGCGAGAATAATTGGAAAATCCGGCCTTCATTAAATCTACGGTTTGGTCGAAGGAAAATAGCTTTGGTCGAGTCTCCAGGTCTGCCGCCAAATTGGGCTATACGTACCTTTATACCTATTGCAGGGTGGAAAAGCCTTATAAGTGGTCTCATCATCCGGCAGCGACATTTAGAGCCTTGGGCAGGGTTGTGCTGAACTGAACAAGTGTGTCGAGGTTTTACAGACAAGTTTCCCCATTTTATCTGTGTGGGTAACTACTTACCCACATAAACTTGTATCCTTGTGTTTGCATGGATAGCCTCCCAGTCTGACTGTTTGTGGATGGATCACATGTTTGCAGATATGGCAACAGGAAAGAGCTGGCATAATTATTGGCAACAGTTTTAGAAAATCGAGTCGCCCACGCTCGAGTCAATGGAACTAATTTTGAGGAACACGATTTCATTATTCGATTCGAGGAACTTGTTCTCATTAGCGTTAAACTGCGGTTTCAGCAGACTCAATTGCGGATCGCATCGAGCCACCACTGGTTCGTCACCCGGGTTGTCAAAGGGTTTAGCTGGAAACGAAAATTGCTGCATTAAGTTCAGTGAGCAGAAAATTGACGTTGCTTCCTTTTATGCAGAAAAAAGCGAGTGGCACAGTGTTTAAGTTTTATAAAGTTGGTTCATTAAACCCATTGCAAAAGCTGCGCCAAATAAGTATTTGCAAGAAAAGCTATTATGATAGAATCGTGTAGCTGTTGAATAATTCCGCTAGATGTCACTTCTACTAAAATGTCAAACTTAAAAAATTCTACGAATTCTGGCACCAACCTAAAGGTATAGAACATCTTCAAAACTTTGTGTCAATACCTCTTTTAAATCGCATGACATTGCGACATAATTCGCAGAACTCAGCAAGCTGTCAATGGAGCTCATTAGTTGTCATTCAATCCGTATACAAGCTCAATGGTATTCGCGCAAAAAAAAAAGTTTCATTTATGCTTCCTGCCGGGGGAATGTACTTATATGATTGTCCGAAAAAATATTGCAAAGACAACCCTTTTGAGAAGGTAGGTCTATATGCATTTCTTTACCCTTCTTGATCGGACTTGGAACCTTGGATCTACCCATAGACAAAATACAAATAAACAGACAAGCGCTGGACTAGCGTGACCGACTTTGGAAATTGTTTTTGCATGGACATTTAACTCCAGAGATATTAAGATCGTAAACACTTTCCGCGGTACTAATAATCATTTTTAGTGTCTAGGTTATATTTTTCGAACTCACAATAGTGAGATTTTCCGTACAAAATTGCATATTGTGACCTGGAAAATATTTAGTGTGAAGGTGAGAAATGATTATTAGTAAGGCCCGTTAAGTTCGAAGTGGCTTGTAATAATGGAGCTTACTAATAATCATTTTTAGCCTTCACTTCACAATAAATATTTTGTAGATCACAATGTGTCATTTTAAACGGAAAATTTTACAATTATGAGTTCGCTAAAATTATCGTGAACACTTTGGGCCTTACTAAAAATCATTTTTAACCTTCACACTAAATATTTCCTAGGTCACAATATGCGATTTTGTATGGAAATTTTCGCCATTGAGAGTTGGACAAAAATTAGCCTGAAAAATTATTATTAGTAAAGCGGTTTAATATTATTAATATTACGGAATTTGTCTTTTTGAAGAAATCTTTGTAATTTATTTGGATAGGCTTAAAAGGTCGTCCCTTTTGTCTGATAAGACTTGACCTAGTCCAGCCTGTTCAGGGTAAGATTCCAAGGCTGTTATCTTTTTTCTATTTTACAGGGATGTCATCGGTTCATCCATAAGAATGTTAAACCTGTTGGGTAGTTAATGCCAGAGACAATTTTGTTCTTCCATCGGTGTAATGGCAATTTAGAATTCAAATCCGTGTAACATGCAACAACATACAAAAAATATAAAATCAATGCTGCCAACCTCTGCCAACCGTGGGGGAATGCGATTGAGTTCGGGAATACCACATTTTTACCTTAATGTATTCAATTGGTTAGTTATTAAATATTTTAATAGTATAATTTGTTTGGATTATAAAACTGGAACTAGAAACATATTAGGACAAATATGGTTGCGTATTTTCCGCTTTTGAATATTATTAACTTCGATTTCATGAGTACGTTTTTCTTAAATAACTGAAGACAGATTATATTAACCCTCGCCCGTTTTGGTTCGTGCAAAAACTGACCTTTGTTGAAGTTAGTTCACTTATCTTCTTCTCTTTAGAATCGGCGATTGATGATTTTTGCTGTGCAAATGCAAAGTAAATTCATCCGGCACTGTCTTATTTTCAGTGCAGTGACTGTTCCTGAAAAATCGTTGTATAGGTACTAGAGATGCCACGAATATTCGGCAACTATTCGGTATTCGGCTATTCGTTTCGAATAGTTTTCAATAATATTGATAGTGAATAGTGAAAATAGCAAATCATGAAAAAAAAACTAAAAATATTGCTCGTTAATATTTAAAATTTACCAGTGGTAAACTATGGTGTATGAAAACAAATTTTTCAGCATTTGCCGATAGTAGACGACTGCGTTTTTTCTTCATAGAGTATACCTGGTTCCGGAGATGACAAATAAATCTTAGCAAATTGTGCAAGGGTTTTGCGTTTGCTGACCACCACTTGTAAAGGTCTGTTTTGACTTCTTAACCGCGGAAAAAACCTACTAAAGCCGGAACCAGACTTGTAACGTGTGGTGTGTTGTGGAGTGATGTGGCGCAATCGAAACAGGAGTGATTCGCGCCACACTGCAACACAACACACGAGAAAAATATGTTTCTACGCATATGAAATACATTGAAGTGATAGCGACATACCACTCCACAACACACAAGTCTGGTTCCGGCTTAAGTGTTGCCGAATATTCGGCGCTTCGGCCACGAGCCTCGCCCAATATTCTGTTTTCGGCCAAATAACTATTCGTGGCATCTGTAATAGGTACCTACTGACCTCAGTTCTTAAGTTGCTGGAGTACCTAGTTCACGCACCTATCTGTCTTTTTAACCTTCTGAAGCCTTATGCGTTAGACTTTCGACTTCAGCCTTCTGGAACTCATTCAGAGAGACATTTGGAAGTTCTCTTTTTAAGCAACTTAGAAAATTGTTTAATTTCTTGCGACAGAAATTTATGTCAACTTCCATTATTTATAATTGAAAACGAATGAAAGCTGGTCACCCCACCAGCCACACACAATCACAATAGGTTTTAAAATTGAAAAGCTGTTGCTCTACATCAGAGACAGAGACGAGACAGCCACCACAGAGCTTAGGCACAGCCACAGCCACAGCCACAGAGCGCAGACTACAGAGTACAGACATTCATTCATTTTACACAACATGTCTGTGCCGTACTTACACGTATATCCCTCTTTCTCCAACACAGTCTGGCTGCAGCAGCCCGGCACCCATGTCTATTCATCTCGCTCTGTTGTTCTCTCAATACAACAATCACAAGTCACAACACAATCCGGCGTCGACGCCGATCTCCCTTCAGTGTAATCTCTCTTCAGGCAGCAGTGCAGTAAGCAGTAGTTGTCTGCAGACAGTGTTGCTGTTGAGTGTTCTTTGTCAACGATAGAGTACAACCGCCGGTGGAGGGCTGTTTTCCGATTTATTTGATTTGGAAATTGGAAATTCCCCGTGATGATTGTATCGCAAAAGCGGAAATTAATTGAAATCGTAGAAGTTCACCCCGACTTGTGGCGACCGACTAAAAAAGACGCAAACCTGAAGCAGAAACTGTGGAATGACGTCGGTGCTCAGCTTGATACATCAGGTGAGTCATATAGCGGCACTTTGTTGAGTATACATACTGACACACAAATGTAGGTTTCGACGCCAGACGTCAGTGGGAGATTCTTCGTGACCAATTTCGACGGGAATACAAGCGGTCTACGTACGACAAAGCGTATACGTCTAAATGGATTTTCTACAATAGAATGCTTTTCGTGCGGAAGGCGCTGAGAACTATGGGCACGTACGCCTATCAGAGCAACTCGGAGAACGATGATCGTGATTCGGACGAGCAAAAGTCCAGGGACACCGACACTAGTCAAGTGGTCGCGGAGAAGCGGCGGAGTTCACCAGCGGATAAGGTGAATTTGCCAAAGATTCAGGTGCGACAGGATCTGCAAGAAAGCACAGACAGTTCACATTCAAAGGCGACATTCAATGCCGCCGAAGCAGAACCGTCGACAAGTGCGGGCGTTTCATCGTCCTGCCAACGTTCGCGATATGATGAAGTGAAATACTCACCTGCAGTTCGAAGGAAGAGGAAATGGCACGGTGAGAGGGAGGACATCGAGGATGAGGACTATCACTTCGTAATGAGTATACTGCCGTCGTTACGGTCCATACAGCATACAAAGAAACTGCGTATTCGGTCAAAAATTATGGAACTCATTGCCAGGGAGTTGGACGCCGAAGATAGGCGTCATCAAAAGGCGATGTATTCGGAGACGGAGAGCGATGATGATAAGTTTCTGCCGGTTGTTCTTCCGATTGAAATGCAGTGAGTTTTGTTGTTATCTGTTATTGTTGTTATTGTTTTTTTTTTTTTTAAATAAATGAATATGAATTAAAAAAGGTTTGTTTTTTTTTTTACTTAAAAAAAATTATGGTAGAAGCCGTCAAACTTTCTACCACCACTGTGATTGGAATTTCAGTTTCATTTCTTTTTTCGGGGACAAATGAAGTGGAATGCACTTGGGCTCCTTACTGCCGGGACTCACAGGGCAGGATTATATGGCAATACGAGACCAAAGCTGCAAGTGCAACCGTCAAGCGTGTTACCTCCGCACAGTGGTGACAAATAATGACGTTTCTTTTCACAATTTATACATTATACTTCGAAGATATTGTTATAATTTCAGCCGTAGAAGAATATTCTTTAGCTAAGGCTTATGTGAGTCTCCTCCGGAAGGTTTCATAATTTCCAATGACGTCAAATATTACCGCCCACTAAAATATGTGCAACTGTCAATTATTCTTTGTTTCAGCAGCCGCCAGAAATTCCAGTCGAGTGGAGTCTCCTTTTTTCCCTCATTCGAAAATCATAGCTCTTGAAAGTGGGGAAATATTTCGAGGGAAATTTTAATGCCATAGCACCGCTTTGGGACAAAAAACTATTAAAAAAAAAATCAGTTGTTCAAAATTTTTCATGGTATCTGGTAACTCTGGTTGCAGCATCTCAGGTCTCAGCACTTTAAAGTTCGGTTTCAATTATTTTATCACATATGTACAAGACAAAGTACCTACCTGTAAAAATAAAAATCCTCTCAATTCATAGTGTTCACTTTCATCATCACAAACGACCTGGCAGCACTGCCAAATTAGCTAAAAAAACAAGTTCGAAGCTATAAGCACAAGCAAAATGTCAAAATCGGCTTTCATAATCAGTGTTGATTCAAAAAAGATTATAAGACATTCGGAGGTTATACAGAAGTTAATAATCTCCATAATTAGCCACTTGCCCGCCAATCTTTGATATTCGTAAACAACATTAATAAAAACACACAAATCTCAATGATTAATAGTTAAATGATTGGGGAATGGGGAAGTTCCCGCCTTTCAACAACAAGAAAAACGAAAGTGACGTTTGTATTGTCTTGCTCGCTCTGCCCGGTAGCTCTCAATCGAGAACAACTTTTCGATTATACTGACTGCATCTACCTATCTGTCAGTCGCTTTATTATTTATGCATTGTTATAGGTTTGATTTAGTTGGAGTTTTATGAAGAAAGTAATAAAATATGGAAAGAGGCTTATTAATATTATGAGGCAACACGAAGAAAGATTTGTAATTATTTAGGCTTCTTCTTATGGCAGTGTCATCGAATTTATTTCATCAACGTCAATCACTTCAGTGGAGGGTCCATGACGCAAAAGACACATTTTTGCAGCTTGACGTGTTTCTTGCTGGGCGGTTGATATTTCCTCAGTCTGGTTGAAGTATTAAAGAGCAAAAGTTGAACTTTACGCAAGTCGGTAAAGGTGAAAAATAATAAATTGTACGATTGACGGCTGAAGGTCACAAATTTAATGGCAAAAGAGGAACTAAATGGCGCATATTGAATCAGTCAACAAAATATATTTTCTATGAAAAGTTGACAGACGTCAAAAAAAAAAGAGTTTATGGGTTTTTTCCCAAGTACCTACTAGAAATTGTTGGTTATACCTACGAGTAGTGTAAGCGCTTTGCTTGTTGCCGTCAAAAAAAAGTGTTGAAGAAGAAGTCAAAGCACTCAATGACAAGTAAAGTAAAGTGGCTAGACAACCTATGACAGAGTGGACAAAGTCAAAAGCAAACAAGACAGGAGATCTATAGGGAAGAATTACTAATTTACTCTTTGGTTTATTTGACAAGGCCAAACGGCTCATCGCCATTTCTTAGAACAATGTGTCAAATAGGAATGAATTTTTGACAGCTGATTCAGTCAGTCAATTTGCCTAGAAAAGTTATAAATCGAAATAATTCTCACAGTAGCCGTGTTTTTTTGAGCTTCGATCTCAGCAAAGCAAAGTAAAGTAGGATTTTCAGCACGCAATTACAACAACTATAGCGAGTCTCGAAGTGTCAAGTCTATCGTAGTTGTTGTAGTTTACTTTGCTTTGCTGAGATCGAAACTCTAAAGTAAACAGGCCTAGTGCTGATCGGTGCAGGGAAATAAGTCCCCGGGAACTAAGTCCACTGAGGGACTAAGTTCTCACCTAGTAGGAAATAAAACCACTTTCGTGAAGTGGACTTAGTTCCCATGTAGGGTGGGAACTAAGTCCACTTTCTTATGGAATTTAGTACACATTCAAAAATAAGAAGGTGCAACTAACTTCCAAACAAAATTGGACAACAAACTCGCGATTTTTTATTGGAGTATTTTCACTCCGACAAAGCGTAATAACGCCAACGAAATTTGATAAGACCAACCTTGCACCCACCCCGCAATCTAACAGTAAACCCAAGCAGGGGGGTTGCAGGGGGGCAGCATGCCCCCCATAGGCATTTCATTGTTTGAAGGCGCAATAACACCAATTTCACGTTAAATGGAAATAAAACCATAAAACCACTCTGAGTTTTCGGAATTTATTTCCCACCTTATATGAGAACTAAGTCCACTTCACAAAAGTGGTTTTATTTCCCCCTTCCCCCTCAGTGGACTTAGTTCCCGGGGACTTATTTCCCTGCACCGTGCTGATCATCTGATTATCACTTGATTCAGCAGAAAGTGAGAAGTGACTGCCTGACGTTTCTCATTCTGTGTTTCTTCTCTAGTTATACGAAATCACTTACTCTTGCAGTGCCAGTGGCATCAGTCGTGTCTATAACCCTGAAAGTTGGTCCGTTCATTTGCTGTCGGGTATTTTCCACAGGGAAAGTCTATAGGTAGACCTAGGTATCTGCATATCACAATACCAACGGGATTACTGACAGCACTCTTACTTGTCATTGAGTGCAGACCAGAATTATTGAACATCCCGATTGCATAGGCCACGGTCTGTCTCATGGCCTTACCCCTTACAGATAGTGAATACATGAACAACGAAGATCATAAACCGCATTCTTGAACGGTAATCTTTCTCCTTTCGTCCAATGCCATACAGAAAGTGTATTTCTTTTTTTCGTTCTCGGTGGCAAAACTGTGATTGAATGAATCTTCCCCTGGAGTTGCCCATTATTCTAAGATTTGATCAAGCCACGTCATATCCGCTTTCCAATAATGTAGTATAGGTAGTTCGGTGTGCGTGATCCAGTTAATCCTTTTTGAATTTCAATACGAAAACGGTTCACTGAGCAAAGCCTCCAAAAAACAAACACACAAATTAACCCTCCTCCAGAGGTTATCTCATTTGAAGATTCCAAGAAATGCCCTGCTGTCATCACCACGGCCACAAAAAGAAAAAAATATATATATCCGACTACTCTGCACTACTACGCCCCGGCATTTTGACCTCGATTCTTGGACTCAATGTCGTTGTGGGTCTGTTCCTTTTTTTTTTTTGTAGTTCAACAGAATTTCTGGTATAAAAATAAACACCACCACCGCAAAGTTGTTCCCTTCCACCGATCTTACATAAAAAAAAAAACTGTTCAGTTTCATTTCTGTTCGGCTTCGGACCTCACTCAACTCGATAAGCATGCGGCGCAATGGGCTTCGTCCGCACTCCCATGTCCCCTCCCATGATGACGACAACGTTAAGATTTCAATGTCAACGCGACGTTAGTTCACTGACCGAGTTTTTGTTTCACTTCAGCTCGTGTGGCATATTCGATCGCGCTGCGCACACAGTATACACTGCACACACATCCTCGTTATCACCAACTGTCTGGATATCTCCACAACGAATTGTTTGTTTGGGGAAGTGTGTGTTGGGTTGGGTTGGGAATTTTACGCCGGAGTAGGTAGTCAGAGTCACCACAGCCACTGCCACACATCGCACCGCGCGCGCGCGCCGCCAGCAGCGTAGTATAGACTTCTCTAGACTCTAGAGTGTGACGCTGATGAAGTTGGATATATTGGTTCTGTGTGTTGATGGCTTATAAATATACGTATAATCTACGTTGCGGTGCAATGAGTCCCAGGAAGTCTTTTGTGTTTTCATTTCATTGTGTATGACTACTACTGGCTGTGGTTGGGATTTCTGTTTCGATTGTGTAGGAGGAGCAGGCGATCGGCAGATCATACCTACTGAAATGGAAAGCAGAATGCACGTCGATAAGGAAGTTCCAATCAAATGGCAATCGCTTCGGTTTCAGACCTTGGGATAGATCCTACAGAATAGAGTCGCCTTAGTCGGCCTCCAGTGATCGGTTTCGGAAACTCTGCGTTCTCAAGAACACGTTTGTTGTGTCTAGTATATTTTTAGGACAGAAATCGGTTTTATATTGTTGAAATGTTTATCAAAGTTATTCAAGTTCTTCAAGTGCTTTTTGGGAAATTGTGTGTGCCCGGGTTGTTTTGTGTCAACTCTCCAAATAAACCGGGAGGAAAATCGCCGGAAAATACGGATCAAATCCTGCTTGTCTATTGGGAAGTAGCTACCTACATTAAAATCGATTAGAAGCGGGCCACACTTGTAGCGGTTTAAATACCTATACAACAGACTTGAAGAAAACAAGGCCTTCTTTTTTACAAATGTTTTTTTTTTATACTATTCCCATGCCCAGTTGGCTTACACTGCGAACTGGAAGAATTACAGACAATAAATAATATATTATTGTTTTCTATAGTCATATATAAATTATAATTTATAATCTATATATATAAAAGAAAGTGTCCGAAGCGATGTTATCCCATAACTCGAAATTGGCTCAACCGATTTTGATGATTTATACTTTGTTGGAAAGGTATTTTCTCAGCACGGGTTTTAAAAGAAAAAAAAATTTAAAAATTTCAAAATGTCTTATTTTGACCACACAGCGTGTTACGACAGGTTTTTTTCGATTTTTTTTTTCATTTTGTATATATTTATTTTGGCAACAACCAGAAAAAGAATCAAATTTGAATGTAACATATCGTATCACAATTGAACTGTCAGATAGACACGCAACGTAACGCCATCTATTATCGATCAATCGAGAAGCCAATTTTGTTTCATGTGTGGTGGCGCTGTCCACGTTGACTGTGCCATTTGATTCAGTTGCGCAGTTTCTTCATTCGTTGCTGTTTCAGCGTCCATATTGCACTTTGCGAATTCGTGTTTTGTTCGTTCGAATAATGTTTGCCGGCCATTGCGCATTACAGATTCGGATTTCTTCATTGCGATTTTGTGAGTTTTTATAAATTAAAATTGATAATCTTATAAAGAAATTGGTGTAGTTCTGTTCGACTTAGAATGCATTTGACTGCCTGCCTTTAAATGCAAAATAAATATAGTAAATGCCACCTTATAGAGGACATCTGCAGGTACAACATAGGATATCCAATAACTCGATAACTTGAATGTTTTTTAAATAAATACTAGGCGAAATTTTAGACATTTCTACGATTTTCACCTGGGTGAGTTTACTACATATTTACTAAGCTCATGATTTAAAAAAAAAAATATGTTCCCTTCTTGGCCTTTAAATAAAATAAGTCGATATTTTGAAAACATTATTGGTGACATAATGTTATGACCATAATACAAAATATATTGTTATTAAAAACAAAGGAATTCAGACTTTCAAAGGATAATATAATAATAATAGTTGAGTCTTACCTCAGGATTTAGGCATTTTAGTCCGCCTTATCACTATTATTTGTGAGTTCTTAACAAATTAGCTTCAATATTTCATTGAACATGTATTAAATGTGGCGTGTGGGGCATGGGATTGAAAGCGATAGGGTGCGAAATGTTACTGGACTGAAAGAAAATGATTTAACATTTGAAACGAATACCTGTTAAAATTACGGAAACAAGACAAATTATTTTATGCAGAGGAAGAAATATCTGTTATTTGCCAACTCAAGCGTTATGAGAACACATATATCTATTTTTTGCAAAAAAATGGCCTCCACATGATAGCAAATTTCTTAGATATTTTTTACATAAACTGTTTTGAAACCACATTTTGCACGGGCGAAGCCGGGGGGTACAGCTGTTATATATAATATATGTATAATTTATTGTCTGTGGTTCTATTGTATCAATAGGGAAAGGTTAATCTAAGAGAAGTACGACCTCCCAAATGAAGGTCAATAAGTCCCTAGTGTGCGAGTCTTCAAATAGGTTATTTTTCTTGTTTAAGCGTCGGATAAAACTTGGCCAAAAACCAAAGCAGATTGTTACGTACTTACTACTATAGCCAGAACACCTTTTTGTTGGAAGTTTTGTTAAAAAGTGCATAATACCTCACTTCCGTACCATAAAGTTTCAACTCCACTTTTGGCAAACACAACATTTCAGTTTTCACGGGGTTTCTTCCCGTGTTTTTTGCACTTTCTTAAAAGTTTTACAAATTTTTTTAACAAAATTCTGGCCGTATGAAGTCTTCCATTGTTTTCCTTGAAGTTTTAAACTGTCACTTGGTAATTTGTTCTTCACTACTGACATAAGGGCTGTGTTCATCTACATTAAGAAACCGTTCAACAAATTTACACTTTTACTTTATTCTATAAATAGTTAAATGAACTAAAACATTTTCATATTTAATAACAAATGGAAAATCATTTTGGTCTCATCACTGAGATAGTCGAAATTTTATAGGATATACAATATACTGTATCCCCTGGGATTCTCCGACGAACTTGCTGATGAACATAGAAAATTACAAACAAAAAAATATTAAATAACCAATCAGCACAGACAATAAATATATAGATGCCTTATCCATATGGGATGTTTAATGTCTGTGCAAAAAGTTTAATGCTACTACATTTTATAAACATTTTGTTTGTTTTTTGAACTTTCTCCATTACGTAGTAAGAGAAAGATATTATTTTCGTAAAAAAATTCGAACTGGAGATGTTAATCAATTCTGACATTACGATGATAGAGGAACTCAAAAAAGTGGGTCGCAAAATTCAGTCCGGTTTGTCCGTCCTTCTACAGGCCTACAGCCTAAACGGCTTCCCGGACTACGTTCAAGCCTCGGATTTGGAGTTTTTGGGCTTACAGTTCGGGAGGGTTTTTTTTTTGCAAAGTAACTCAATATTAATGGTACTTCCCATATAACATTTTTTTACCAGTTTGATTTGATCGAAAACGGCTCTAACGATTTCAATCAAAATTTAAGCTCACCTACTTGAGGTTATTATGACTGCGTACCCAGTTTTTGGCTAAAAATTCGAATTTTTTATGGTTTCTACTGTCTTAATGTCACACTAATGCGAAGCCAGTTGTCTTTTGTCACAACCCGCTTAAGTCACATGATTTTGTTGTCTGTTTTATGTGACATTATGCGGGTTCGACTGTCTAAAAAAAAATCAGGAAACTATGACTATGACTGTTCTTTGAAAGTTATCACCTTTTCGTTCCCAAAAATAGCTATTCCTTCCTCGAGGAATTTTAATGATCTCTGAGGCGAGCGGCTGGGAAATAAAAGCTCTTAAAACAGAGTGTACCCCTCAAAAGGGGGTCATCTTTAAAAAATGCAAAACACCTTTCTAAATATTTTCACTTTAATATGAATACTGGAAACATAAAAACGAATGCAGCCTACAGTTGGTGAGTTACTGAGATATCGTCGTGATCGAAAAAAAAAATGTGTGAAAAACATCCCACGAAAGGGCAGGGGGGCCCATATCCATAATCACTTAAAGCTTCACTGATTGAACGATTTTCGGGTGCGTGAAGTGTCAGTCACGGAACTGTCTTATATTTATTATCTATATTGTTATCTATATTATATTTAAAATAAGAAGTTCTTAGGTTTTAAAGCTCGTACATTTGACTTAAATATTGTATAAAGTGTTGTAGTATTTTTAGAGGCTACATTTGAGATGATGGATCAAATTCTTTATTCAAACTTAATATTACATTTTTTCTTTACATTTTTAAATTTAAAACTTCAATGACGATCCTGTAAAATATTTGCTCGTTTAAAATGCATTTTAATATATTTAATAAAAGACTATGCAAAAATAAGTACCTATACCTACAGAATTTTAAATTTTAAATATATGTTGATATCCTTATTGAAAGAAGTCTACGAGTCCATTAGGTACCATAGTCGTGATCGTTATAGGTGTGGTTATAATATTTCAAAAGCAGTTTCAAACTTTATTCAATCTGTAGGTTTAATTTTCGGGCGAGATTTTGAGCAACTGTTTATCAGAATTCAACCTGTCAGCTGTCAAATTAGTTGTCGAAGGAAAAAGTGTTGCCAATTGAAAACAAAATTCTCTAACAAAGTTATAAGGTAGGTAAAAGAAACAATATTTATTTGAACAGCTTACGTTCCGTTCATTGGCGTTTGCTGTTTAAAAAAAAAAATTCAAACAATAAAAAATAAATAATAAATACTTCCCTACTTGGTTTGCAAACAGACAGCCAACAGCGAATACGCACTCTTCATCGCATAGAAGAACGAGTCCAAATGTATGCGAAAGATGCCCATGCAAATAAATGGAGACGTCCGCGAAATGCTCTGCGAGAATATCAACATATTCTGCTTGAATTCCCTGTCCTGATCGACCCAATTACACGAGTACAACGCCCTTCTCAGCCCATCCAGCTCTGCTTCGAAAACACTGCCAAAGTAGCAGCTGGGAAATATCTCCCAAGGCAACGCCACAAGCAGAAACACATAAAACAAAATGGCAAATACATTATCAGCGTAAAAACCCAAATATACTATGCTGAAGCACAGATTTAGGCCAGTGAGTAGTATCTGGAAAAACATTGGCACCGACAGCACTTGATTCAGTCTGCGATGTACGCTGGGAAGAAAAAGAATGATAACAACAAGTACTTCCACTTCCACACACATTCACTTACTCAATCAATCGCTTGTGGTCCCTTATACACGCCCGCAGTTCGTCGTTGTTTGCCTGGCGACTTTTGTTCGAATCGGCTGCCAATTTCGAAACCCTTATGGCGAGCAAACGCGTATGTCCACTTACCGCCACCAAACTCAAAGGTGGATACGTGTCATTGGCGAAATTTATAAGAATTTGCACGGACACACCAACGAACTGATATGTGTTCGCTATGAAATAGTTCGCAAAGGAAGTCCGCCAATCGAATGGCATCCATCCTGAGAAAATTAAGCGCTTTTCCTCACCAACAAAAGTTGAACCTAACGCCGTTATTCCCGTAACGAAGTACACAACTCCAGTGATGTTCAAAATACACTTGCTTCGGGTTGCGATTTTCCGATAGTACCGCTGTTCGTCCTTCGTTCGAATGGACTTGTCCAAAGTCGTGAATAAATTCTCAATGTGGCGTATTTTTTCCAAGTTCCACCAGAAGAGAATGTGTTTGATGGAAATTTGCAGGTCCACAAACACGGTGGATAGATTTTGGAAAATTGCCGTCTTATTGGAGGCTTCAAGCAGGCCCATGATCATGTGTAAAGGATATAAAAAGGTCAGACAGCCGTTCAGAATGATGATCCAGCAGTAGTAGGCGATGTGCTTTTTGCTGGGACGTATCAACCCCGCGAATTTCCAAATGGACCGATGAACTCGGAATAGGTCCTTTGTGCTCTCAGTGGACATTTTCGTCTCGTATATGTATCAGTTTCAAGCGATGGCAGCAAACTGAAAGCAGATGTACGAGCTACGCCGCTTTGGTTGTAGCACTTTGTTAATTATTTAAAAACACCACCCAGTGAATATCTTTTAATTGCAAGTTGATTATACTAAGGCAAGGACATGCGGAACTGCCTAATGAGCTCATGAGCTTATGCAGTCAGTTTCTGATTGTAAATTCATAAGCCTGGCGACTAGAGCAGATGTGGTAATGAGTTGACATCACTATGTAAGAAAATCGCACTGGAAATTATGAAAATTAATAAACAATCGAAGCTAGGATATAAATAAATAAAAATTTGGCCGAGCTTCTTACAGTCTTTTCTTTGGGTGGGCGTCATTTTTGGGACAAATGAAAGGGTCCAACAGTTCTGAGCCCAATTCGAATGTCTCTCCGGCATTGAGAAGATGACTTATGGTGTGATTTCTATTGGGGGTTGAACCGGAGTTTTTGGTTTGTCATATCCGAATGTTTATCGGGCGATAGCAAGATGGTTTAAGGTGGGACTTCGGTTTTTCAGGGGTCGAACCGGAGATTCATTGACGTTTGACGCATGTACCCTCGCGATAATCGGAATTTTTCATCGGGAATGACAATATTTTTTGAAACTTTCACCAGGAATGGCAAACATTTTGTAACCTTAAAAATAGTTCGGTTGGGGTCGAACCAGAGCACCCGGAATGTTGTGCATGTTTCGGCAGTCAAATCCGAATGCTTCTCAGGCAATGTGAAAATGCTTTATAGTGGGATTTCGATTGGGGGTTGAACCGGAGTTCTTGGCATGAATCGTTCGTCAATTCCGAATGTCGCTCGGGCAATAGCAAAATGGTTAAAGGTGATCAATTGACGTTTGGCGCATGTACCGAGAATCCGTCTTTATCATTTTTTAATGTTATATTTCGGTTGGGGTCGAACCAGAGCTCCCGGGACGTTTGGGACGTTTTGGCAGTCAAATCCGAAAGCTTCTCAGACAATGGCAAAATGCTTATGGTGGGATTTCTATTGGGGGTTGAACCGGAGTTCTTGGCATGAATCGTTCGTCAATTTCGAGTGTTGCTCGGACAATATCGAAATGGTTGAAGGTGGGACTTCGGTTTTTCGGGGGTAGAACCGGAGATGACGATGTGGGCAATCGAAAATATGACTTTTGAACGAGTTGCAAAGGAAGTCTATGTTGATCCATTAAGCCCTTTGTCATGGCTCAGAAATCCATACAGATTGGGTAAGAATAGTCTTAGCGTCCAAATTAGGATGGACATTTACGCAATAAATATTCGAATCAAACTCAACTCGCTGTAATAGATTGAACAAAAATATCGTTTTCAAATAACAGACTTGTAGTCACCCGACTTTTATTATTGTCATCCATTGTTGGCTATTTATTTCCGCCATATCTGTCAACTGAGTGTGGCTTTGCGGTTTTTGGTTACAGAACAACTGTCTGGTGATCGAAAACAAAAACAACAGCAGAAGGTAGCTCATTCGCAGAATAAATGATGATTGGTTTTAAATCTGACTAAAATATGTGACGAACAGATCCAGGAAATTGTGAACTCAATCCCCGCTGACCACTGACAATCAATCTTGCAATAGTGACTCCATCGGCAAAGATCGACAATGACAACAGTTTTGACTGCGTAGAGATAAAATGGACGACTGTGTTGCTCAACTGGAAAGGACATCGCTTCGACAAATTTTTTTGAATGCAGCTATAAATCAGAGCTTGAATGTTTGTAATTCTTCGATGACACTTGGGCAAGGATAAAACGTAGAATTATGCAACTCATCCACTGCTATATCGCACCTATACAACTCATCTACATAAAGCAACTGAACTCTAGGCGCACTTACCTGAAGGAAGATTCATCCACTGTCATCCTCGGCTTAAATAACCGACATATATCGTCCTCAAACACCCGCATCGCCATTCGGTAATAGAAGTTAAATAGAACAACGCGTGGATAAGTTGTCCTATAGTTCAGTTGTCTGGTAGGCAAAGTTTCAGGTATATGGGTATGAAACTGCTTAAAACGTCTTTGCCCCTGTATCAGTTGCATCCGATTGAGATGTCCGCATTGAGTTGCAAGTTGATCTTTACGTCAAGTAGTGTCTGTCCACTAAATATATCAATGCACAGGTTATACGTACCACGAAAGAAAATCACCAAACCTATGCAATGCAAATTCACAATTTTCCGTTGTCAAATGAGTGTCGCTGGTTACTCTGCTACCAAATCGATTGTTCACTTTAGCCTCGAAAAGTCCTCGGGATGTTTACATGTGTTCCTACAAATATCATCAGAAAAACGAAATGGGGTCATCCCTGTGTACCTACACAAGACTCCTCCGTTGATATTTTGAATAAATTAAAACTTGATTGCCAAGTACCTATATATTTACCAAGCAGTTAAATTTTTCATTACAGTGGATAACCAGGTCAAGAGATGAATTTGTATTCCGAATGTTCACAAAAGACCCCAACATTGATCAAAAAGTTGACATCCCACCATAGTGAACATCTCTCTTGCTCAAACAGAAGGTCTATACTCGAACGTCCTTTCTCCTGAAGGTACACCCATTTATGGTCCTCTTTCTACACAGTTTGCATTCCCGTACAAAGAATTTAATTTACATTAGAATCCCAAGTCCTTTTTTTTTGGATAATGTGTGCAAGAACAAAACCCCCCAAACCACCCATTATTTTATATCATTCGCCAAAGTTCAACGAATCGCTTCAATATGGTCCTTAACCTCAATTTGTACAAAAAACGCATACACACAGAGAGATGTACACAGAACACAGAGGGAGTTCATCGCCAACCGGCAAAATTTCCCATCGTTCCCTACAATTGGAATGGGCATGGGCAAGGCACACCAATTTAACATTGTGGAGCCAACAAAGATGGCAAAATCCTTATGAGTCATCGACCACGTGACCTGATTTTTCGTTTTTTTTTTTTTTTGTTAACAACGTACAGAGAACTTTCTTTATATACGAGTACCTTGGTTCATTTCGCATATATACACATTCTGCCTTCTGACAGTTGATTCGACCATGGGCCATATGATAAACATAATCCGACACCCGCAAGAGATTAAGCTCAGACTGCGAGGAGGTGCCTTTGACCCTTTTTGTGAACACTTTGTACCGCTTTGACTATCTTCGGGTATCCCTCATTGGACTGTGTATAGGTTCAAATTGGTTTCAGTGGTTCTTTATTTTTCTCTTTATTTTTCATAAGGATATTCTAGTGCAATAACATGATGAAACGACACTGTGGATATATCCTTTTTATGTTTTGTCAACCGATGGCACTCCTACATCGATGAGCGCGTTGGATAACACAATGCGGTCAAGTCGATGACCCTTGTCGGTAATTGTCTTTGTGATAGCGACCACGTCTATTTTTACTTGGGCGAAGTATGGTTTTTACCGTTTGAATGTCAGAAATAAATATTTAAGGTGGTGGCACAAGTGATGGGAATTATTGAAGCGGGGTCTTAGCTAAAGGATATTGTTTGTTCAAAGCTGCAAGAGCGAGGAGGTAGGTAGAACCGTTTCATACAAAAAAGTGACAAATAAAATTAGATAAAATATGACAATATGTCTGACAGATTGCAGAACAGTCAAGATCGAAAAGAGTAGATAGAAATTAATTGAGGGCGGCGTCCAAATTTTGCAGTTTCTTCGGCACGTTGATCTGTAACACCTGCCGATAAAAAAAAAACGCCACTAGGGAGTAGACAACACGCCGAGTAGTGTAATTATGACAGAGACCATGATGTGTAGATCTAGATCTACAATCTGGCACTAAAGACGATTTATTCATCAAATTCCTCAACAAGCTGTAGATATGCATGTAAAATGCACACCGTGCGGAGGACCGAATAGAAAAATAAAATAACCTACCTATTTACCTCCCAGACATCCCTGCCGAACAATGACAGTTGACAAAATGAAGCTTAGAACAAAGGCTAATGTACTAGATGGTTCGATGCTTATGGATAGTTGCGAAAACGGGTGAAGTGTTCTACGCAGGCGCCCTCAAAATCGTGAGAGCAAAACCAGGGTTGGCATTCTCTAAGGTGAAATGTTCCAACATTTTCGTTTGCACGAACTTCTGCATATTTAGAGCAAATCATTCGTGGGCAAGAAAACGTTTCAAGGTTTTCGCCCTACAGAACTACAGAATCTGACCCCAGATCTTGAGGAGCTGAAAGAATGTGCCATCAAATCAAGATGAGATTTCCTATATGAAAGACAAGAAAATTCCGTCACGAATATTGCTCCTTTACGAATAAAACAATTTGTCCCCTGCAAGACAGAAGGTAAGTGCGATGAAGCAACGACGCGATTAGGCAAAATTGTACTAAATTCACCTCCACACCAGGGCTACCCTACAGTACATTAACTTCTTAAACTGCATTCAATTTCTGTACCCATTTTTCCCAACAAAATCTTGTCAATTCAATCTGCAATCCTTTGTGGAAGCAATTTCGTCTCAGACGGAAAACACCTTCTCTTGTGGCAAATTGAACATCCCTGTCTTCAATAAAGCCAACCGAATCAGATCGATTTCCATGGAATTCATATAGTTAATTGTTTCCTAAAAAAAAACAAGCCTGGTTGGATAAGAAGCAACTCCCTTCAACGATGCTCCAACTCTTCATCTGCAGAACAAGAAAAACCTACCCCCACCGAGAGAGACGAGTCATTCGAACGAAAATTGCAAGTACTCGTATTTTATTCACTTTCCTACCCTCTTGTGTTGGCTGTAATTTGTTGCAAAGGTCCTTCTGGATTTATATATTTTTTTTTTCTACCTACCCTCTTTTATTTGTTTCACCCTTAAAATTTTCTAGAAATAAACTAATAATATGTCTTTGCAATCAGACACAAACTGACATACTGTCTGAGAAGAGACGCACACACCCACCCACCGGCGTCATTTGGAAGGATGTAGGTGGATGGATATATAGCCAAGAAAATAATAATAAACTGAATCTATGTATGGTGCTGATGCGGTTGTCTCGCGAGGTTGTTGACAGGGGTTGGCTTTTGACTAATGCTTAGAAGAACGGTATGATCTCTGACAATAAAGGTTACCCATTACATGCTCTCGCGTGACAAAAAGGTATCCAATCGCTGTGTGTGTGTAGGGAAATAACCTACCCTTGAGATGCAAGGATAGCTAACCACGAACCCCAACCCCATCGGCCTTCTTCTTATATGCACATGCACCGGCACGGGTATAGCTTTTGCAGCAGAACAAAGAAAGCTCTTTGGAATGGCTTGGTGGAAAAGCTTCTACGGCGTAGGGGTTGAATTGCATCACTGTGTGCAATCGCGTATACGTGTGCGAGTTTGAAGGTGAAGGGCTGCCAGCAACACTAGCAAAAAAAAAATATAGTCAACGCGCCTGCTTCTACTCGTGAATCTAGCCACAGACGACGAGCGCAACCAAGGGCAAGGACATCGGAGCATGCGCATTGTGGAAACGTATTTTTTTTTTCTACCAGTGCAAGGTGAAATTATATGAGGGGTGACTGTGAAACTACCCCCTCAATCTGAGTTCTGGAACCACCTAACAAGGCGATGTGGGGGTGCAGCAGTAAAGCGGTAGCACAGTGCTTATATGCATGCACACTTTGGCCATGAGCTGCTGATGTAGTGGTGGTTTATAGATGTGTGGGATAATTGCAATATCGGGCACCCGGTGAATGCTGGAGAAAGAGAGAGTTTGACCAAAGAGTTTGTATTTTCAATTGTTGTTTGGCTCTCCTTCCACAGTTTTTACTTTTTTTTTTGCATTCAGTTTTCGGTATCGGTTCGGTTGTCCTTTCGTTGGACAAAAAGTCGGGATGTTTTCTTTTGCCTGTGCTTTGTTAGCTGAGAGGGTGAAAATAAAATTCCACATCCACCGAATGACACACATTATGTTATGTATAGTTTCACTCGCTAGGGGTGGCGTTATTTTTATTTTTTTACCTATGAAGGTCCAGATTTTATGTGGTAGGTGTTAATAATAATTTGTTTTTAAATAGAACAGAATTTAAATGCGCTGTTGAGTTAGGTATCTTAAAAAAAACATATTGGCCGCAAGCGGTGGCAGACATGTCATTTCTGTGGAGGCAGGGAAGAGACAGAGCTACCACATTGAATCGTTGTATGGGTATTAGGCGGCCGGAATGGGTACATATACATAACAATAATTTACCACCCTTGCCATTAAAGAATCGTAGACTGATTGTTAAAATTAGGTAGAACTTATGTCAACAGCGACCTGTTACGAGAAGCGAAGTGATGGTCACAATTGGGTATATTCCATTCACAGCCGGCACTGGACGTTTAGCACTCCGGAACTGCAAGTCAACACTAAAAGATCAACTTGGGTCCATTATGCGTTTAATAGGTACCAAACCAACGGAACTCTGGTTAAAAGGGATGACTTTCGTATCCCCAATCGATCAGTTGTTGCTTGTTGCAGAATTTTTAGAATGAATGACGATTGGTTTGTAAAAATCGTCCTGTAGTCTCGACTTCGTCATGGGGGCCCTTTAATAAGATCATTTTGCAATGTTGTCAACAACAAAATCGTCATTGTTGATTAAATTGTACATATGTCGATGGATAAGTGACCGTTGGACACACCGCCGACCAGGAGTGACTGCCAATCTGCTGTATTCCCTCATTCGGCCAGATTAAATCCGTTTTAAAGTGCGGAATCCTTCTGTGGAATTCTATTTGCATGAAGAACAACTGCCTATTAAGATCGTTTACACAATAGGTACCTACCAACTCACTTCGATTTACAAACCATGGACAGCCTTTTAAATAGACACCTGTGCTGTGACGTAATTTTTGTACCTGCATAGGTTTTTTTTTATTCCAGCTGTCATGATCCTCATAAGTCATTAATCTGTCAAGTGTTAGGTATTTACCCTGATAAAAAACATTCTCCCAGAGTAAAACTGTCAACAAAATTGCAATCATCTGACTTACCTAATGAAGAAGTGAGCCAACAGCCATTAAGTGTAGTGTCGCATGTAGCGTCATGGGTAGGTATTGACAGCTGAAGTCAACTGCTCTAAGACCACTAGCAAAGTAGGGTAGAGGCACTAGTATCCGGACAGTGTTAGTTTCCGGACACTATGCTGTTTATCTGAGAAAAATAGGTGCATCACACATAAATAGTCTCAAATATAAACAAGAATACAATCCTTATGTGTTAACAATATACATTCAAAGTTTCAAATCAATCATATGTATAATGTGAGAGATAAACGGCAATGTTGTGGCTGAGCTCTGAGAATATGGTTGAGTTGTCATTTTGCATACAAAAAAAATAGTGGGAGCATTTGCAAAAAGTTAGTCAATCAAATAGTATTTTTTAACTTATTCTTCTGGAAAATACTTTGTTTTCCTTTACATAGAACTCGCTTTCATAATTAAGAAAAAAATATGCAATAAAATGTTTTGTTGGCCTAATTTTTAGTGTCCGGATATTAAAACTAAAATTCAAGATCATTTTCAGTATCCAGACATGCTGTCCGGATACTGAAAATGTGTAAGGAGATACGAATTCTTGTTTAAATGCTCCTAAACGATACCTATGTATGTTCCGAATGAGAGAGGGAAAGAGAATTGTGTTTTTCTTGCTGATTTTCAGTATTCGGACAGGGTTTACTAAGTGAGAATATATCTGTCCGGGTACTGAAAAATTTGTTTCAGTTTCCGGACAACTTATTGTTTTGAATGTAATTGGCAGTTTTTCTTCTTCTTAACGGGCTCCCGACCCGTGAAGAGTCTCTGCCTGAGACACTGCAGCCCTCCATCCTCTGCTATCCCGGGCACGCTGCTTCCAGTTTGCCAGACCAAGCGCTCTGGCATCCGCGATGGCTTGGTCTTTGAAACGGAGGTTTGGTCTTCGGCGGTTTTTAGGTTCAAATTATCCTGATACCTAGACATTTTGTTTATTTAGTTATTTAAAGAATAGATGCAGAAAGTATATAGCTTAGGGCTTAGAAGATATAAAGCCTAACCAATTAAGCATTCGTACAGCAGCAAATATGGTTTATGTCGTTCAACATTACATGACCGGTTGAAGGGCAAAAGATTGGTCGGTGAAAAAGCTACGAAAACGGCACCAGGTCCTCATTTGACAAATGAAGAGGAGGAACGTAGTGCTCAGTGGTTTGAAGATTTTTGCAAGTGTGGATTTCCCCTACGATCTGTTAAATAAGGTTCAAAAAATCATAAGGGATTTAAAAAGAAAAATGCCTTTCAAAAACGATCGCCCTGGAAAAACATGGATTAGTGCTATCTTGAAACGAACCCTTCATTATCAATGAAAGTATATGAAAGCATCAGCAAGGGTAGGGAACTAATTGAACACTTGAAAAGCATTGGTCAGGAGCATATCATGAATTAGCCTAAACGAATTTTAAATGGTGACGAAAGCAATTTTTGCCCCTGTCCAAAAACTTGCAAAGTTATAGCCCCCAAAGACTACAAAAACATGCACCAAATTGCTGTTGGAAATGAGAAAGATACGCTAACGGAGCTAAAAGTTGTTTTCAGCAGACGGCACCCTTATTGAACCCATGGTGGTGTTTTCATACTTATGTCCACCAAAAGACATTGTTGACAGCAGGTTGACAGCATGCCAAAATCTCTTATTTAGCTGCATATTTATCTATATATTATATGTATAGCAAGAACTTTGAACTGAATTACTATTCATTTTATTTTGTTTTTAAAATTATGTTATTTCTATAATCTTTTATTTTCCATTCTTTGATGCTTCATAGTCATAGCTACTAGGTAAGAACTGAATAAACGATTTGTGATTTGTTTAGTTTTTATTTAGGTATGTAAACATTTATATTGTTTTTTAAAACTTTCGTTTTTTGATATAAGAAATAATGATTTATGTTCTGTGAATTCTGCAGGTATTAAATACCTTTGTTTTTGTTTTTTATAAACAGGTACATATACTGTACCTAAAATGGAAAACATCTTAAGTCGACTTAAGTTCTTTTAGCTATTTAACGTTTTTTGAATATTGTTTCCTTACTCTATTTTTTAAGCCAAACCAGGTGAAAAAATTTCAAATAGTAAGGAAGTTATAACTGTTTCAAAATAGCATGTGCCATATATTGTAGTGCATCCTTTAGAATTTAGGACTGCTCTCCTGAAAAGTGCACAAAATTGACATAAGATGTTTTACCTTTTCGGCACAGATATAATGAATTGAATTACCTATATTTTATAAAAAAAATTAAAGCCTTTAATTAAATAAACGCAAAATAATACTTAAACTTCATATAAAACTTTTGTGTCCGGACACTAAAAAAAAAGTGTCCGGAAACTAATTTCTGCTGTCCGGATACTAGTGAAAATCGAACTTTTTCGAATTTTTTTTTTTATAAATATTCAGAACGTAACATTTAAAAACAGTGTTGATGTATTATTATTGGCCAATATCGTTACTTTTACCAACATTTTAATTTTTTGCGATAGCTTTAATAGTGACAAAACTGTTGGAAGTCAAAGTTACCAAATATGTTAACTGTCCGGATACTAGTGCCTTTACCCTACCTAAAGTGTAATTCCTTTGGTCGATTCAACTCCCTTCCTGTGTGTGTTGCGAGGCGATGACGTTAGGAATAATTTGACTGAGGTATGTAGGTATACCTAGGTACCTAGGTAAAAAAGACATGTAGAATCGTTAAAACGCGTTGCACCTCTAAATTTGATTACCTACCTTTCACTTTCTGACCACCAACTTGCTCGAAATTTCATACTGAATGATCAATTTGTATAAGAACATAAAACGGATTTGCAAATGGCAAAACTGATCTTTCACTTTCGGCGAATATCAGCGAATACCTACCTACTTATCTGACTAGCTTCCACACTCCTTCATCAAAACCGATTCAACGTTCGTTTACCCTTGGAAGTGGGCACTAAAAAAGAAGGGCAAACAAAAAATACGAATCAGTACATTTTAGACCCATATTCTCTGAAGTTTTATATTAATACCCATCCAACGCAGCCACCACCGGCCACCACCAAAGACCAATGCCTCTATCTCCACTTTCCCATGTCCATTTCACAAAGAATAAAACAAAACATCGACGCATGGAGTAGGTACTCAGTTTGTTAACCACCCCCGCATACGAATCAACATTCTATCAGGCAAATATAGTGCGAAACACAAACAAAAAAAACAATATGCCGATAAAAACGATGACGACGCGCAGTGCACCCGACCTACCCATACCATTCGCGACTTAAGCTTTTCCTTTTGACACTTGCTTCGCGTTCATTCTTAGAATTCAGAGAAATTCTCACGTTAAATCTTCACCAACCGGCATTCTCTTTGCTAAGAGAACTCCAGCCAGCTATACTCGTTTGCATTTCCTTCATTTCCCGAGCAAGTACAAGTAGCCAAAGTCATCTCTTGCTTGGCATTGGCATTGGGACAGTCTCTCAGAGAAGCACTTATGCAGGGGGTGGTTTTTGGTTTTTATTGCTGGATCCTGTTATTCTGTCGTTATTTACCCGAAATGAAAATGTTCTCACTTCTAACTTTCTCAGTCTCGCCAGCCACCAACACCATAGCGAGCTGTGAGACTAATCCCACACAGCCGCATTTGGTCTCTCTCAGCCTTCGGCCACGGCCATATACAACTTTTCCGGAATAGTATAGCAGGCAACTCCACCCACCACCCACTGCCACTGTAAACAGGCAAACTTTGTTATTGGAGTCGCATTCAAAGTGCACACAACACACACCACTAGCGCTGCTCTTGCTCTATGTGCAAAATTTGAACTTGAACCACACAACCACAATCGCAATGCACAATTTCAATTGCTTTACGAATTACGAGCAGTTGTCTCTCTCCAAGAGCAAAACGAAACCAACACTCAGCCATTTGCGTGCACAATGTGTGGAGGAAATGAAATTTGCAAGTTTCGTACTTGTACTTGAGCATTGAGCTTGAACGCAAGTGGAGCAGTGTTAAGGTCGCCTACGATTACGATGGTGTGAGAGTGTTCTCTCTTTCATACAGATTCAATTTTATTTGTGGTTGTTCACTATGAGACACGCCAGAGCCAGACGCCACATATGAGAGGGAGATTCAACACTCGTCTAAATACGGAAAACGATTCAAAAAGTGTTGCCTTACATTTTTATGCCTACTACTTAATAGTAGTACTGAAAGCAGTCGTTTTTTAATAACTTGGGCTCTAGTAAGCGGGTAGAAGTCCAGCTGTTGATGTTGTATTGCATTTTGTGGTAATGTTAACCATTCCCTTGTTTGTAGCAGTAAGTTTAAAAAAATGTGTTATAGTCACTTTTACACGAACACTAGTTACCAGCCGATCCCTTGCTTCTTCCTGCCTCGTTACCAACATTTATCAAGCACGTCATGTACTTCAATGTTCGGGTCCGTAAAAAGACGCCGATCCGACCCTCGGTACGGACAATAAGTAGCGAATATAATGGGAGGCCTTAAGATAAGGATATCTTCATATTCTACCAATTTAAAAAAAAAATGACAACTTGTGTTGAACATCTTTGCAAATTAAGTTTATAATTTCCAGATGCAATTGGAAAAAAAAAATTAAATAGAATAAAAATGATAAAAATAAATAATAATGACAGAAGGGAAAGATGAAGGGAAAAAATAAACCTGTCTTAAGCCCTACGATCCATTTATCCTATTTTTGAGGACAATTCATTTCAAAATGGACCGCAACACGCACGTATTTACGTCAATCGCCCTAAAATTAATTTAATGGCAGCGATGTAATTATGCTATTCATTCGCTACCTTTTTCCCTCATTTTTGCCTTATTTTTATCAGATTAAATCATGTTCAAATGACAGCTTAGTGTAAAAGTAACAAAATGTGTAGTAAGGCGAGGAGGGTTTGACAAAAAAACGATGATACGTAATTTTGAACCAAAATTTAGCACACCGCTAAAAATGTCGGGGTATGAAACTTTCCTTATATATTTGACTTTAAAGTGGTGTATATTACAATTGTGTAATCTAAAGGGTTCTCATGATGTGGAGCGAAAAAGAAATATAGTAAATGTGTAAAATCCTCCCACTTTAAAGGAGGATTTGACATTGCCTTAGGAGGTTTTGACAATAGGTAGGAGCATTTGCCAGTGTACGAACTTTCATTTAAAAAGGTAACACAAAGATCATTTTGTTTTGAAAAAAATTATCAAAATATACAGAATAGTTCATAAATTAAGTTGTTATCAGTTATTATAAATTAAACTTCAAAAATAAATATTAATTCAGCGAACATCAAGATTAGAAAAATCTACGTTAAATTTAAGTTTCTTCTTGGATCTGGAGGTTCCAGGCATTTGCACAGGGCTTGTAAGTTTTGCTACTAAGTCCGTTGAAAGTGCAAGCTTAACGTCTTCCACTAAAAACTCATAAAAAATATTTGATTTATTTTGTCTCCTAAAATATTTGGTTGTGTGCGGTAAAGGGGCATTCTCTGCAAATTGTCAAATCCTCCTTACTCTAAGTTGTTAAATCCTCCTTTGATCGCACTTTAACTTTATATTTCAACTTCCAAAATTGTGCAGTATTTTCAATAAACACTGTTGTTATGTTTAATAAGTATGTTTTTATAGTCACAATCACTAAAGTTACAAAAAAAAAAATATTGGTATTTACACGTGGTTTCCCAACAAAGAAAATATACAAAATTACCAAAAAAGTCGACCAAAATAAAAAAAAAACGTGCGTTGGGCTGTAAGGCGGGGATACAACCGACCTTTTCATTTGTGTAACTCATAACATAGCAGGCAATGCAAATTCGGATTTTGGCTCTCTTTCGCGTTATGTGTGACTTTATAATTGAAAACGACAAAGCCTCCTTTCGTTAAATCCTCCTCGCTCTACCCTACCACTCGTTTGCAAAGCAACCACAACTTTACAAACGAATTTATAGCAAACATCAAAGCAACGGGAGACAAAAATGTCAATATAATGTTAAAATGTCCAGAAAAAAAAGAATTCAATTCAATACATTTTCAATGCATTTTTTTTGACATCTCTACATTTATTAGGTAATTAGTATTATTACTTTTCTCTGATTGTTATTTATACAGAATGTTACCTGTTGTTATTTGAGCATGAACTGGGCTCGCCAAAGGTTCTTAGACCTTAGTTCGACAACTATCTACCTCTGAATGCCTAAAACGTTCATTAACACAGGGCTCACAGCTTACAGCGCCATCTAATAAGTGAATCAACTGAAGCAGTTAAGGACTATTCACATGCGAGTGAATTGCGAACTGCGAAAAAGCATGAACGTCTTTTTTAGTCGCAGGCAGGGATGATACACGTAGATAAGGTATTTTTGACTAAAACAATTACACCGTAAGGCAAAAAGGACATATTTTTAATATTTAAAATCGTTTGGTGCAATCGTGGGTGTTTTTCATATTTTATAAAAAATAGCTCTGATAAATGAGAACTTGTATATTTTTTTGTTTGAATTTTTCAAAGTTTTCTTATCAATTTAGTGGAACTAGATTTGACATCTTCCATACATAGGTATAGGTACCTCTCACACTGAATTCAAAGTTATATTTCTACTTTAACTTTTTTCGCCCAAATGTTGAATATTTAATTTTACAAAATTTTCTAAATTAAACATAGGTACAAATTAAATAAAATTAATACAGAACTATTGTCATTTGAACACATTTCTTTTATTTTTTTTCAAGGATTTTGTAGGCAGGCAGATTTGTAAAGAAAAGCCTACGTCGATAGGGACATTCTTGGAGCCGTAGTAGGTATTTTTATTTTTTTTATTTAGGGCTATCGCAAATAAGTTCCGATGGAAATGTTTCCCTTGTCAGCAATGTAAATAAAGATTGCTGAATAGGAAACATTCCGGGGGAAATATTATTCCCGATAGTGGTGATTGTATAGCCTGCAAAGCTTTCACACTCAGTTTTCGCATCGCAAAATCGTCCACCGGCAACACTTCTCGTGGCCTTCCTCCATCCACCCCTAAAAAAAAGCCGTCACTCTCTTCCAATCCATGCACAAATGCACACAGCGACAGCACACCAACAAACGCCAACCCCAACCCAACATTCCAATTCGAATTATTGGAATGAAACTATTTTCCTTTTTTTTTATTACCCGGCACTGTTGTCTGTTCTCTGTTATGTGTATTTATTCAATGCCGTCGTCTCGTCTCCTCTGAGCTCTGACTCTGACATTGCATGCGCACACTATCAAACCACAAAAACAACAAGATGGGAGCGAGCCCTTGCCTTTGCCGCTGCTTGCATGGGTTTCGTTCGTTTCGTGTTTTTGTTTTCATTCGATTTGTTTCGTTATTCTATTTTCTTCTCGTCATTTTCGCTTTTGAGTTCGGTTTTCATAATCAGAAACAGAGCGCGGCGCACACGACAAGACAGAAGACAATACGAAAACGGTACCAAAAAAGAAGAGTTGCTCTCGTGCTCGTTGCGCTGCTGCTCCACCACACCAGCTACACTACTGTCGGTTGTCGGTGTTTCAGTGTCGCCATATCGCCATACTTTTGCGTCCGTATGTTGTTCATCGGGGTTTTCGGTTTTCACTTTCATCCTGGAGGGTAGCAGAAACCAGTAAGAGAAAGTACGGCATAAGAAGTGGATCGTTCACTCTGTGTGCAAAAATTTTTGTATATTTATTCCACTTCGCATGGTGGAAAGGAAAAATATAGTACACAACAAATTTGTTGATTTTTGTTTTTTTTGTCTGCCTGCCTCTTCCTGCATCAGTGTGCTGCTGTTCAGGCTTATTTGTTTGTGTGTTTGTTGAGATTTATTCACCAAAATAAAAATGTCTCCAATTGAATATGTGTGAAATATTTTAGCAACAATTAAGTTTTTTTTTCTTGTTCATTCTCTTTTCGTGGAAAATAATAATAATATTCTCATACAACGAAGTGCAAGTGGAAGGGCGAAACAAAAGGGATATAAAAATATTCTCACCATCCCGTGGGGAGGTGCACAACTATTTTGTAGAACGTAATTGTTTATAAAAAAAAAATAGAAACAAGGAAAAATGTGCGATGATCATTTCTCCTAGTCTGTCCTGTGTCGGTAGCAATTAACATTTTGTATGTTTAAATTGGTCGTCGCGCGGTGAGACCTACTCTATTCACGGTATCGTGAGCGTGACCTCCGGCAAGGATTTACTACCTCCATACTTTATCCAGCTTCAGTCTATTTTTGGAGAACTACAGCTCACATCATTGCAGTGTGACAACTACAATCCTGCCCTGTCAGTGAGTGTTATTCAAGTGGATTTATAACTGTATCGAGTGATCGTGTTCCACCTCAAAGGGGGTTGGTTTTACAATCTAAAATTTTGTGGCTGTTTGTTTAGCATCAAATTCAAATTTATGTTCGTTTTGTGTGCGCGGGTGCGAAACAATTAATTTTTTTTTTCAATGTCCTTCGTGGCCGTGACACCTTCGTATAAACGTCTGTATTGTCGTGAATGCTTTCATTGTCACTGTCACCGTCGCTGTCACCCTCTTGTGCAATAACATCGCATCTTGTGTGATAAATATAAACAAATAAAAATTGATTAATCAGCCCTCTCCAGGCTTTGTTTTGTTTGTGTGGTTTTTGTTTTGTTTTTTTTTTTTTGTGGCCCCTTACCTATCACGGAATTTTATTTTGATTTCTGCGGTTTGTGATAGATGCAAGTGTTTTGTTGGAAAAAAAAAATACGAAAATAATAAATTTTCACATAATCAAGTGCTTTGCCGTTATTTACTCACAACAACTACCTAATAAGGCATTTTCTTTTCTTTTTTTTTGTATAGAAAAGGATAATAGATATAAAAAAATTCTAATCAACTCATTCACCCAACTCAGGATTACAAGTGTTGTTTGAGCAAATACATTATTTGGAATAAGGATTTCACCGTCGCATTTAAGTGGAAATAATATTTTTAACAATTACACAATATCTACTCTATAACTCTATAAAAAAAATGTATACCTATATAATTGCATATACAAACATTAATAAGAAATATAGCTGCATCGTTTTTGGTGAAAAGGGACATTTTGCTAAATTTTAATACAACTTGGTAGGTACCTACATGAAATACTCTTGAGTTGGTTAATATTTTTAAACAACTTGAGCTTGATTGTTGTTTTATTTTTTACAAAGGACTGTTCGTAGAATGTTCTGGCTTTCGTCTCAAGGCAGTATCAGAATATTATATCTGACCAGTTTAAATGGGACTTTATGAACTTGAGCGAGTGTCAAAAATTTACGTAGATGCGCATTTGTTCTGTCAATGAAATTGCAAACTGATATATTTAAAGCCGTAGCTTTTGTTATTCACTTTTTAAGAGAAACTGCAATTTGACAGCAAATTTAAATCGAAGTGTCACTCGGGTTTATTCGAGTGAGTGTCAAAAGTGTACGTAGATCCGCATTCATTCTGTCAAATTGGTATTATATGGAAAATTGTAACATGCAACCGCTTTTGTTGTTCACTTTTTAAGAGAGACTGCATTTTGACAGCAAATTTAAATCGAAGTGTCACTCGGGTTTATTCGAGCGAGTGTCAAAAATGTACGTAGATCCGCATTCATTCTGTCAAATTGGTATTATATGGAAAATTGTAACATGCAACCGCTTTTGTTAATCACTTTTTAAGAGCAACTGCAATTTGACAGCCAATTTAAATCGAAATGTCACTTGGGTTTTTTTTTGTGTTTTACCGTCGCGGCGGATTAAATTCCATTTAAATGGTAGTAACAACACGGCAACACCACGAACATGATTTTTTGTTTTCTCTTCTCAATACATAGTATACCTATAGAATTGTCAGTTCGATAGGTCAACGAATTTGACAGATTTTCCAATAAAATGAATAGGTACTTCCAAAAATCTAGTTAACTTAAGACGAGTAGAATGGTGTGGACTATATTATGTAACATGAACGCTAAAACTAGATTGACGTATCGTCGCTTTTAATACGTCAGCCCCATATACCTACGAACTGTCAACTTAGTACATACTCAATCATAAAATTCTTGATTAGATTCATTCATCGACTGCACTTTCTATAAACGTCAACTTAAAAAAAAAAAAACAGGTTCATATGATCGATCTTCAACAATCAAGAAGCTTATCGCGTCAGCTGTCAGACTATACTAGATTTTTGAACGTCCCCAATGACAAAACACAATGACAAAAAGCTAATGAGAGATTTAGTGCCAGCCACAAGTCCTACTGTCAAAAGGAACGGCAAACCCGAATGAATATTTGTGCCGTCGGGAAAATCCACGACTATATAGGAAAATCTTGATCTTGGAACAGCCTTTCGGATTATCAATGTGGTTTCTGAAAGTGAAAGGGAGGCACTGACACATATTCCGTCATATTTACTAATTTTTACTCGCGTTCAATGCGGCGAATTGCGGATGTTTTGTGAGCTGTCTTTTTCATATCGAAATTCACTTCGAGCAACGCTTGATCCGCAGTAAGTTCACCAATATATTGGGTAGGTAGGTACTCAGCACGTATTTAATTCAACGAATTGGGAGCATATTACGTCCCTATCGTGTCGAAGTATCGAGCTGTCACTGTAACGAGTTACTGTTTGAATTAAGGCCTCTATAGTTCTGGCCATAGAGTAACCGCGTGCAAAAGAGTTTGTCGTATGTCAAACGGTTCAGTCTGAGGATCCCTGCTTATGGGAAGATCTGTTAACTTAATTAAATTAAATTCCGCATCTGCCGACTTTAACATTTCGATGCTCTTCCGTTTGTTTTAACTCAAGAAAGCGATAAAGTATTAATTTCAACTGTCCCTCGAAGGCCAGTTACCGCTGGCTTATACGAATCACTGATCATAAATCGGAGGCAGGGCCATAGCCAGCGCGGATGTTAAATGCCAATTTTTGAAGACAGTATAGATATATTGGCCCGCTTTCATTAACCACTAGTCACATTTTTGGCTGATGCTGCTCACAAATGCACCACTGACAGAAGACAGCTCGCCGAGTTCTTCTGATTTGACGAGCTTGGCGCAGTTGCCAAAGCTGGACATGACTTTGTAGGCTACCAGCTTTCGAAAGCAACCTTAAAATCGATCAAGTGGTACTGGGTGTCGATTTGGAATTCGCATTGCTTTTCCAAGATATGCCTTAGTGTTAAAATTGTGTCGTCTTTTTCAGTCTCAGAGCGAAGAATCTATGCAGAATCTGCTATGGAATGTTAAGCAGACATTTATGCATCTGTATAACAGTTGGCACAGGTCGATGGGTCGACTTTCTTCATCAACAGGAAAACAACGCTGACAATTAATCCGTTCGGCAAGCATGCGGTCAAATTTTAACCGATGTGTTGGTGAATCTTTGCAATAAAATCACCACCCACCGGTTTGAAAAGGTTATTGGTGAGGCCCTCAGTTCCCACAGCTCGGTGGAATCGAGATTTAGAGCTTAAACAAGATTGAAGGTCACTGTAGGATAGCCAAAAATTCCGGACATGCAAATTTTGCCCGTCGTCGCTGCATTACAATCTGCACAAGTTGTCCTTTAATACGAGCATTCCCAGTTGCGATTCTCATACAATCTGTCCTCGTCCGCCATTCCGGTATCCGGTTCAGGATTTGTAACGTTGACAATTTGATTTCTTTTGGTGGACACGTTTGAAGCATCTTATCGACGTTTATGTTCTTTTGTTCTTCTCTGCCGGTGGTTGTCACTAACAGATCGCATCCTCATTTGCAGAGCGATATTCCTTTTGTTTTGCTGCCTGCTCCTGCTGACATTCGTCAATGGAAAGCATTACTTTCTTCATGGGAAAAAAACCTACCACCCCTGATGACTTCCTAACACCTCCGCCACTGGTCTTCTTCACTTGAATCCCATCGACATCGTTATTCGACACACGAATCACTGCGTGATTAAATATTCATATTCCCCACACTGCCAAAAACATCCTTAGCTGATAAAAATAGATTTGCACTACCTAAAACACATCCCACTGGAAAAACAAAAAACCAAATCAACATGTACCAAAATCTGATGGCCAAAATCGATCATCACATGACACAAACATAACGTTTGTGTGTGCGTTTCTCTAGAAACGAATGTTTCAATCATAAAGTCATAGCACGCACATAATGGGGCATACTTAGAGACAATCGCCTTTGACCTTGTCACAACAAAAAAAAAAAAACTTCTCAAGTGAGTTGACTGATTGACAGTATTATTAGGGAAGAGCGACCACACTCTCATATCCATAGCACACACGTGCGCTTTTCTGATTCTTTTATCTCTCTAAGCACTCACAATAATATAAAAAGATAAAACTTTCAAATGTAAATGCGTTCCTTTGCGTGTATATCCGTAAGGACACCTTCAATATTGGCCCGACCTAACTTCATACCATAATTGTTGAGCACCTCGCCGCCGCCCGTATGTGATATAGTAACCAAATGGGGGGGCTCGATAAGCCGGAGAGAACAAATAATTCACTTAGTCAGCATCCCCATCCCCATCCCCACATTCCCGTGTGCTTATTTCCTATGGAGTGGAATCGTGCTCTCTTCCTCTCCGCTCGTTAATATATTAACGCGGTCATGTCATAGTTTGGGGTTTATTGATAGAATGACTATCAATTAACGAAAGGAAATTAGATTTTCCTACATTGATACATGTTGATTGTCGGTATCATTTGGGACACAGGGTTGCATGCGATTTTTGGTTCAGGAGCTCGTGAGCTGGCAGTGAATTTCTGAAGTATTCTCTCGCAATATTCGAGAGAAAAAAAAGGTATACCTTTGGTTGAAGTTACATAGGTTACATAGACGAAGCGTAACAAATTTTCTGACAGGTAAGGTTCGTGTTTTGGCAAACTCCTGTTGCATGTAGGTCTTCTTGTCCATCGGGCATTGTGTCGCCTAAATAACAAGCCCGAGCGTTGAACACGACAAAGAGCAAGATTGCA
The DNA here is from genome assembly GCA_949126925.1 of Cheilosia vernalis. NCBI lineage: Eukaryota > Metazoa > Arthropoda > Insecta > Diptera > Syrphidae > Cheilosia > Cheilosia vernalis. The sequence continues at coordinate 68,730,554 of OX421359.1, forward strand.
TACTCTGTCAGAATTTACTTGCTTAATGCGTCACATAAGTCAACCAAGAGCCCCTCAGAATGAGGACATTTAGGGCGGTGCCGGATGAGTTCACATGTCGCCTTGGCGAGTTCTTTCTTCCCTTTGGTATGACTTTCGAAAATTGTTTCTAAATTAGCACATTTCTATTTTTTTCACCCCGCGCTTATCTAGCGTCGATGCATTCACACCGACCACCAACTAGTTTTCGTTTGACATTTTAATCAGCTGTCAGACACTATAGTCGTTAAACTTCGGTGCACTTTTTTGGTTACAAATTTCGATCGCATTAAATTAAAAGGAGTTTAGTGCATTCAAAAATAATATTAGCCCATCAATTAAGTGTGGAAAATGATTTGAAGTCGTCAATTGTGACATTTGTTCGGTCAGCCATTCTGCTGAATTTGCTGAATATTTCAAAAGGTGTGTTTGCTTCAACAACCCAACGATTGGAAGTCGTTTTCGTCGTGTTGTCGTGGAAAACGACTCGTTTTGAAAACTGGAATATGTATGGGAAAACTTCTGTTTTCGACTGCAGTTTTCGTGTGTTTTCGCTAAAACGCCAACGACTATTTTAAGTCCCAAACGCAAAGAGTATGCAAACTTTTTCAATATTGATCTATTTGTCTGATTGACGCAATTTTATAAAACCTACAGGGGATTGACAGCTTCGGAATGCAGCCGACTTCAGTTGGTTAAACAACAGGAGGTCTTTCGGAGTAGTTAGAGAATTTCGCAGAAGAGAGACCGAGGTACAATAGAACACCAAGCTTCCAACGCTGTAAAAAGGCGTATTACCAATACCATACCAATACCCTGAGCACAAAAAACGCTTTTAATTTTGGTAGTAAGGAATTTAGAGTCGAGCCAAACCGACGGACTATATGCGTTAAATGATGACGAGTTACTTTGCGAATGTAGAGTTCTTGTTTCGTCTGTAACTATTGCTGAACGAACATATACGAAGTAACAGTCGTCAACAGACTTGATTATAAAGGTGCCTGGCTGTGAAATATTATAAGCTATTGGGAAAAATTCTAACCATATAGATCTCAAGAGTCGACATCGACGAGACAGCTACAAAATCGCTCGAAAACTCCTTGTAAAAAAATGATAGATAGTATTGCCATACAGTGGCAAAAGTCTCTTGGAAATTTCCCTTTTAGAGGAATTTTTCAATTTTGAATTGAGTTAAATTCGTCCTTTCAGCAGGACAAAAATAATATTTGAAGTAATCTTAGTTTTCTATTCCAAACTCAATTTGTTGTCACGTTTTTAGTAAAGGAAGGAAATTTAACAACTTATTTGAGGTAGAAACTTGAAGCGACCAGCGCACAGATGGCGCAAGAAACGAAAGGAAGAAAAGAAAAGGCAGTAGTTGTAAATTGTAATATAGAAATAAGAAACTCATGCCACTTTTGAATACACGGGCGAGGAACGCGAGGACACGAGTTGTAATATTTTAATAATACCCTCGAATCATATACCAGGATAGGCCGCGTTGCAGTCATCCTGAAGAATTAAACAAAGTAAAGCAAAAAGTATTGCAAGAGTACCACATCCGATCTTTTTCTTACGTAATTGTTGCTGTGGCACGGAGTTGGAGGCAACAATAAACTAAAAGTTTCTTTGCTGTTAAAATTTGGTACCTGCATCTTTTTAGACATTTTGTAATAGAAATTTAAAGTCGGTCACTATTTACAGAACGTACTTACCACAAAATTTGCTACAACTGTCAAGGGCCAAACATCTTTTTTCCACCTTGACACAGTCAATCAAAATTGTTAGGTCTGTTCCCTTACAATACCTAATGCATTCAAACAAATTATGGTCGAACTTCGTTCCAAACCGCTAGAGTTGGGTAGAAGGAAACAAAGTTTGACTAAATTTGACTAATTGACGAAAGTCTTTTCGTTAGGGAATAGAGATTTATTATCAGAAGGAGCTTAAGTAAATAGACATTTTTTTAAACAAACGTTTACCTTCTTTTACTCCAGTTGAAAGACGAATTAATTTTTCCGTTCTGTAGTCCTTTTTGCGAGCTTTGCCAAAAAGTATATAATATGCATCTCATTGACTTAAATCCGTTAGAAACATATGATTTTATGTCTTTTGAGATGATAGGAAAAAAGAGGAAATCTTAGCCCTTAGTGTGGGAAATTTAATTACCCAAAGTCTGCTAACACTTCTTTTCCATTTTAATTTTATTTCGATATTTTTTTTGGTTCAGCATTTTCTCTGGGTACTAACTGATTTTTCCTTTCTTTTCAGATACAATACAAAATTAATTTAAACAAGTATTGTACCGTTGGAAAGCTTATTTCAAAAAAAAAATATACCTACTCACATACATACATACTTGGAATGCATTAGATGATACACAAGGACTATACTATATAATATATAAAAAAAATTTGCAACTTGAAAGGCTGAATTAGGTTTAAAAGAATTAAATAAAAAAAAAAACACACACACAAAAGGGATGATCATAAAAAGAAAATTCAACATAACCTATAAAAATAAAGATTATTTAACAGACTGATTTTAAGTAGAAAGTAAGAAACTAATACGCAAAAGCTTGTTGGAGTTCCAGGACATATATATATATTAAAATATTTATAACAAACTACTAAAATTGCTGTTCCAGCAAAATATGCCAAAAAAATTCACAGAATTTAATTGAAAACTATTTTACTTGAGGAGTATCCTTTTTTTTAAATATATAATCATATACTAAACAAGGACGAACATGAAAAAAGAAGAAGAAATGAACAAAATGCAGTGCATCGAGGCCAAACTGATCAAATCCGAACCACTCGACTTGGATATGATGCAAGCGTATGACAGAGATCGCGATCTCAGTCCCAGCCATCTGCATGCGCGCTATCATCACATTCAGATACAATCGCCCAACCATGAGACGAACACAAGCCAGCATATTGCCACGCAGAAGATAATCCTTTCGCCTCGCGTCGAGTATGTCCACCGCAGCAGTATAAAACTCTCGCCGGGCAGCAGTGGTTCGTATGGGCAAATCCACCCCGAACACAAACTGTCCAGATCGCCGACATCGACAATGCTGTCGCATAGCCCGAGTTTGCCGGGTGCTCCGCAAATAATCATAACTCGCGCAACTCCCCAGCAACAGCATCAGCATTACCATCAGCAACAGCAACTTCATTCGACGTCGCTGCATCTGCAGCATTACCAACAGCAGCCACAGCAACACCATCAGAGTCATTCACCGTCGCTGGCGTCATCGTCACAGCATCACAGCCACCATCAACAGCAGCAACAGCATATGCAACAAGTGCGTGTGATACGTGACGGTCGATTGTACGATGATAATCATCGTCGAAGGTCCCTATCGCCACCGGTACCACCACCGCCTCCGCCTCCGCCGCCGCCGCCCCCTCAGTCGCATTTGCACACGCATCCGTCGGATAAGATGCGATTGATATCGTCCCCGGTCGACGATCATCCGTCTAGTTCGCGAAAGTACATTGTGTCGCGTCATGTGAACGTTATTTCGAAAAATATCAAAATGGAAGGTTCGTCCCCACCGGTGGGGGGACCAGTGCTGCCGCCGCCGCAACCGCCACCACCGCCGCTGCCTCCCACCCAATCGTCATCGTCTTCGTCGTGTAGCAACTCCAATGGAATGCAAAACAATTCCGGCCTCTTCCGCACGCCCGTAGTTTCAAGTAGTAGTAGCAGCAGTTGTGGTAATAACTCATCGACATCGATGAGGCCACCGCCACCACCGCCGCCGCCGAAAATTAAGAACACATCACCACCGACAGCGGGTCCGTCGAGTGTCATCGGCAGCGGCGGCATGAGTGGCAGTTCCAATGGTAGCGGCGGCGGATGTGAGGAGCCATCTAGTTCGATACCGGATTTAGGTAAGTGATGCATTAGTTTGCTTTTGTTTTTTTAAATCAGGGCAAGTTTACTTTTGGGAACTAAGGCGGTTGGGCTTAGCCCTCATTCTTTTTTGGATGAGGCAATGGGAAACTTAGTACTAAAGTAGGCACTAAAAAATGTATTGCAAAAAATATCGAACAGTGGAGGTAAGAAATAAATTCAATATGTTGAGGTGTACTAAATTTTGGGATCACTGGAACAAAATGGGACTTTTCAAAAAACACTACGGACTACGGTGCACGACTGGGTCGCCTGAAACTTTCTCTCCCAATGCGAGTTTCTTTCATTTTGTTCATTAAGTCAATGCATTGAAAGATATGCAGTTGGCCTTGGCCTTTGTTCTTAGAAACAGCGGGCCGTACTAATAATCATTTCTAAACTTTACCCTTAATATTTTTTAGGTCACAATAGGTAATTTTGTAGCCTGGATACTAATAATGATTTATAATTATATCGGGCAGTAAAAACGGAATTGAGGTCGTTTTATTTTAAGCAAATGATATCACAGGAATAAGTACTAGTTAAATCTGCAGTAGCTACCCATTGTTACAGGGTTGGAAGGAAGTTTATAAGATTTTATAGCCTCTAAAAATACACGCTTTAACATTGGGCCCTACCAGGGTCCGATTTTTGCTCAACTTTTTTTTTTTAAATTCACTAAGACACGAGTATTCTTCGTTACAAACTACCGAGATGAAAAAGCGAAATGCGTAATATAAACCAAACAGTTCTATTTTGGTTTTTACGACCGAGAAAATTCGGATAAATCGGTTATTTTAAACCGAGTTTCCTAAACCAAGTTGACTGGGTGATTTTTAATTCTCGAACACTTTTAGAGCTATTTTAACAGTTTTGCTCAGTAGTCTTCAACAGAGGCGATCTTGGTTGGTTTTCAATAAGTGATATTTTCAACTTTCTCCATTACGTAGTAAGAGGAAGATATTATTTTCGTACAAAGTTTCGAACTACAGATGTTAATCAATTCTGACATGACGATGATAGAGGAACTCAAAAAAGTGGGACGCAAAATTCAGTGAGTCTGCCTGTCTGTTTGTCCGTCCTTCCACAGGCCTACAGCCTAAATGGCTGCCTGGATTTCGTTGCAACTTTGGATTCGGAGTTGGTGGGCTTACGGTTCCCGTCGGTTTTTTTTTTCCTCAATGTTAATGGTACCTACTTCCCATATAAAATGTTCGTATCTACCAGTTTGATTTGATCGAAAACGGCTCTAACGATTTCAACCAAAATTGATATTTAAGCTTAAGTAAATGAGGTTACCATGGCTGCATACCAAATTGTTTGCTAAAAACTCGAATAACGGTACTTTTGAAATTTCAACATATCACGAAAACGGTCCACACGATTGTAACAAAATTTCATTTCTAAGGTTATGTGGTCATTTATAACTTAATAGAAAACTCAGTTTTTCTCTATAATCGTTCAATGGATTTTTGAAAATAGTGATTTTTTAGAACTTTATTTTTTTTAGTTTACCTGAAAACGGCAACAAAGATTTCTTCCAAAATGCAAACTAAGAGACAAATTGATGTTTCCAAAATTATTGTGTCCTTAATTTTCATTTCGAAGCACCGAAAACGATAATTTTAAAAACTGCTCATATCTCGAAAACTCCATTTTCGATTTTGATAAAACCTTAAAAACGAGGTAATGCTTAGAATTTAATCGTTAAGCAATAGTGTAGAGTTCATGATGGGACACCTCTTTGTTATTCGTTTGCTCTTAGTCCAGTCAGTTTATTCCAGCAATGTGTCAAACATATTATTCGTATTCGACATAGTGATCATACCCATTTTTATAGTAATACAGTACAGATTATGTCGATACTACAAATAGTATTTTTCAAACTAAACATTGCAATATATTTGGTATAGGTATACCTACTGTTTTGTCTGCCAAGTTTTACAAAAACCGCTCTAACGATTTTGACCAAAGAACATATTAAATATAATACAAGTATTCTTTAATAAGATCCCATACTTAGTTTTTCTCGAAAAAATAAAATAAAAAAAATAAAATTATTTCTCAAAAATAAATATGTACCCAAAAGCCGATCTGTGTTCATAAATCATTTTAAAACTCAATACTGCACTTCCATTAAAAATACAATAACAGCGACGCAAAACTTATTTTTAGAAAATATTACTTACGTTTTCTTTTCAACCACATTGAGTATGCACCTTAAAATAATTCCAACCACTTTGAGCCTTACACAGTCAGAAACTCCCACAACGTTTCCATCGGTAGGTAGGGTAAGTTCGGGCATTATGGCGCACAAAATTCACAACACATTAAAAAAAAAAAAACGTAGTTCTCTTTTCATTTCAAATTTTTGCCGTTATGCAACAAAACTGAAACTGTATTCTGCATTCCAATCTTCACACCGAAAACCTACGTTGTATACTTACCGAGAAAAACGAATCCAAACACAAAGCGAAATTATAAAAAACCAAAATCAAACAAATTTTTTCTATGTTTACTGCGCACGTGTTCGGCAAAGATTGAAGTTTCTGTATATTGTTTTAATTTTAATTAGAGTTTGGGTAGTATGATATTTGCGAGGTGCTCCATAATGCCCGCTGCGCCATAATGCCCGAACTTACCCTATTCGGTTTATAACTTTTAATGCAAATTCAAAAACAAATCTTTTAAATCGTACTTGTATATCCATTAAAAGATATCGGTCTAATACGAGCCCTACTTCCAATAATAGACACCTTAAACCAGAGTTACTAAATATTGCAGTCAAAAATAAGAATATGCCCTAGCCCAGGGCAAAAAAAGGTCGTGGTCGAAATTCGACCCTACATTTTATAAATATGAAATACAAAATACTGTGGACCTCGAAGAAATTTTGCAATCGTATCTGGACCCCATTTAAAAAAACTTGCCGACCCCTGCCCTAGCCGATCGGAAAACAGAAACTCCGACTACGCTTTGCCTTGTTCTCAAAATTCTTATAAACTGTAAGAGCATAAAATAGTACAGTAGGCGCCTTTAACTCTCTTAGCAGAACATGCGACAATTGCTTGTTCCTGAGACTTTCAACTTT